>JAPQWS010000130.1:0-600000 GCA_028651295.1 Catharanthus roseus
ATGGATGAAATCACTCATTGATGCACATCGAGCGAAGGCTTTAAAATACCCCTATTAGAAGAAAATTTTTTCATGTTGTTTCACATACTAAAGAGGTAGTTATGTCCGCTATTTCTCCTTAGTGAGACCTTAGTATTAAGGCTCCTGAGAAGCTTTGTATTTATGGGGAAAAATTGAACCATTATAGCCTATTAATTTTTTTTAAAGAAAATATCAATCATAACAGAAAAAATAAAAGTAAATCCAATCCATAAACATATTTAATCAGTTTATCAAATTTTAAAAAATTAGATAAAGATAAAATTGGGAAATAAAGAAGATCGAGGTATGTTTTTTCAATTTTAACTACAAGGGAAAGTTCGAAATTGAAGATATGTTAATGATGAAATTATTTTATATTTGTAGGTTTTTAAGCCCATGTTCTCCCAATATTTTCTGCATTTTTCAACCCAATTTCTCCTCCGTTTTCATTTTTCACCCCATGATTTCTTGGGCCTCAGCCCCCTTTGGAATAGGCTTCTCTTTGTTTTTTCCTTGACTGGGTTAAGGGATGCCCGGACGCTTCGGGTTGGCCACCCGGGCCGTCCTTTGCTGACCCGCGCCCTTCCCTCTTTTTATTCCTGCTGCTTTGTTTTCTGTGCAGTGTCTTGCTCTCCTCCTCTGAACCATCTCTTCATTCTCTGTCTTTGGAGTCTTCGGGACTCTCTGGTTTCCTCTCCGATTACGTGGCTCGCTTGCTGCTTGTCTCTCTGCATTCGGTGTTCAATGCTTCTCTGTTGTTCACCAGTCTTCTTTGTCACCTTTGATTGTCTGTTGGTGTGGTTAGAGAGTGATCCGTGAGGAAAAGAAAAGAGAGAGAGGTAGAGAAAGAGGGTTGCCGGTTATTTCCATCACGGCTGAGGCCTTTTCTGAGGGTTTAACACCCGCTCATCTCCTTGCTTAGCTTCAGTGCCCCGATGCGGCGTTGCCGCTGCTCGGCGTCCGCTTAGAGGTCCGATGACCGTTCGATTTCCGCTCCTCGGTCATCTCTTTGATTTTCTGCCATCGGTTTCACTGCGGCGGTGGTAAGCAGAACTACTCTTTGTTCATTTTAGTTTTGCTTTGATATTAATTAGGTGTTGATGTTGCAGATTGCCTTATTGCTTACTTATTGTTTTCTGTTCTTGAAGATTGAATATTCAGTTTCTATTTTTATTCTTCCGCTGATTTATTTCTTTAATTTATAATAGTAATTAGTATATTGTAATAGTAATTAGGAGCTTTATTCTCCAACAAGTGGTATCAGAGCCAAGTTCCGGTCGGCACTGGCTTCCGACAACAAACTTTTTTGGATCAGAGGAGTTCCTCAAATCCGACCAGTGAAGTTGCTCCTACTCTTTCTATTTTATAGTTTTTTATTCTTATTGTTTCTGTTTATTCGGCTTGTTGTCAGGTTTCTGTTTATTGTCTCCTTTTTGATCGGCTTGCCTCTGGTTTCTTTTTCTGTTCGTGTGTTTCAGCTTGTAGCCGGTTACTGTTTTTCCTGCTTCTGAGTTTATTCTTTCGGCTTGCCGCCGGTTCTATATTTCTGGTTGTTAGTTGTGACGGCTTGCTCCCGATTCCTGTTTCTGTTTTTCCCTTTAGTTTGTTATTCCAGTTTTTCTTCAAAAACCCAAGCCTGGCTTGAATCCGTGAGATTTCAAGCATCTGTGACTTGGTGGTTTTCTTTCTGATTTCAAAAGTTTTTCATATATATATTTATTATTTTTTCTATCTGTCTTTTTCTTTGCTGATTGCTGAATCTGTCTGTTTTCAGCTTCTTTGTTCGTTATACAGTTTGTTTCCTGTTTTTTGATTAGGTATTCCTGTGTGTGTTATTATGTTACACTGTTTTGTATAGTCAAAACAAAACCTAATCAAACAAATTAAAACAAATAATGTCATTTTTTCTTTGAAAGTTTTTCCTCTGTTTTTAAGGAAAAATCCAGACAATTTTATTCAAAACTTTTTCAAATCTTTCATCTTTCTGAATCCACCAAATTACACCTATTTGCCTTTAAAACAAGTCAGTACCAAAATTTGAAACTGATAGGTTTGACGGTAAATCTGAATTTGTAATGTGGCGGAAGAAAATGAAAGCAGTTTTGGTACAAAATAAAATTACTCCCGCTATTTGCAGCCCTAAAGAGTACCCGGAATCTTGGAGAGGCGAAATTCTTAAAGAAAAACTAGGTGATGCTCATAGCTGTCTCACCTTGCATTTAACTGATAACGTTTTACGAGAAATTGATGAAAAAGACAATGCTTTTGAAATCTAGACAAAATTGGAAAAACTATATTTGGGAAAATCTATTTCTAATAAAATCTATTTAAAAGAACAGCTTTTTGGTTTCAAAATGAGTGGGAAAAAATCACTTTCTGAAAATATAGATGATTTGCATAAAATCATTTTGGAACTTCAAAACGTCGGAGAGAAAATCTCTGATGAAAACATTGCAGTTATTTTACTAAATGCCTTGCCTAAATCTTTTAACGATGTCAAATCTACTATTAAATATGGCAGAGATGATTTGTCTCCTTCTGATTCAAAAATGCTTTAAAATCAAAAGATTTGGATTTGCAAAAAGAGAATAAAACTCATGGTGAAAATCGTTTTGTTAGAGGTAGGATTAACCGGAGAGAACCTCCTAGTCATCATTTTAAAAGCCGTTCCAAATCACGAGAGAAAAGCAAAGTAAAATGTTTTTACCTTGGGAAAGAAGGGCATATGAAAAATAAGTGTTCTTAAATGGATCAAAGATGAGAAACAACGTAAACATGGTAAAGGAGGAAATAAAGTTGATAAACTCACGGTTTTGAATCAGATGGTAACTCTATGTTCTCTGAGGTTTTGTGTGTTTCTCTTTCTCCTTTATGTACTGATGTTGTTAATCATTGGACGCTTGATTCTGGTTGCTCATTTCATATGACACCTAATAAACACTGGTTTTCTGAGTTCAAACCTTTAAACCAAGGAAAAGTTTTTATGGGTACGAATCAGGTTTGTGATATAAAAGGCATTGGCAATATTTTCATAAAAATGCATGATGGCATGACTAGAAAACTCACTAAGGTGAGATACGTGCCTGACTTATGTCGTAATCTTATCTCTCTTAGTTATTTAGACTCTTTGTGTCTCTCTTTTAAATCCAAAAAACGGGATTTTACGTATTTGCAAAGGAAACCTAGTCATGCTAAAAGGTTTTAAAAGGGAAACTTTCTACATCCTTCTTGGTAAAACAATTTGCAACTCTACTGTTTTGGTTTCAAAAACCGTCCCTGAGAAAACTATTCTGTGGCATCGAAGGATTGGCCACTTTAGTGAAAAGGGGCTTTATCATTTACAAAAAACAAAAACTTTTATGTGGTGATAAAATTTATTCCTTAGATTTTTGTGATCACTGTATTTTGGGAAAACAACATAAAATTAGTTTTTCAACCAGCACACATAATTCATCTGCACCTCTTGATTATGCGCATTGTGATCTGTGGAGGCCTGAGAAGGTTCCAACTTACGGTGGTAATGTCTATTTCTTGTCTATTGTTGATGATTTTTCTAGGCATGTATGGGTTTTTCTTTTAAAAACCAAAGATTAAACGTTTGAAAAATTTTGTGAATGGAAACGGTTTGCCGAAAATCATTCTCGAAATAAACTAAAAACTATCAGGACCGATAATGGTTTTGAATTTTGTAACCGGAAGTTTTCTGACTTATGTGCATCGCATGGCATTTTACACCATAGAACGGTTAGACATAACCCACAACAAAACGGAGTTGCCGAATGGATGAACCGTACCATTATGGATAAGGTCCGGTGTCTGTTAGTTTCTTCTGCTATCCAAAACCTTTCTGGGGTGAAGCTATAAACTGTTAGTACAATAGTATACCTCATCAATAGATCTCCATCCACAGCTATAAACTTTAGGACTCCTATAGAACTCTGGTATGGTAAACCTCCTAATCTTTCCAACCTGAGAGTTTTTGGTTGTGCTGCCTTTGCTCATCAAAAAGAAGGAAAACTAGATCTAAAGTCTAGAAGAAAGGGGGTGTTCATAGGATATCCTAGTGGGGTAAAGGGTTATAGAGTGTGGTTAAAGGGTAAACCGGAGATAATGGTTATTATAAGTAGGGATCTCATCTTCAACGAGTTAGAGATGCCTTGTCTTAAGGATAAACCCATCACCGATAATCCTCCGAGTATTCTTACTCCTAGTAGCATTCCGGTAGAGGTAGAGACCATCTCCGAACCTTCTCTAGATCCGCCTCAGGAACCTGAAACAAATTCTGAGTCTTTTGCTCATTCCAGTAATACTCCTGTTCTTGAAACTTCTGACCCTATTCTAGATGGTTCTGATGAGGAAGAGGAACATCCTGTGGCTCAAACCCAAGCTCTTAATGATTATCAGCTCGCTAGAGATCGAGTCTGTAGAGTACCTAAGGATTATCTTCGGTGTGGCTACTCCTACATTGTATCATATGCTTTTGTTGTTGCTTCTTATGTTGATGAAAAAGAACCTTTATGTTTTTCTGAGGTTTTGAAAAGTCCCACTCGCGTTTTATGGTTACGTGCAATGGAAGAAGAAATGTTTTCTTTGAACAAAAATAAAACTTGGATTCTTGTTCTAAAACCTTAAAAACAAAAACTTGTTGATTGTAAATGGATTTTCAAAATAAACGAATTTGAGTCTTCTGACGAACCTCCTAGGTTCAAGGCCAGACTTGTTGCAAAAGGTTTTTCACAAGTTGAGGGCATTGATTTTAATGAAATCTTTTCTCTTGTTGTTAAGTACAAAACTATTAGGATTGTTCTTCCTCTTGTTGCCTTCTATGATCTTAATCTTGAACAACTTGACATAAAAACTGTCTTTTTACATGGTGGTCTTGAAGAAACCATTTATATGCGTCAACCACCTGGTTTTGAAGTAAAAGGTAAGGAACACATGGCGTGTCTTTTAAAAAAAATCTTTATATGGGC
Source organism: Catharanthus roseus (assembly GCA_028651295.1). Lineage (NCBI taxonomy): Eukaryota > Viridiplantae > Streptophyta > Magnoliopsida > Gentianales > Apocynaceae > Catharanthus > Catharanthus roseus. The sequence goes on from JAPQWS010000130.1 coordinate 4,995, forward strand.
TTAAACAATCACCAAGGCAATGGTACAAGAGGTTTCATTCTTTTATGTCTAGAATTGGATTTTCGAAAAGTAACTATGATAGTTGTCTTTATTTTTCTTGTAATAATGTGGATTCTACTATTTATTTTTTGATGCATGTGGATGATATATTGATAGAATGTCGTCACAAAGATAAGATCGATAACCTAAAATCGCTGCTGAAATTTGAGTTCGATATGAAGGATTTAAAGGTTGTATAAAAAATTCTTGGGATGAGTATTTCAAAAGATAGACTTGATCATTCTCTTTTTCTATCTCAAAAGCCTTTCCTTTAGAAAATCGTATCCAAATTTTCAATGCACTCGTTACAACTCCTCTTGCTAGCCACTTTAAACTTTCCGACAAAACCTGTCTTAAAACTGAAAGTGAAAAGAGAGAGATATGGCTAATATTCCTTACAGAATGGCCATAGACTCAGTTATGTACTTAATGATATCTACCCGTCATGACACTGCTTATTCTATAAGCCTTCTCAGCAGATTTATGTCAAATCCTGGAAGAGATCATTGGGCTGCTCTCAAGTGGCTATTACGTTACCTAAATGGAACTGTGGATCGGGGTTTACACTATCATAATTGGTCTACTTTTGAATTAATTAGATTTGTTTACTCTGATTTTGCAGGTGACAAGGATGGTAGAAAATCTACCACTTCCTATTTCTTTACCCTTGCGGGTAGTTGCATTTTATGGAAATCCCAACTGCAGCCTGTAGTTGCCTTGTCAACTACTGAGGCTGAGTATATCGCAGCAACAGAAGCAATCAAAGAAGCCATCTGGCTTCAAGGGTTATTGAGTGAATTAAATATTTTACATTCCAAAGTTACTGTTTATACTGATAATCAAAGTTGTTTACATTTGTGAAAAAATCCGATCTATAACGAACGGATGAAACATATTGATGTCAAGTACAACTTTATTAGAGAAAAGGTCTATACTGGTATTGTTGACATAGATAAGATTAGTACTGATAATAATCCTGCTGATTTTGGTACTAAAATTGTAAACACTGATAAATCTATGTTTTGCAGGGACTTTCTTCACGTGGAAACAGTTTGACTCACGAGCATTAAGGGAGTATTTTACTCCTAACACTTATAATTCACCAATAGGTAATAGACTACGTGAAATTATGGCTAATCACTTTGAAATCAAAGCTTCTACTATTCAAATGTTACCATCTTTTTATGGGCTTGATTCTGAAAATCCTTATAAGCATATTGATGAGTTTTTAGAAATTTGCTCTACTTTTAAACTGCCTAATGTAAGTGATGATGCTATTAGATTACGTATTTTTCCCTTTTCTTTGAAGGATAAGGCTAAACATTGGTTGCACACACGTGAGGGAATAGGTACTTGGGCTGAGATGTCTAGGGAATTTCTAAAAACATATTTTCCTATGGGTAAACTTACAAGGTTAAGGAGAGAAATCACTACTTTTTCCCAACAAAATAATGAACAACTTCATGAGAGTTGGGAGAGATTTAAAGAACTTCTTCGTAGTTGCCCTCATCATGAAGTCCCTAAATGGCAGCAAATACAAAGCTTTTATTCAGGATTAGATGAGAGAAATCGCCAAATGGTTGATTCATCTTGTGGTGGTACCTTTTTTCATAAAACTGCAGATGAGGCATGGGATTTATTTGAAAATTTGAGTGATAATTCACAACAACACGCCACCTCCTCAGGAGTAGGTACATCTTGGCAAATAGGAAATAGAGGAATGTTTGAAGTTTCTCAAAATGTTGATCTTTCTATGAAAGTTGATGCCTTGTCCAAAAAGTTTGATCAATTGTTAGCTTTAAATACATTGCCTACTAATTCTACTAACGTGCAAAGTCTTTGTGCAATTTGCTCTAGTCCTTCTCATGTTATCTATGACTGTCCTAGTGCTTCACTATTTCCAGAATTTATGCAAGAACAAGTCAATGCAGCCCAAGGACTTCATAGACAGAATGACCCATATTCAAACACGTACAATCCAGGCTGGAAAAATCATCCTAATTTCTCCTGAAGGCAACAAGGAGGGGAAGTTCAATTAGGCCAACAACAATATCAACAAAACAGACAATCTGGTATGACTACTCCCCCTGGTTTTTAATCTCAAAGGTATATACCTCCTCATCCTCCTCAAAGTGGAAACTCTATTTTTGAAGAAAAAGTATTATCTGCTTTGAAAGGTTTAGAATCTATGACACAAATTCTAGATTCACACACCCAATCTATTGCTAAGTTAGAAACTCAAATGGGGCAACTAGCTAATGCAATAAGTAGAAGAGATGAGGGTAAGCTTCCTAGTCATCCAATGGAGAATCCTAGAGTTAATTACCATGAGCAAGCTAAAGCTGTAATTACTATTAGAAATGGAAAATTGGTAGATAATAAAGTAGGGGAACTTATTAAAGATAGTGAGTCAAATAATAATGAAACCAAGGGAATATCTATGACTAAAATTGAAAGGAAGATAGAGAAGGAACTAGCTTCTTCCTCTAATTTTAAGACTTTAGAATCATCTCCTACGGCTTCATATAAACCAAAGGTTCCTTATCCAGAAGCTTTATTGCCACCCCCACATCTTAGAAAGGATAATAAAAGGGAAGATATTTTAGAAACTCTCAAACAAGTTAAAATTAATCTTCCACTTTTAGAGGTTATTAAGAAAGTCCCATCCTATGCAAAATTTCTTAAAGACATGTGTACTTTTAAAAGAAGATCTAAAACCAGTGTTTCTAAGAAAATCTTCCTAACTGAACAGGTGAGCTCTGTTTTGCAATATAACACTCCACCTAAATATAAAGATCCTGGTGTCCCTACTATCTCATGTCTTATTGGTAATCATAAAATAGATAGGGCACTCTTAGATTTAGGTTCTAGTGTTAATTTGATTCCATACTCTTGTTTATGAAGAGTTAGGATTAGGAGAATTGCAACCAGCTGATATGACCTTACAATTAGCTGATAGGTCTATCAAGGCACCTCGGGGAAGGATAGATAATGTTCTATTTCAAATTGATAAAGGTGTCTTCCTTGTAGACTTTGTAGTCCTAGATATGGAACTTGGTAGATCTTCTCAAAATCATATCCCCATTATTCTAGGTCGTCCCTTTTGGCTACTGCTGACGCCACTATTAATTGTAGAACTGGGGTTATGGATGTCTCTGTAATGAATATGAGGGTTAGATTAAATATTTTTCAAACTTCTTCACAACCTTCTATAGAAGATAATTATGATTGCTATTTGGTAGATGTAAATGACGAATTAATTGAAGAAAATCTACCTTTAATGTGTTCAAAAGATTCTACTTTTATTGAGAAAGAAAACCTTATCTGCACTGAAAATGTTAATTCTAATCTTGCCTGCATTGTTCCACCTGAAAACTCTTCTTTGATTGTGAATCATGAGCTTAATATGAGAGAAATAGATCCTGGCTGAATACGAAAGAATTAGGGAGTCTTGGCTGAAGACTTTAAAATTAGCGCTTTTGGGAGGCAACCCAAATTTTATTTTATTTATTTTATTTTTATAATTTTATTTTATTTTATTTTTTATCCCACTTGATTGGTAGAAAGGTATGAAATGTTTGTTTTGTAGGGTAATAAAACAACTTATCATTATTATGGAGATTACAGAGATTGTTTACTACTCTTGTAGACATGCATTACTACTGCCTCTTCTACCAGGTTGTATTGTTCTTTTCTTTGTCTCTTCTCTACTCTTGGTACTCTTATCACATTGTGGACAATGTTGGGTCTAGGTGTGGGGGAGAAGATGTTTTTATTCTGATATCTACTATTTTTTTTAGTATTTTTTTTCTCGTATTTCTTGTTCAATTATTTTTTTTTAATTTTTTAATTTTATTTATTTTTCTACATTATTTTAAAAAAAAATCAAAAATATGATTTCACATAAAGAATAATTCTTTTTGAGTTCCTTTAAAAATGTCTTAAATAAGTTAAGAAAAGTACTTATTTTCTTGTTTTTAAGTAGGGTGACGGACTTATGTTCTATGTTTGTTATAACTTTTGCATGACTTAAACTTGAGCACATGGGTCATTTTTAGTATTTAATAAATCCTTTACATTATTTTTGAGTTACATAAAGTTGATGAATCTCTTCCCTACATTCTAGAACTTACTTGAGTACCTCTTGAGGCAAAATAGAAAGGTTTTCTCGATTTGACTCAGAGACGATGGTCATAGGCCTTCTTTGAATCGTTTGTGCCTTTCAAGCTTACCAAATTTCATAAATTTTTACCTTCGTACCCTTTTGAGCCTAAATGTTATATCTTTCTTTAAACCACTTAAATATTAACCCTTAATCTTGTAGAGAGTTTAATGCAAACTTCTAACTAGTGCTTCAATGATGGGTTGTTGTTTGTGTATTTTGGAAAAAGAAGTTATCTTGACAAAAGGGAGAAAAAAAATATATATATATATATATATGACTTGTGGTGTTGAAAAAAAAATGTATTGAGCTGAAAAAAAAAAGGAAAAAGACAAAGAAATAAAAGTCGATACATGATTGTTACAAGTCATAAGGTGCAAAGAAAAAATTCAAGAGGCCCGAATTTATAAATGTAAGAAAAAGAATGGCCTTAAATGATAAAATTTTGAGCAAAAGAAGATGGTAGTTGGTGAATGTATTACTGAAAAAAAAAAAAAAAAAGGAGCAAAAACAAAGTTAGAAAGTTTGTCGAAATTTTAAAGTATCCATCTTCTTTGTAAGCTCTCTTTTCTTTGATTTTGAATTCCTTACCTTCGCTTGATAACCAATGCCCTAACCTTACATTACAAGCTTTAAAGTCCTACCTGATCTGAGTTGAGTTGAGAATCCTTGATTAGTGGAGAGAAGGTACGAAGAGTGAGCCTATGGAATGAACTCTTGCTGAGATTTGTTCTCTATATGTAATTTGAAAATTTTATTTAGTATTTATTTTGTACTCTCTTATGACTACGATTACACCTTACACAAGTTTTGCATTAGTTATGGGAGATAATTGAATATTTGTTTGTTTACTTGAGTTTAAAAATAAGAAGAAGAGTGCTTGTCTTGATAAGTTTGAGATCTTGATAAATGGTACTTAATTGGGATTATTATATATCTTTTAAAAAGTTTATTGTTTATTTGACTTTGTGGGTATGTCGTCTGCAAACCCTCACGAGACCATACTCGTCCACTAAGGATAACTTAGGGGTTTAAAGGGCTTGTTGCACATGCTAAGTGCAATCGTGAGTCCTACGAAAGTGGCTAGTTAGTTTTTCTTTTATTCTTTATTTTTGCTTGAGGACTAGCAAAACTTAGGTGTGGGGGAGTTGATAGAGTCGATTTTTAATACAAATAAACACCTTAAGTTTTAATTATTAGCCTTTGAAAATATTTTATTTATTTATTAGTCATAATTATTATATTTAATTTATTTTATTTATCTTTGTGCAGATTTCTAAAAAAGAATGGAAAATAAAGATTCCATATTAAATTTGGTAAAGGGAAGCTGCAGTATTTGAATCCTTTAAGGATTAGGATTAAAACTTTAGCAGAATCCTTTAAGGATTGGAACTTTAGTATTTGAATCCTTTAAGGATTAGGATTTTGCTTCTCTTTTGTCTATATATAGAAATACAGCGGCAGCAGAAAAAAAGACAGCCACAGGAGCTGAAACCAGAAAAGTTCAGCAACAGCAGAAAAATTCCAGCAATAGCAGAATTTTCCAGCAAGCTTCTAATTAAAAGAAAGCCATGATCTACTCCAAGAAATTGGTTCCTTCTTTCCCTTTAGCCATGAACTAAATTTATTTTTAGAATCTTGATGAAACCCTAGCCATGTGACTTTGGTTTATTTTATTTTTGGGAGATTTATTCTATTATTTATGTGATTGCATATCTTGGGATGTTATTGGTTTCATGCAATTAATTCTTTGTGATTGTTCTTGTAAAAACTAACGTATGATTTTAATGCATATGGGTTTCATTTTAAGTGTTTAAATAACTTTCTGTATAGTTTTAACTTGTTTAATGTAAATTTGATATCATCATTTTATCAAAGAAAAAAGTTTTATTGCTTCATGTTTTGCACGGTACTGCATAGTAACTCCAAGAGCCTAGCAATGCTACTTAAGTTCCACTACCCAACACTAGTCAGTGCATGCTAAAAGAGAAAACATGTGACTTTTGTTGAATTGGTCAAGTTTTTTGAAAGTGATATCATTTAACAATAAAATGTTTACTTTTTTCTTTTCCTTTGAAACTGAGAACATATATACTCAGTTATTTAATTTGAAACCAAGAACATATTTACTCACTTATTTAATTCTTCTATTTTTGCAAATGGTAAACTTATGCATTTTCTTATATCGTATGACCATTGTCCAAATTCTCTTTTAAGGTAGTGAAATTTGAATTTCAAAACATGAACTACTTCCGAATCATGATTTCTAAAGAATTTTGACCAAAAGTTTTTTCCGTCTAAATATGCCTGACTCTGGAAAAATTTTATTCACTTATTGAGTTGGAAAGCTCATTCCTTTTCCCAACCTTGTAGATGACTATAAGTCAAAGGATGACAATTTAGGAGATTGGCAATAAGTCTCTTTTTGGAGATAAAAGAGTTATTATTTGGGTAAAAAGCTCCATTACCCCCTAAACTTTCTGGGGTTTTGGTTTTTGACCTTGACCTTTAAAATGACTAATTTTGGGCCTAAAACTTTAGTAGCGAATGAAAAATGACCCTTCCATCTGTTTTAGGTGTTAATTGAGTAACGATCAAATAAAGTTAAAGGCTATATTTACACGTCGTGTCTCGACCTCAGATACGGGGCGTGACACATGCAACAGTCAACGAAAGTAGGATACTTTTAGTGTTGAAGTCATGGTAATTGGCCCTTTGTAAATCTTTTGCGATTTCCTTAAGATGATTCTTAAATTTTTTTATGAAGCCAAGTCTGTAAATATTTTTTCGCTTCTTTTTCTCTTGCCATTTGTGTGTTGGGGTTATTTTGGAAATTGTAGCGTTGGATGTTTTTGGGAATATGTAATGTGTGGGTATCTTTATGAAAAAAATTAGTTGGCAAGAGATGTTTTAAGGTTAAGTAGTTTTTAGAAGCGTTTTGAGCAGTATTGTAGGTGGCATCTCTCAGAAGCTTTAGGGAGAGTAAAAATAGAAGACTTTAGCCACTTAAGGGAGAGTTTTGCTTTATCTTTAGAATGAAGTTTTCAGAGAATTGCAGCTTCATAACTAGCATAGTTTAGGAGTTTTGGAGGCTTGGTTTTGAGGAGCCGATCCTACGGTGCCTAACAACACCTCTACAATAGTTGTAGGAATGAGGGGTTATCGGAAATAGTCACTCCTTTTCAGTTTAAGATCTAAAACAGATAAGTTCTAGTGTTGTTTGTGTATTTTGTTGTTATTTATGACTGGCAAGGCCTTATAATCCAAAAACCAGTTGCTCAACTTTGAGTACTTGGATTTTTGACTATATTTTGTTCGTTATTACCTCAATTTAGTATTAGATCCTACTATTTTCTTTTTTATTGCATTAGGTTTTTTTTTTTTTTTCACACAGGTAAATTTTGAGACCCTTTCTAATTTAAGTGTTAAGACACAAGAATCTTTTTGAGAAAATTGTCGTGTATCTAGATATGAAAGAATTTTGTCTAATTGTGAAATAGAACACAACAACAATAGAGTCATAAATATAAGTAGCTTTATTGAAGTGAAGGACTGATTAGAGTCAAGAATCCTAATATTTAATCTTGTAATAAACCAAAGATGCATGTTTATTATACGATGTGTGTATGATTCAATAATAAATGATGTCTGATTTTAATGCATGTGGGTTGCATTTTTTAAGTGTTTAATTAACTTTATGTATAATTTCACTTGTTCAATGTAAATTTGATATAAGGATTTTATAAAAGAAAAAGTTTTATTTCTTCACGTTTTGCACGGTATTGCACGGTGACTACAAGAGCCAAGCACTGCTACTGAAGGTCTACCGCCCAACATTAGGCAGTAAATGATAAAGAAGAAAATTTGTGATAGTTGTTGAATTTGACAAGTTAATTGAAAGTGATATCATTTAACAAGAAAATGTTTAATCCAGGGGAAGTTCTCTTTTTATGTTGAAACAATAAAGATGAGATCGAGCGGGTTAATTGGTTTCTTGATCCATTTTCGATATCGATGGGATTTGTTTCCTCAATTGTGGAAAGGTATTAAATTTTTATTCTTTTGAAGTCTAAAGGAATTTTAATACCTAATTCATCTACCAGCTTATTTAGGTGGATTTAATACCTTGTATCTATTCATGTTGCCTTTACCTATGGGAAAATAGTTGAGAACTTATATTTTCATAGTCAATGATATCCTAATCTCATGACGAGCATAATCTTTTATTGAAAGTAGTGTTAATAATCTTGAATTAATCCTAATTTTGTGCGATGTATGTGTTCATTATTTCAAAATGAAGTTTTTTGGAAATGTAGATTAGAAATATATTTTTTTATCTAGGTGCTTATTTGTGTAAATGAGTTTTTTTCTAAGAATGAAACAAGACAAGTATTTTATGCGTAAAACCCTTTTGAGATATATAATAATAACAAGTTTCTATAGTGAAACAGTTTTAGGATACTAGTATGTGATCACACAGTCTACTAGGACTTAGTAATTATTGTACTTTTGGCTTTCATTAAGAATAATAGAGTAATTTTGCTAAAGACTTTACTGAAGACCAATATGAAAATTTTTTATTTATTGTCACGCCTTTATACATTACTTGGAGTGTATACGTCTCATTTAAAAATTTTAGGGATTAAAGAGAAAATTAAAAAAGTTGGGATTTGTAATAGACGATGGTTGTGAAGGAAAATTTATCTTAATGTAACGAACGTTAAAGTAAGGTGGAAAAAACAACCGCTTCTTTGAATATAGTTCATAAATCAAGGGTTTTAAAACAACGAATTGTGGTAACTTTTTTTTTTTTTGGATCGAACAATCTAAAGCTTCTTTGCCTTTGTTTGAATTTATTTTTTCAATTTTTATTAGAAGGGAAAGTTTTAATTAGATTCAAGATATGTTAATGATGAAATTACTTTCGTATTTATTATGTCTCATTTCTTCAGAGGATTTGTTCGGTGAATTCACTAATATTATGAGGCACTGCAAGTTTGAGGTAAGGGGTATAACCCTCTTTTTTAATTGAAGTTTTAATAGATTTATGAATAATTGTTTAAAAATATATATCAATTTCAATTATGAAACTGTAAAGAGAGTATTGATTTGATTGATTTTTGTATTCGATATATATACTATGACATGTACGTTCTTTGTTCGAAAATGTATTCAAATAAATAGTTTAGTGTTATAAGTAGAGACATTTCCAATCTCATCTACAAAATAGTTAGGTTGATTTAATACCTAGTATCAATTCATGTGTCCCTTTCCCCATGGGAAAAATAGTTAGGAACTAATATTTTTGTCCCTAGTGTGATCTTAATCTCATGGTGAGCACAATGTTTTGATAAAATGTTCTACATAATCTTTGAATGGATAATAATTTTGTGCAATGTATGTGATTATTATTTCAAAATGGAGTTTTAATGGAAATGTGGATTAAAAATATATATTTATTTATTATCTAGGTGTTTTGTGTGCATATTTGTTTTATTCTAAGCATGAAGCTCACTAGAAACAAGACAAGTATTTATGTGTAACATCATTTTGAAAAAAACAAGACAAGATTTATGTTCAATTTTTTTATGAATAAGAAGAACAAAGGAGCTCTTTATATATATGGGTTTGATGTAGAGGTTTTTCAATTGCTATAATTCTAGAGGGACTCAATTTGTGAACCTATAAAGATTCAAGTCTTCAAATTTATGAGGATCAAAATCCTTAATTTGAGAAGGATTTTATTTCTGAATTCTACAAGAATTAAAGTCTCTAAATCTTACAAAGATCCAAGTCTTTAATTTGAGAGGGGATTCAATTTCTTTGTTCATCCTTAATTCTTTAAGGAAGAGTACCTTCCTAATTAGATTAGGAATCAATACCTCAAATGGGCCATCCTAATTAGGTTGTGTTAAAGCCTTATAAATCATATGTCAACATACTTGAGGCCTTGTCTATAAATTTCCAACCAATCAATTTCTCCTAGTCTTGAAGTGGGGGTTTTTGTAGATAATAAAATTTTGATTAATTTATCTATCAAACACTAAATAAAATAAATATTTTAGCCATAATTATATAAATAAAATCAAGTCATTAGGCCATCCATACTAGTCTGGATTTGGAAATTTTTTTGAATAATATCCAAACACATTTTAAATAAATCCCAATAAATATGAGACTTATGCAATCGGACTCCAATTCAATTGAGCTCAAATCACTTTATATTAAGTCCATAAATGATGTGTTAAATATATTGGAACTTATCAAATAAAGAGTTTGGTCGACCCAACAACGATGATAGGTCTCTTTGTGGCAAAGCAAACCAGAGCCCCATCTCCACCAATAAATAAGGGTCTTCCCAAAGGATGATAAATAATTCAATAGGAGAATTAGAACACACCCAATCTTTAAACAAGTGAAAGGTCTCCCAAGGCTCTCCCTAGAGGCTCTCCAACCGAGGTCTTCTTCGAATCCCCAAGCATTCTTCGCGTTCATCGTCCGAAGGAGTAAGGAAATTTACATTGGCTCTACGATTCGAGATCAAGCTTCCTAGCCCTCGAGTTCATAAGAAGAGTTCGTCTGACTCGACATTAAGTTTCCAAGGTGTCAAGCTATCAATTGAAGTTTGTTTGATTCCAGATTAAGCTTTCATGCCTTCGATTCACATTCAAAGTTCATGCGATTCGAGATAAAGCTTTCAAGCCCTCAAGTTCAGAATCAAAGTTCTTTCAATTCGAGATCAAGCTTTCAATCCCTCGAATCAATGTTTTTTCAAAGAAAAAAGCAAAGGACTCTCATACAAACAAGGAACTTCTCCAGAGGTTCATACTCGACTAAAATATTAATAAATTACTTTGTCACTATATTTCTTTTGTCTTTTAATTTACGGACTTGAAATTTTGCTGCATACAGTGGAGACAAAAATACTAAATATACATGACACTAAAATAAGATAATATTTGCTACACTAGAACATCTTCTCTCGAAACTGCATCAAAGACAAAAATGCAAGTAATTAAAAGTGTATCTTAAAAGCTAAAAGAATATATGGTAAGTTATCAAATTTAGAGGAAGTCCTAGCACAAAGCATACAATCTTTTCAAGTTTATAGGAGAAAAAATACTTCGTAGCTAATGCTAAAACAAGTACATTTCTTTTCATAGTCCCACATTAAAAATATAAAAATATAACGAATTAATGAAATATTCTTATATAAACTAAAATGATTATGGTAAATGTCAAGTTTAAAAGTAACATTTATAAATTCAAAAATTCTCTTCAACCTAATTATCTATGGCAACTTTAGGTACAAAATTGGTGTTGAAAACCTTGAGAAGATCATCATCGTTTTTACTGATAACTCCATCATCATCATTCAAAAGTCTAGCTCCTTTTTAGAGAACTCTATATCTAGCAAAATCTATTTTGGCTTTATGTCCAATGAATCCCTAATCAATCTACGTTTTCTACCTGCAGTAAATCCTGTGTTTTTTTTCATCGATATATTAGTTGTATACTATAACACCCCCAACCCATCAACTCAATTAAAATTTATTTGGGACTAATAGTTTTGGATGTCACTGTTAATAAGATTTTGATTAAGGGTTCAAGTGTGTTAGGAAATAATTGGGAAAGACATCATGAAATAAGTACAATAAAGAAAATAGATGATGGGTAACTCTAGTTTTTAAAATAATAGATCTAACTTCTCTTGAAACCTACATTCTTTTTTCAACATGAGAGAGGTTGGGAAAAGAAGAGAAGGCTAGGGTTAAAGGAATTAGAAAAGCTGCAATTTTAAATGTAAGTGATTAAATTTCTAATGCATTCTGAGTAATTAACAAAGCTTTTTAGGGAAGATTATGATTTTTTTCAAAATTATTTCGTCTTTTTTAGAGAAGGAATCAAGCACTAATATTTTAAAAGAATCATGATAATTATTTATGTGTGAATGGCTCTTATGTGGTTAAGTATTAAAATTATATGCAACATCTAATCGACTGAAGCTTACTTCATTGAACAAAGGACTGATTAGAGTGAAGAATCCTAATACTTGATCATGTAATAAGTCAAAGATGCATATTCATATGATGTTTGTATGATTTTTTAATAAAACTCATGTATGATTTTAATACATATGGGTTGCATTTTATGTGTTTAAATAACTTTCTCTATAATTTTAGCTTGTTTAATGTAAATTTGATATCATAATTTTATAAAAGAAAAAAGTTTTATTTCTTCATGTTTTGCACTGTACTGCACAGTGACTCCGAGAGCCTAGCACTGCTACTGAAGGTCCACTGCCCAACGTTTGACAGTACATGCTAAAGGAGAAAATTTGTGACCTTTGTTGAATTGGTCATGTTGTTTGAAAGTAATATCATTTAACAAGAAAATGTTTAATCCATGGGAAGTTCACCTTTTATATTGAAACAATAAAGATGAGATAGAGCGGGTTGATTTATTTCTTGATCCACTACCGATGTGGATGGGATTCATTTCCTCAACTGTGTAAAGGGATAAAATTCATATTCTTTTGAAGTCTAAAGGTGTTATTAATACCTAACTTATCTGCCGGCTTAGCTTGGTAGATGTAATAGCTTGCATCTATTCATCTTACCCTTTAGCAATAGGAGAAATAGTTAAGAACTGATATTTTTATAGTTAATGTGATCTTAATCTCATGATGAGCATAATTTTTTAATTAAAGGTAGTGTGAATAATCTTTGAATGAATCTTAATTTTGATCATTGTATTGTGAGAATTATTTAAAAATGAAGTTTTTTTAAATGTGGATTAGAAATATATATTTCTTATGTAGGTGTTTTGTGTGTAGATGTGTTTTTCCTAAGAATGAAGCTCATTATGTATATGTATAATCTTGAATGAATCTTAATTTTTTTCAATATATGTGAGAATTATTTCAAAATGAATTTTTTTAGAAATGTTGTTAGGAAAATATATTTTTTCTAAAGCTATTTGTGAGTGTAAATGTGTTTTTTCTAAGAATGAAGCTCGGGAGAAAAAACAACAATTATTTATGTTATTGCCATATATATATTCAAATTGTTTTTAGGAGCCTAGATTGTGATCACAAAGTTTAATGGGACATAGTAATTATTGTATAATGTATAAAATCTAGTGTAAATAATCTTGAATGAATCTTAATTTTGTGCAATGTATGTTAGCATTATTTCTAAATGAAGTTTTTTGGAAATGTTATTAGAAATATATATTTTTTATCTAGGTGTTTGTATGTGTAAATGTATTTTTTTTTTCCTAAGAATGAAGCTCATGAGAAACAAGACAAGTATTTATGTGTATCACCATATAAACATATATACACATATATATAATGAAACTTTCTTAGGAGGCGAGAATGTGATCACCGAGTCTAATGCGACATAGAAATTATTGTAGTTTAGGCTTTCATTAAGCATAAAAGAATACTTTTTGTTAAAGGCTTTACCGAAGCCCAGTATGGAGAACTTTTATTTATTGTAGGCCTTTATACGTTATTCGGAGTGTATTTGTCTCATTTAAAAATTTCATGGATTAAAGAATATATGAAGAAACTTTGGAATTATAATAGATGTTGGGGTGCAGGACAATCTATCTTAACGTAATGGACGTTGAATTAAGGTGGAAAACAATAGCTGTTTCTTTGCATATATTTCATAAATCTAGGTTTTGAAATGATGAATTGTTGTGACTTATTTTTTTCTTGACCGAATAATCTAAAACTTCTTTGCCTTTGATTATATTTATTTTTTTCAATTTTGATTATAAGGGAAAGTTCGAATTTAATTAAACATATGTTAATAATGAAATTATTATTTATTGTGTCTCGTTTCTCCAGAGAATTTGTTCGGCAGATTATATTAGGAGGCATTGTGAGTTTGAGATAAGGAGTACAACCCTATTTGTTCTTATTCAAGTAGTTTATTAAGCTCCTGAAGTTTTAATAGATTTATGTGTAAGTGTTTTAAGGTACATATTAATTTCAAATATGAAACTTGTAATGACTACCTATTTGATTGATTTTTACATTCGATATATGTACTAATTATCATATGTACATTTTGTGTTTGAAAAGTTATTCGAATAAATAGTGCAGTGTGATAATGTGGGAATGGAAAAGTTGTGGGATATTTCCAAACTTGTCCACTCTCATTTGTTAGATTAATCTAATACCTAGTATCCATTAATCTTGCCCTTTTCCAATGGGAAAAATAGTTAGGAAATAATACTTTTGTAGCCAATATGATCATAATCTCATCATGCGCATAATGTTTTTATAAAATGTAGTGCAAATAATCTTGAATAAATCTTAATTTTGTGCAATGTATGTGAGCATTATTTCAAAATGAAGTTTTTCGAAAATGTAGATTAAAAATATATATTTATTAACTATCTACGTGTTTTTGTGTGTAAATATGGTTTTTTCTAAGAATGAAACATGACAAGTATTTATGAGTAACACTCTATTGAAATATATACGTATATAATAAGTTTCTATAATGAAACTATTTTTAGAAGGCTTGAATGTGATCACACAGTCTTTTGGGACTTAGTAATTACTATACTTTGGGCTTTCATTAATTATAATAAAGTGCTAAAGACTTTACAAATACCTATTTTGGAGATTTTTTATTTACTGTAGGCAAACGTACGTTACTTGGAGTGTATGTCTCATTTAAAAATTTTAGGGATTAAAGAGTACATTAAGAAACTTAGGATTTATAATAGATGATGGTTTTGATTCAAAATCAATCTTAATGTAACGAACACTGAAGTGAGGTGGAAAAGAATAGCCGCTTCTTTGAATATATTTCATAAATCTAGCAAAGAAAGTCACTACTACTCATTTCTAGATTTTAAACAATTAAGTTCTAGTGTTGTTTGTATATATATATTTGTTATTTATGGCTGTCAAGGACCTATAATCCGAAAGCAGTTGCTCAATTTTTAGTACTTAGATATTCGACTATTTTCTATTTGTTCTTGCATCAATTTTGTAGTAGATGCTACTATTTTCTATTTATTATTGCATTAGTTTTATTTTCTTTTCATATAGGCAAATGTTGAGTCCCTATCTAACCTAAGTGTTAAGACACAAGAATCTTTTTGAGAAAATTGTTCAATAAAAAATGATGTCTGATTTAATGCATATGGGTTCCGTTTTAAATTTGAACTAACTTTCTGTATAATTTTCACTTGTTTATTGTAAATTTGATATCAGAATTTTATAAAGGAAAAAAGTTATATTTCTTCATGTTTTGCACGATACTGCACAATGGCTACGAGAGCCCAGTGCTGCTACTAAAAGTTCACTACCCAATGCTTGGCAGTGCATGCTAAAGAAGAATTTGTGACCTTTGTTGAATTAGTCAAGTTTTTTTAACATTTAACTAAAAAATGGTTAATCGGTGGGTAATTCGCTTTTTAAGTTGAAACAATAAACATGAGATCGAGCGGGTTGATTAATTTCTTGATCCATTACCAATGTCGATAGGAATTAATTCCCCAACTATGTAAAGGAATTAAAATTGTATTCTTTTGAGGTCTAAAGCCAGTTTTAGTACCTAACTCGTCTACCGACTTTGTTAAGTGGATTTAATACATTGTATCTAGTCATCGTGCACTTTCCCAATGGGAAAAATAGTTAGGAAGTGATAGTTTCATAGTCAATGTGATCTTAATTTCATGATAAGATAATACTTTAATAAAATGTAGTGCGAATGAACTTTGAATGAATCTTAATTTTGTGCAATATATATGAGAATTATTTAAAGATGAAGTTTTTCGGAAATGTAGATTAGAAATTTATATTTATTGTAGGTCTTTGGGCCTTAGTCTTCCAATATTTTTCCTATTTTTCCAGCCCACTTTACTAAACCCAATGATGACCATGGGCCTCAATTGAAGAGTACATGTTATGTTTTTGACTAGGTCAGAGATGCCGGACCGGGCCGAGCCTAGCCAACCCGGGCTGCATGTTGCGGCTCTACCTGTTTAGTGCCTTTTCTTGATTTCCACATCACAATCTGGCTTTTTCGCTTCTTCTTCTTTACTCCTCTCCGTTTCTGTTTTTTGGGTAGTGCCATCTCTGTCTTTCTCTCTTCTTCTTCGCGGTTCGTTGCACCACTGCTTCTCTCCGACCTTTTGTCTGTCTCTGTGACGCCGGCTTGCTATGAGCAGTTGTCTTTTGGTAGTCTTCTTTGGCCATTGTTTCCCGTGAGCACTTGAGAGAGAGCCGAGAGGGTGTGAGAGAGGGAGACACCTGTGACTCTTGTTTTTCCGATGCCTCTTGGACTGAGGGTAACCGATTTGACCTTCTAGTTACCGGCACCTCGACGCACCGCTGCTCAACTCCGCTGTGATCGAAAGCAGTTTCTCCAGTGGCGGAACCAACCCGCGGCGGTGGGTAAGAAATATTTTTCTTTTTGTGGTTTATATTTTCAGACTAACCAGTTTTGCAAATCGGCATTTACCGATCAGTACAAGGAAGAGGAAGAGGACATTTCATAATAGAGTTAGTTTTTTTTTTTTTTCTGCTTCTTATTATATTTGGGTTCTGTAATAGTAAATAGAATTTCTTTGTAATAGTAATTAATTTCCAACAAGTGGTATCAGAGCCACGGTTCATCGTCGGCGCCGGCAACCTTGGAAGACTCCAGATCTAAAGAAACTATTGAGTTCCTCAAAACTGGCCAGTGAATTATTTCTAATCATCTCCTGTTTTCCGATTATTATTGCTTTACTATTTTCTATTTTTCGTTTCCGCTTGCTGCCGGTTAGTTTCCGTTTTTGTTTTTCTTTCTTGGCTTGTCGTTGGTTATTTTCTATTCTATGTGTTGTTTCAGCTTGCCACCGGTTTGTGATTGCTATTACTGTTTTTCTGAATCGCGTTACGGTTCAGTTTTTCTGTTTACTATTTTTTTGTTTTGTTATACCTGCTTCTGTTTTTTTTTCCGATACATCTGCTGTTGTTGGTTGTTGTTCTGGTTTTTCATTATGAGTTTCATTCTGTTTTTAAAAAAAAAAACTATAAATCCCAAGCCTGGCTTGAATCCATGAGATTTTAGTATCTGTGCCTTAGCGCGTTTTTCCATTTTTCAAATATTTATTTATTATTATTTTTTTGCTTGTCTTTTTCTGCTCTTACTGGATTAGTACTCTTTTTTTTTTTTTTTTTGCCATTTTTCTCATTTTTCCGTTATATACATTTTTGTTGTTTGCTTTTACGTGTTTACTTGGGTTTCCTGCCTCACACGTTATTACATCGTTTTTTTTAAAACGAGCAAACAAAAACAGCGCCATTTTTCCTAAATATATATATACATTTGTTTAAAACAAAAAGGTTTTAAAAAATCCACGCATTTTTTTTTCTCAAAACTTTTTCAAATCTTTTATTTTCCTACCCACTTAATTACACTTATTTGCCTTTTAAAACATGTCTGTTCCAAAAATTGGAACTGATAAGTTTGATGGCAAATCAGATTTTGCAATATGGTGGAGAAAAATGAAAGTAGTTTTGGTGAAAAATAAAATTTCACTCGCTATTTATAGCCCCGAAGAGTATCCGAAATCTTGGAGGGGTGAAGTTCTTATAGTAAAACTTGGTGATGCGCACAGTTTCCTCACCTTGCATTTAACCGACAATGTTTTACGAGAAATCGACGAAAAAGACAATCCTTTTGACTAAACTAGAAAAACTATAGTTGGGAAAATCTCTTTCAAATAAAATTTATTTAAAAGAGCAGCTTTTCAGTTTTAAAATGAGCGGGTCAAAAACACTTTAAGAAAATATGGATGATTCAAATAAAATTGTTTTGGAACTTCAAAACGTTGGAGAGAAAATCTCTTATGAAAATATTGCAGTTATTTTACTAAATGCCTTACCTGATTCTTTCAACGATGTAAAATTTGCCATTAAATATGGCAGAGATGGTTTATCTCTTTCCGATGTTAAAAACACTTTGAAATTGAAAGATTTAAATTTACAAAAAGAAAATAAATCACATGATGAAAACCTTTACGTGCGAGGGAGAGTTGATTGGAGGGAACCTCTTAGTCATAGGTCTAAAAGTAAAGGGCGATCCAAATCTTGGGAAAAGAACAAAGTGAAATGTTTTTATTGTGGTAAGAAGGGTCATATGAAAAACAAGTGTTTTAAAAGTATTAAAGATGAAAAACAATGTAAACATGGTAAAGGGAATAATAAAATCGACAAAACCCACGATTTTGAATCTGATGGTAATTCTATGTTTTCAGAGGTTTTGTGTGTTTCCTTTTCCCCTTCTTATTCTAAAGTTGTTGATCATTAGGTTCTTGATTCTGGCTGTACATTTAACATGACAGCCAACAAACACTGGTTTTCAAATTTCAAATCCTTAAATCAAGGAAAGGTTTAAACGGGAAAAAATTAAGTTTGTGATGTGAAAGGCATTGGAAATATTTTCATTAAAATGTATGATGGTGTGACTAGGAAACTCATTGAGGTAAGATACGTGCCCGACCTTCATTAAAATCTTATCTCTCTCGGTTATTTGGATTCACTTGGTCTTTCCTTTAAATCCAAAATAGTATTTTACGTATTTGCAAAGGGAACCTAGTCATGCTAAAAAGTTTTAAAAGAGAGAGTTTATATATTCTTTTTGGTAAAACAGTTTGTAACTCCTCTGCATTGATTTCAAAAACTATTCCCGAAAAAACTATGTTGTGGCATTGTCGGATTGGCTACATTAGTGAAAAGGGACTTTATTATTTACAAAAACAAAATATTTTATGTGGTGACAAAATTGATTCTTTGGATTTTTGTGACCACTACGTTTTGGGAAAACAACACAAAATTAGTTTTTCAACAAGCACACACAAGTCTTCTACCATACTTGATTATGTGCATTGTGATCTTTGGGGACCTAAAAAGGTTCCAACTTATGGTGGTAATGTTTATTTCTTATCTATTGTTGATGATTTTTCAAGGCATGTTTGAGTCTTTCTTTTAAAAACTAAAGATCAAACTTTTGAAAAGTTTTATGAGTGGAAACATTTTGCCGAAAATCACTCTAGAAATAAACTAAAAACTCTTAGGACCAATAACGGTCTTGAGTTTTGTAACCGAAAGTTCTCTGATTTGTGTGCATCGCATGGCATCTTAAACTATAGGACGGTTAGATATAAATCCCAGCAAAATGGAGTAGCTGAGAGGATGAACTGTACCATTATGGATAAGGTTAGATGTCTCCTTGTTTCTTCTGGTGTCCCAAAACCTTTCTGGGGTGAAGCTGTTAGCACGGTTGTCTATCTTATCAATAGATCCCTTTCTACAGCCATAAACTTTAGGACTCCTATAGAACTCTGGTGCCCTAACATTTCCAACCTAAAAGTTTTCGAGTTTGCGGTCTTTGCATATGATATGGAGGGTAAGCTAGATCCTAGGTCTAGAAAGGGAGTGTTTATAGGATGTCCTAGTGGAGTGAAGGGTTATAGAGTGTGGTTAAAGGGTGAACCGAGTGTAAAGGTTGCCATCAGTAGGGATGTTATGTTACAAAAGATGTTAGAAATGCCCTGTCTTAAGGATAAACCTGTCTCCGATAGTCCACCGAGTGTTCCCACACCTAGTAGTATTTTTGTGGAGGTGGAGGTCACCTCTGAACCCTCTTTAGAACCACCACAAGAACCCGAAACCAACCAAGAGTTACCTGCATCATCCAGTAACACACTTGATCATCCTAGTATTTCTGAAACCCTCGATCTAGTTTTAGAAGGTTCTGATGCGGAGGAAGAGCATCCTGAAGCTCAACTCAAGCCCAAGCCCTTAGAGATTACCAGCTTGCGAGAGATAAGGTTAGAAGAGTGCTTAATGAACATCCTCGGTATGGTTACTCCTATATTATTTCATATGCTTTTGCGGTTGCATCTTATGTAGAAGAAAAAGAACTATTATATTTTTCTGATGATTTGAAAAGCTCTAATCGCTTTTTATGATTATGTGCTATGGATAAGGAAATGTCTTCTTTAAATAAAAACAAAACCCAGATTCTTGTTCCAAAACCTTTAAAACAAAAGTTAGTTGATTGCAAATGGATTTTCAAAATAAAAGAACGTGAGTCTTCTAATGAACCTCCAAGGTTCAAGGCCAGGCTGGTTGCAAAAGGTTTTCACAAGTTGAGGGCATTGATTTCAGTGAAATTTTTTCTCCTATCATTAAATACAAAACGATTAGGATTATTCTTGCTCTTATTGTGTTTTATGACCTGAATCTTGAAAAACTTGATGTTAAGACCGCTTTCTTGCATGGTGATCTCGAAGAGACTTTATATATGTGTCAACCACCAGGTTTTGAGGTTAAAGGTAAAGACACATGGCGTATCATTTAAAAAGTCCTTATACGGACTTAAACAATCACCCAGACAATGATACAAGAGGTCTAATTCTTTTATGTTAAAAGTTGGTTTTACTAAAAGCAACTATGATAGTTGTCTATATTTCTCTAGTAATAATGAATAACTCTGCGATCGGAGGTCCGTTTCACGCGTATGACCACTCGCTTTGATGGTTCTCGTAAAGATAAACGCAACGACATCGTCTAGTTTTAGAGTGAAGGAGTAGAGAGAAGTTAGAGAGAAATTGTGTAGAGAGAGAAAGAGTAGAGAAGAGAAGGGAAAATAATGATTTTTTTACGCTATACATTCACATTCCCGAGTTAGATTTATCGACCCCTTTTTTATGTCATAATCATCAAATGTTGGAATTTTGCATTAATTTAAATAAAAAAAATCTCTCCAACCAATTCAAACTTTTAGATTCAATAAAGGAATTCAAATATTCTAAAAAATTGGATTGAGGCCTTTAAAGCATATAATAGCTCCAAACGAAAAAAGACCTTCTTCATTATATATATATATTTCCATTCTTATAATTTGCAAGCATTTTCTCTTTAAACAAAATTCTTAAATTTCGTCTTATGAAAAAATCACATTCATGAGATTTTAGTGTAGATATATATATATATATATGAAAGTAAATTTAAAAGCCAAATTATTGGGGTAGCCTTTCATTTATTTATTTTTTTTCTCTTTTACTTTCTCTCTGAAAAATTTTAATTAAAATTTTGAAATGTTTTGAACTAATATGAATAAAACATAGACCTAAACAATAGAAGATTTTAGTTGGTAGGCAAAACTGTGATTTTTTTTCATTAATAAAATATTTTTAGTATGTGTTTGAATAGCATGTTTTTGCTTCACATAGGAATTTGATTTAATAAGAATTTTTCTTACTTATTTCTATGGAATTTTATCAATTGGACAAAAAATGCAGTTGATCGAATGGAGAATTGTCTTGCCAAAATCTTCAATGGATAAATATTCTACCCTTAAAAGAAAAACCAAGGTAGAGGATAAATTAGTAAACAATTAATGAATGATCCATAAATTGAACAACTAAAATTTAAAACATGTGAGCCCTTCCCGAACATTTTATATTTTGGAAAAGTAACACATTTTATATTTTTCTAAAAAGTGTTGTTACATAATTATTTTAACTTGAAATCAATGTTATATTAAAATAAATTTCAAAATTGTAAAGTAACTCTATAAATTAGTTTTTTGTTTTTTTGGTTATTAAAAAAGCTCCCTTTTACACGAAAAAAAATTAACGTTATAAAAGACACATATCAATTATATATGTTATATATACTCTAACAAATAAGAAATTATCACAAAAAAGATAAATTACATGAAAAGAAAATAACTTTTACCTTATATTCATGAGGAATAAATTTTTGATATTTTAGTTTACCTAGATTAAAACGAAAGAATAGAAAGGGAGTGAGTGAAAGCAGTTCTTTCTTTTTTTTTTTTTTTTTTCTAAAAAAGCAGTTCTTTCCAAGGAAGTAACCAAAAAAAAGTTAAATTTTCAAAAATGAACTTTACTTTACGTGATTCCAAATATATGAACTACATGACAAAATATAATTCCCACTAAAAAGATAGTGATTCTTTCAACTCCATGACCATGACTACATAAACAATATTGTGTTTGATAGGGAACATAGTCAACTTAATGGAGTTTTAGTAGTAACATTGAATAGAGTTTGTTAAAATTTTAATTTTTATCGATAGCATAAAATTTTTATGAATTTAAAACAAAGATTCATTTTTTAAATTAATTTAGTGTTTTTAAAATCTTCTACACTTATAATATAAACCTTATAAACTAATCTTCCAAGAAAAAAAACTTATAACCCAATCAAAAATTTTAGGACATAATTAAGAAGAGATTCTCGTGTTGAATGTATCAACTTTAAGCAAAAATTATGAAAAGAATAATTTAATATATAAAAGAACAAATAGAAACTCAAATTAGACCAAAAAAATGAGGACCATAGAAAGAGAAAAACTTACCTTTAAACTTGGGAAGACTTGATATGAGCACTTGTGAGGAGAAGAGTTCAAGAATGGCTCTGCCTCTTTCTTGTCTGTTTGTTGGTTATAGGACAAAAATGACAAGGTAACCAAATTATCAATTGATTTTCTTAAACAATTGAGAATTTTTTAACTAATAAAAAAATTTTTAAAATCATATAAAGAGAATGAAGTATTTGAGTGCTCAAACATTATAGATATAGATAGATGTATAGATGTTTCAAAATATCACGAATCTTGCCAACCGAATTAGAACTTGGAGTCTAAATAGTTTTAAATGGGATTCTCCAATGATTAAACTGCACAATTGATGCATATTGCAGTTGCACCTTGAAAATCAAACGTGAAGAAAGGAGAAGAATAAAAGGAAAAATACATCTTTTTTAAGAAAGTAAAATAATTAGAGAAGGAGAATTACTACCGATTGCGAGTCAATGAAAAATATTTCCGCAACTTCAGAAAATTTTCATGAATTGAAAATTGATTGTGATAACTGTCGAAAGAAAAAGAATGTTGAAGAAGAAACATATGAACGATGGACATGTATATATATTGATACACGAGTTAGAGTCAGAGTTTGAATTAATTTTTATTAACCAATAAAAATTTTTGCAGTTAATTAAATAAATCTAAAAATCTAAAAAATAAATATAAGATTTTCAAAGCTTTAGAAGAGGAGAGAGAGTATCATATGTATTTTAATATATATATATGTATGGATATATATACATAATCTTGAATGAATCTTAATTTTTTGCAATGTGTGTGCGAATTTGTTCAAAATGAAGTGTTTTGGAAATGTTATTAGAAATATTTTTTTTATCTAGTTATTTGTGAGTGTAAATATCTTTTTTTCTAAGAATGAAGCCCATAAAAAATAAAACAAGTATTTATCAGTATCACCATATATATAAACTATATATATATATCAAAACTTCTTTTAGGAGGCTAGAATGTGATCAGAGAGTCTAATGGGACGTATAATTATCGTACAATGTATAAAATGTAGTGGGAATAATCATGAATGAATCCTAATTTTGTGAAATGCATGATAGCATTATTTCAAAATGAACTCTTTTGGAAATGTTATTAGAAATATATATTTTTTATCTAGGTGTTGTGTGAGTAAATATTGTTTTTTCTAAGAATGAGGCTCACGAGAAACAAAACAAGTATTTATGTGTATCACCATATATATATAAATATATAATGCAACTTTTTTTGAAGACGAGAATGTGATCATAGAGTCTAATGGGGCATAGTAGTTATTGTATTTTGGGCTTTCATTAAGCATACAGAAGACTTTTTGTTAAGAAAATATCTGTCGCACTAGAGTATCTTATCTCGAACCTGCATCAAAGACAAAAATGCAAGTAATTAAAAGTGTATTCTTAAAAGGATCAAGAATTCTAATAAGCCAAAGATGCATGTTTATATGATGTGTGTATGATTGTTCAAGAAAAACAGATGTCTTATTTTAATGCATATGGGTTGCAATTTAAGTGTTTAATTAAATTTCTAAATAATTTTCACTTGTTCAATGTAAATTTGATAATGAAATTCTATAAAAGAAAAAAGTTTTATTTCTTCATGTTTTTTATGGTAATGCACAGTGGCTCCGAGAGCCCAGTGCTGCTACTGAAGGTCCACTGCCCCAACGCTGAGCAGTGCATGCCAAAGGGGAAAACTTGTGACCTTTGTCGAATTGGTCAAGTTATTTGAAAGTGATATTATTTAACAAGAAAATGTTTACTTTTCCTTTTCCTTAGATACCAAGAAAATATTTACCCTGCTATTTATTTCTTCTGATTTTGTAAATGGTAAACTTATGCAT
This sequence comes from Catharanthus roseus, assembly GCA_028651295.1. Taxonomy (NCBI): domain Eukaryota; kingdom Viridiplantae; phylum Streptophyta; class Magnoliopsida; order Gentianales; family Apocynaceae; genus Catharanthus; species Catharanthus roseus. The sequence continues at coordinate 29,464 of JAPQWS010000130.1, forward strand.
TTTCTTATGTCATATGACTTTTGTCGAAATTCTCCTTTAAGGTGGTCAAATTGGAATTTCAAAACATCAAATACTTTTAGATAATGATTTCTAAAGTATTCTGACCAAAAGGTTTTTTTGTCTAAATATGCATGAATCTGGAAAATTTTATTTACTTATCGAGTTGTAAGCTCATCCCTTTCCCCAACATTCAGATGACCTTAAGTCAAAGGATGACGATTTAAGATATTTGGAAAAATTCTTTTTTTGGCGATTGAAGAGTTATTATTTAGTTAAAACGCTTCAGTGCCCTCTAAACTTTCTCGGTTTTTTGTTTTTTACCTTGAACTTCAAAATGACTATTTTTTTACCATGAACTTGGGTAGCATATTTCATCCATTTTTGGCATTAATTAACTAACGATCAAATAAAGTCAAAGATTATATTTACACAGTCGTGTCTCGGCCTTGGACACGGGGCATACACAATCATCAATCAAGGAAAGTAGGATACTTTTATTGTGCCCTTTATAAATCTTTTAGTTTTTCCTTAATATGATTCCCAGAGATTTTTATGCTAATAAAATTTGTAAATATTTTTTCGCTTCTTTTTCTCTTGCCATTTATGTGTTGGGGTACTTTGTAATATTGGCATTGGATGCTTTTGGGGCAGCTTGTCTCTTTTGGATGCATATGTAATATATTGGTGTCCTTGTGAAAAAATCTGTTGGTTGGTGATGTTTGAAAGTTAAGTAGTTTTTAGAATGGGCTATGAGCAATATTGAAGTTGGCATCTCTCCGAAGCTTTAGGGAAAGTATAAGTAGAAGACTTTAGCCACTTTAGGGGGAGTTTTACTTTGTCTTTGGAATGAAGTTTTCAGAGAATAATAGCTTCACAACCAGCCAGAGTTAGGAGTTTTAGAGGCTTGGTTTTTGTGAATTGATCCTAATTAACAACACTCTCCACCATTGTCGTAGGTGCGAGACGCTAGCAGAAATAATCACTACTAATACAGTTTTAGATCTGAAACAGCTAAGTTCTACTTTTGTTTATGTGTTTTGTTGTTATTTTTTACGGCCAATGTCCTATAATCCAAAAACCAGTTGCGGAACTTTGAGTACTTGAATTTTTTACTATTTTCTGTTCGTTATTGCATCAATTTAGTAATAGATCCTACTATTTTCTTTTTGTTCTTGCATCAACTTTATTTTTTTTTTCATATCGCCAAATGCTAAGTCCGTGTCTAATTTAAGTGGTAAGACAAGAATCTTTTTGATAGAATTGTTGTGTATCTAAATCTGAAAGTATTGTGTCTAATAGGAAAATGGAACACAACGACGACAGAGTCATAAATATAAGTAGCTTCGATTAGTGCCACGAGAAGATCAAAGATCTCTTGACGTGTCCCTAATGTAAAGAGCTCCTGATAGAAGTTACCACTATTGATGAGTGTCTTCATAAATGTAAGTTCTTCCCTTCATTTATTTACTCGTATGCTTCAATAATCTAAGCATCCTTTTCTTTTCTATGTGGTATTCATATTTTTGAATTCCTAGTTTCAGATTTATGTAAAATGTGAACTTAAATTGTTGAGTTTAAATGTGAACTTAAATTGTTGAGTTTTACACATACGAATTTGACTTCTTTTGAATTTATATTCACATTGATAGTCTTGATCTTGCAATGATTTTTACTCTTGACTTAAGAAATATGTTTGCTAATTTCTTGGATTCAAATTTGTACGAAATTGGGTTCTTTTTGGTTTACATCGTCATCAGTTTGTATTGTTAATTTACATGGCAACTGATATATGAGAAATTGCAGAAAAAATGATTTCACATGTAGAACAATATTTCTTCTTATTCGTTTGATTCTAGTCATTATATAGCACATCACTGAAATTCTTTTATTCCGTTCAAAACTATGAAAATAAATTTTAAGAAATTTACCTTGAGGATTGTATGTTCAAGTAAAATCTTTTTTTTCTTGCGAACTATTTTAGGGAATGTATATTCATTGGGTTGATATTTTCCCATTTAGTGATGTTAATTGTTAAAAAATAAAATTTATTCTGTGCATTTGAGAAATCTCGGAGATGCAATATAAACCATTGACATAGTTACAAACATGCAATACTTAATAAATAGTCTCGTTGGATTAGACATATAAAGTGATAAAATAAGTTCGCACTTTAGTTACAATCATGAACCTTTGATGAGGCATGACAATTTTATTGTAGTACTCATGATAAATTATTATTGTTGGATTGATGATTTTAGATGGGGATAACTCGTTGTTTTTCCTTTCCTAAACAGTTTGTAAGATATGCATAGAGGACAAGATAATCAAAGAAAATTTGCACAACTGCGCAATTTGCAACGTAGATATGGAAGTTCATCCATCGCAGAAATTGAGGTATATACTAATGATCTACTTCGTCACACTTGGTTTTTTCTTAAAAGAGTAAAAAATATTTTTCCAGTATTTCTCTAATTTTAAACTAAGGAAAAGTTTAAGATTTTAGTTGCAATAAGTTATTAATTGATGTCAATATGACAACTATATGAAACAATACATTCACGGTCTAAAGTTTTGAGAAAGCAAAAACGTCTTGACTTTGCTACATCTCAAGATTGATTTTAAAGTAATTCATTGATTTAGTTAGTTTAAGGTGTTTCTACTATTATTTCTTTTTATATATTAGTAATTCCATTGGATCTATAAATAAATTTCTGCTAAGGAGAACAGGTTTACATTTTTTCCACGCCATATATCGAATTTGTAATGTTGTTAATAGAAACCATCAATATATTTTTGTATTGTGCAATAAAGGGCGAAAGAGATTAAGTACTATTACTTCTATCTTTTATTTTGAGGCTAAACTACATTTTGTACTCATGTTGAGTAACTTGAAATATTTGGCTATAGCAAAAAAAAAAAAAAAGTATGATGAAAAAAATAAATCTGAAGGATGATGTTACGTTTCTCTATATAAATAATTTGTAGGGCGGACCATCACCGGCAGAGCTTGAGGAATAGTGTCAAAATCACAAAGAAACAGTTATTTGAGGGTAGACTAAAAAAAGAAAAAGGAAAGACATCTCAAGCTTCAAAAGAAGCTAAAGAGGCTGAAGATTCTCCCACAGACCACCCTCAACTTTTTATGGGAGAGGAAAAAGATATCTCTATAGTTCTTGCTCTAAAAGCAGAAAAGCCTCACCTTGCTCGCCTAAAAATGTCATGAGAAAATCAAGAGAAACAAAAAATACCCCTCAGATAAGGTCATCCCGTTCCAGTTTGCCATATAATGGAGAAGTGGAAGAGGACCATTATCAAACCTCAAATAGTCATTTGAACCTTAGAAGCGGACCACAAGCCAGAAAGCGGTTAAAACCTCTTGATTGCCGATTAGGATATGCGGGAACTTCTAAGTCTAATATGTTGCAACCTACATCATCTAATGTTCATGGACATGAACAAAATAAAGATAATGGAAAAAGTAAGGAACACACAAGTAATACTCGAGGACAGCATGATGAACATGAACCAGGTTCAAGATTAGAAATGTCCAAGAGAGCATGTAATACCAAAAGACCTTTTCTTACTGAAGATCTCAATATTCCACTGCGGAAGTTCATTGCTAGCAGCAATTGTTGTAGGTCAAACCAACTTTGGTTGGCACTGGTTGCTTCTAATAAGAAGTAAGTATCACTTATTCTTCTCACTTATCAGATTTATCATGAACTATCTTTTATTTGTTTGTCTTCTCTCTTTCAAAAAATCTCTTGTACCTTTACCACTAATCACGCCCTACTACTTGAAGATTAAGTAAGTCACTCGACTTTTGCATTTGTCTCTGAGACTTCTTTTTTTTTTTCAATGTAATTATTTTATTTGATATTGTTAGTACTTTAGCCTGAGGATAAAGAAAAGATTACGATGAGAGAAGATTCGTATCCTTGAACTCTCCTAAGATTACATTACATCATAAGATCAAATTATAGAGTTGAAAATAATTACATGGTTCAATGTATTTTTCTTAGAAAATATAAACTAGACTAATGACTTTTTGAAACTAGAAAATCTTTTTAAATTTCTAGATGACAACTATGACTAAGACTGGTCAAATTCTTGAATGGGTTCACATATTCTTAAGTGGTTGCACATTATCCTAACATATCACCCCATAATACGTTGCACTTGAACTTCAAGCTTCTCCTTGAAGTAATAAAACTTATTTCTTGGAAGTGCTTTAGTAAAAACATCAGCAACTTGTTCTTCACTTTTGCAAAATTTCATTTCAACTTCACCATCTTCAATTTCATCTCTAACGAAATGGTGCTTGATTGAAATGTGCCGAGAAAAACCTTTAATGCTTCACCATCCTCAATTTCATCCTCAGTTCGTTGCTTCTTTAATGCCTAAGAAAAAACTTCCTAATCCAAGACCAAAACAATAACTAGAAGTGCTTGTATAATTATCTGGACATCCACTACAGTAATTATCACAATAACCAAATAATATAGTGCTAGCTCCTTTATTAAATTTGATTCCAAAATTAGTTGCTCCTTTGATATATCTCAACATTCTCTCCCAAATGCACTTTGCTAGAATTATGCATAAATCTATACAATAAACTTGAAGCAAATATAATGTCTATCCTTGTAGTTATGTGGTATAATAAATTTCCAACCAAACTTCTACATAAAGTAGATTCATCTTTTCCTTCTTAATATTCTTTGATAAGCTTTTTATTCACAACAAGTTTGCAACCAGAAATGCCAAACATCATCAAGACATGATTAGCATATTTCTTTTGACAAATAAAAATACCAGCAGGTTGTTGATAAATCTCCTGACTAAGAAATGATGGAGAAGACCTAGGTCATCTATCTCATATATTCTCATTATGTCTTTCTTAAATTCAACTATCCTTTTCTCATTGTAACTAGTATAAAGTAAATTCTCAACATATAAAGCAACATTGAGAGTGTTTTTACCTTGTGTGTTCACATACAATGTTGGCTCACTTTTACCTCAACAATTGCATTTTGGTTTCCCTCTGAGCCAACAATCCTTCTCAAGATGATTGTTCTTGCCACAAATATAGCAAGATTGAAATTTTTCATCAATATGTCTTTGAAAATTATTTCTTCCTCTTGAATTTTTGCCTCTTCCTGTTCCTCAGCTAAATCAACTTCCTCTTGAATTTAGCTTTAAGGCTGAGATTTAGCTATGATTCGAAGGCATTTTCAACATATTTTTTAGTATGTCATGCAAGTCTTCTTTCCTAAGTTTTCAAGGTTCCCCACAATTCTTGCACACTCAATGATGAATATATCTTTAGTCTCTTTTAATAATTTTGGTGGTAAGCTTACAAGAACTTTTTCAACAAGCTTCCCATCTTTTATTTCTTCATCAAATGTTCCCATTTCAAAAACAATCGTGGTAAGTCTTGTATAATAATCTTACATACTTTCAATTTCTGACCTCTTTTAATTTTCAAGATCTCTTCCAAGTGATTGAAAAGTGACATTTTTTACCTTCAGACTTCCTTGGAACTCTTGTTGTAGAATCTCCCATGCATCTTTGGCTCGTTCTACTCCAATAATTCTGGAGAATAGTTCTTGACTCATACCTTGTTGGATTAATGACAGAGCTTTTGCTTACCTTTTTCTATACGCCTTGAGTGCCTTACTTTCTTGATCAAAGAGAGTGGATATTTCTTCTGGATCATCATATCCATCTTCTACATATTTTCAAAGGTCTTTTGATTTAAGAATTGTTTTCATCATAACACGCCAATAAGCAAAATGATCGCCAAAAACAAAAGAGTTGTAAGATTACCATTTGTTTGTAGCCATCTTGACTGATTGGTTCTCTCAATATAATTTTTCCTTTAGGGGATGAACTTAAGGGTGAAACCTTAGCTCTAATATCAAATATATTGATGTTTTAGGTTAAGGATAAAAGAGAGATTATGAACAGAGAGAAGATGTAGTATTGTTCCTTGAACTCTTTTAAGAATACATTGCATCATGAGCTCAATTTATAAACTAGACTAATAACTTCTTGAAACTTGAGAAAATTTTTATATTTCTAAATTAAAACTAGACTAAGACTAGTGAGATTGCTCAATGGCTTCACAAATTCTTAAGTTGCCTCACAACATCCTAACAGAGATGTTCGTTTTTGTGTTACTAAAAATAAGCATCCATTGCCTTCCAAGTTAATGGGATATGTTATATTCGTATCCCTTGATTTGCACTGACATATAGTACGGATATAATAATGGTCCAAAGATTCGCATTCATATGTAATAATTTACTCAATCTATGTATATGGTACCCAATAGATCTATATATGTGTCATTGACCCTAGCTAAAATTCACAACTTTTTAGCTCACTGGCTTACTCCATATATAGTACTAGTGTAGTACATCCCAAGAGTATACCATTGCACAAATCCATGACTTTCAATTTATGTGTTTGAGTTCAAATCGGGGATCCATATTGCATAGTTTGTTTTGCCTTCCAGACGTCTCATTCTTTAGGTTATAACTTTCCTTTTCCATTTTATGATAACTTCATAGTTTTAGTGATGTGTTTTTCTTTTCTCCGCTATTGTAGGGATCCAAACTTCCCATCTTCTTTCATCAAAAAATACTTGGTGAAAAAATTGTGCCTTTTTGGTTAAGAGCAGGTAACTTTTTTTTACTTTTCCAATATGACTATTATCCATTCCTCAAGAGAAATAAGAAATTTTCTTACATGGTAAAAATAGATATCAACTGTGAATATTTTAAAAACTTTGTAAGGAGTTGAGCAAATTGCTTTTTTGTTTCTCGAAGCTTTAGCTGATTTCCAGAATTTTTCTAATCAGGTGGAGCTCAGCATGCAAGGTCAACCTATCTCTCCATATAGTGTATTGAAGAAGGTGTTGGATTTTTGGGTGCAAACAACACCATTATCAGAAATCAAATCGGGAAAGTTGGGAGGCTCGAGCAAGGACTTCGTGATGGTGGTGACATATAATTGCAAGAATATTTTCTCCCAGTAAAATTATATGATATACTAGTGGAACATAAGACTCTAAATAGAATTTGGATCAATCAAAACTCAACTCAATTTGATTTTCATACTTGAAATTAAATGGGATTGTCTTTTTTTCTAATTTTTATGTTAGGTAAAAATTAAATAGGATTCAATATGAGTTATGTAAAAACTGTTATTCAAGTTGACATTCGCCAACAGAGCTCATGTGAATTGTCTTAAAATATCTTAATTTTTTGCAATTTATATAAGCATTATTTCAAAATGAAGTTTTTTGGAAATGGATATTTAAGGAGAAATATATATTTATTATCTAGGTGTTTCTGTAGGTAAATGTGTTTTTTCTAAGAATGAAGCTTACTAAACACAAGACAAGTATTATATATATAAATTTTGTGCAATTTATGTGAGCATTGCTTCAAATGAAGGTTTTTTAAAGGGTATTTCAGAAGAACTACATATTTATTATTTAGGTGTTTCTGTGTATAAATGTGTTTTGTTTTTTAAATAAAGCTCACTAAATAAAAGGCAACTTTTATATATATATCTGTATGGGTTGAAAATACTTTTTAATCTTTTGTATAAAATTCTCTTGTCATAAGGAACATATTAATAAATTATCTAACTAAATAATTTTGAAGTAGTCTAAAAACAATACAATGGTCTGTTAGAAATCATGCTTAGTTTCATTGGATTAAGGGACGACTCTTGTACATAGGTTTGTTTTTATTCCTTTCCCTTCAAGGGCCAATTTTACATACCGAATGAGATATGCCAAATTTAATGATGATATTTAATAGATAAAATTTGTATATGTTCATTTTCATGAAATTCGTAAGGCATTTGACCACTTTGGTGGAGTGTATTTTTTTACTCTCACTATATATTTGAATTTGACCACTCTAGATGTGGTAAAATGTTAAAGTTATGTATAATATCCAAGCAACCAAAGTGTGCGTCATTGAAGTAAAGGACTGATTAGAGTCAAGAATCCTAATATTTGATCTTGCAATAAGCAAAAGATGCATATTTATACGATATCTGTATGATTGTTAAATAAAACCTAATGTATGATTTTAATGCATATGGATTTCATTTTAAGTGTTTAAATAACTTTCTGTATAATTTTGACTTGTTTAATGTAAATTTTGATATCATCATTTTATCAAAGAAAAAAGTTTTATTTCTTCATGTTTTGGACGGTACTGTACAGTAACTCCAAGAGCCTAGCAATGCTACTTAAGTTCCACTACCCAATACTAGTTGGAGCATGCTAAAGGAGAAAATTTGTGACTTTTGTTGAATTGGTCAAGTTTTTTGAAAGTGATATCATTTAACAATAAAATGTTTACTTTTTTCATTTCCTTTGAAACCGAGAACATATATACTTAGTTATTTAATTTGAAACCAAGAACATATTTACTCACTTATTTAATTCTTCTATTTTTGCAAATGGTAAACTTATGCATTTTCGTATGTCGTATGATCATTGTCCAAATTCTCTTTTAAGGTGGTCAAATTTGAATTTCAAAACATGAACTACTTTCGAATCATGATTTCTAAAGAATTTTGACTAAAAGTTTTTTTTTGTCTAAATATGTGTGACTCTGGAAAAAATTTATTTACTTATTGAGTTGGAAAGCTCATCCCTTTTCCAAACCTTGCAGATGACAATAGGTCAAAGGATGACGATTTAGGAGATTGGCAATAAGTCTCCTTTTGGAGATAAAAGAGTTATTATTTGGGTAAAAAGCTCCAGTACCCCCTAAACTTTTTGGGGTTTTGGTTTTTGACCTTCACCTTGAAAATGACTAATTTTGGGCCTAAAAACTTTAGTAGCGTATGAAAATGACCCTTCCATCCATTTTAGGTGTTAATTGAGTAACGATCAAACAAAGTTAAAGGCTATATTTACACATCGTGTCTCGACCTCAGATACAGGGCGTGACACGTACAACAGTCAACGAAAGTGGAATACTTTTAGTGTTGAAGTCATGGTAATTGGCCCTTTGTAAATCTTTTGCGATTTCCTTAATATGATTCTTAAAGTTATTTATGAAGCCAAGTCTTTAAATATTTTTTCGCTTTTTTTTTTCTTGCCATTTGTGTGTTGGGGATATTTTGGAAATTGTAGCGTTAGATGTTTTTAGGATAGCTTGTTTCTTTTCGATGAATATGTAATGTGTGGTTGTCTTTCTGAAAAAAATTAGTTGGCTGGAGATGTTTTAAGGTTAAGTAGTTTTTAGAAGAGTTTTGAGCAGTATTGTAGTTAGCATCTCTCAGAAGCTTTAGGAAGAGTAAAAATAGAAGACTTTAGCCACTAAGGGAGAGTTTTACATTATCTTTCATTTTCCTAGCCACTTAATTACACTTATTTCCCTTTTAAAACATGTCAGTTCCAAAAATTGAAAAAAATTAGCTGGTTCGAGATGTTTTAAGGTTAAGTAGTTTTTAGAAGAGTTTTGAGTAGTATTGTAGTTGGCATCTCTCAGAAGCTTTAGGAAGAGTAAAAATAGAAGACTTTAGCCACTAAGGGAGAGTTTTACTTTATCTTTGATTTTCCTAGCCACTTAATTACACTTATTTCCCTTTTAAAACATGTCAGTTCCAAAAATTGAAATTGATAAGTTTAATGGCAAATCTGATTTTGCAATGTAGTGGAGAAAAATGAAAGCAGTTTTGGTAAAAAAATAAAATTGCACTCGCTATTAGTAGCCCTAAAGAGTATCCGGAATCTTAGAGGGGTGAAGTTCTTACCGAAAAACTAGGTAATGTGCACAGTTGCCTGACTTTGCATTTGACCGACAATCTTTTACGAGAAATCGACGAAAAAGACAATGCTTTTGAGTAAACTGGAAAAACTACTATAGTTGGGAAAATCTCTTTCAAATATAATTTATTTAAAAGAGCAGCTTTTCGGTTTTAAAATGAGCGGGTCAAAAACACTTTCAAAAATATGGATGATTCAAATAAAATCGTTTTACTAAATGCCTTACCTGATTTTTTCAACGATGTAAAATCTGCCATTAAATATGGCAGAGATGGTTTATCTCTTTCCGATGTTAAAAACGCTTTGAAATCGAAAGATTTGGATTTACAAAAAGAAAATAAATCACACGATGAAAACCTTTACGTGCGAGGGAGAGTTGATCGGAGGGAACCTCTTAGTCATAGGTCTAAAAGTAAAGGGCGATCCAAATCTCGAGAAAAGAACGAAGTGAAATGTTTTTACTGTGGTAAGGAGGGTCATATGAAAAAGAAGTGTTTTAAAAGTATTAAAGATGAAAAACAACGTAAACATGGTAAAGGGAGCAATAAAATCGACAAAACCTACGATTTTGATTCTAATGGTAATTCTATGTTTTCAGAGGTTTTGTGTGTTTCCCTTCCTCCTTCTTATTCTAAAGTTGTTGATCATTACGGTTTTTATTCTGGCTGTACATTTCACATGACACCCAACAAAAACTGGTTTTCAAATTTCAAATCCTTAAATCAAGGTAAGGTTTACACGGGAAAAAATCAAGTTTGTGATGTTAAAGGCATTGGAAATATTTTCATTAAAATGCATGTGGTGTGACTAGGAAACTCATTGAGGTGAAATACGTGCTCGACTTACGTCAGAATCTTATCGCCCTCAGTCATTTGGACTATTTGGGTTTTTTTAAAATCTGAAAACGACATTTAACGTGTTTGTAAAGGAAACCTAGTCATTGATTTCAAAAACTATTCCTGAAAAAACTATGTTGTGGCATCATCGGATTGGCCACATTAGTGAAAAGGGACGTTATTATTTACAAAAACAAAATCTTTTACGTAGTGACAAAATTGATTCTTTGGATTTTTGTGACCACTATGTATGGGGAAAAGAACACAAAATCAGTTTTTCAACAAGCACACACAAGTCTTCTACTATACTTGATTACGTGTATTATGATCTTTGGGGACCTGAAAAGGTTCCAAATTATGGTGGTAATGTTTATTTCTTGTCTATTGTTGATGATATTTAAAGGCATGTTGGGTCTTTCTTTTAAAAACTAAACATCAAACTTTTGAAAAGTTTTATGAGTGGAAACATTTTGCCAAAAATCATTCTAGAAATAAACTAAAAACTATCAGGACCGATAACGGTCTTGAGTTTTGTAACCGAAAGTTCTCTGATTTGTGTGCATCGCATGGCAAGTTGCACTATAGGACGCTTAGATACAACCCCCAGCGAAATTGAGTAGCTGAGAGGATGAACCGTACCATTGTGGATAAGTTTAGATGTCTCCTTATTTCTTCTGGTGTCCCAAAACCTTTCTGGAGTGAAGCTGTTAGCACGGCTATCTATCTTATCAACAGATCTCCTTCTACAGCCATAAACTTCAGAACTCCTATAGAACTCTAGTGTGGTAAACCCCCTAACCTTTCCAACCTGAAAGTTTTCGGGTTTTCGGTGTTTGCACATCAGATAGAGGGTAAGCTAGATCCTAGGCCTAGAAAGGGAGTTTTTATAGGATAACCTAGTGGAGTAAAGGGTTATAGAGTGTGGTTAAAGGGTGAACCGGGTGTAAAGATTGGCATCAGTAGGGATGTTATCTTCAACGAGTTAGAAATGCCTTATCTTAAGGATAAACCTGTCTCCGATAGTCCACCGAGTGTTCCCACACCTAGTAGTATTCCTGTGGAGGTGGAGGTCACCTCTGAACCCTCTTTAGAACCACTACAGGAACCCGAAACCAACCAAGAGTGACCAGCATCATCCAGTAGCACACTTGATCCTCCTAGTATTTCTGAAACTCTTGATCTAGTTTTAGAAGGTTCTAAAGAGGAGGAAGAGCATCCTGAAGCTCAACTCAAGCCCAAGCCCATAGAGATTACCAGCTTGCGAGAGATAGGGTTAGAAGAGTGCTTAAGGAACATCCTCAGTATGGTTACTCCTATATTATTTCATATGCTTTTGCGGTTGCATCTTATGCAAAAGAAAAATAACCATTATGTTTTTTTGATGTTTTGAAAAGCTCTAATCGCTCTTTATGGTTACGTGCTATGGATAAGGAAATGGCTTCTTTAAATAAAAACATAACCTGGATTCTTGTTCCAAAACCCTTAAAACAAAATTTCGTTGATTGCAAATGAATTTTCAAAGTAAAAGAGCCTGAGTCTTCTAATGAACCTCCAAGGTTCAAGGCTAGGCTGGTTGCAAAAGGTTTTCAAAAGTTGAGGGCATTGATTTTAACAAAATCTTTTCTCCTGTCGTTAAATACAAAACGATTAGGATTATTCTTGCTCTTATTGTGTTTTATGACCTCGATCTTGAACAACTTGATATTAAGACCGTTTTCTTGCATGGTGATCTCTAAGAGACTATATGTGTCAACCACCAGGCTTTGAGGTTAAAGGTAAAGAACACATGGAGTGTCTTTTGAAAAAGTCCTTATACGGACTTAAACAATCACCTAGACAATGGTACAAGGGGTCTGATTCTTTTATGTTAAAAGTTGTTTTTACTAAAAGCAACTATGATAGTTGTCTATATTTCTCTGGTAATAATGAATAACTCTGCAATCGGAGGTCCGTTTCACGCGTATGACCACTCGTTTTGATGGTTCTCGTACAGATAAACGCAACGGCATCGTATGACCACTAGTTTTACAGTGAAGGAGTAGAGATAAGTTAGAGAGAAATTGTGTAGAGAGAGAAAGAGTAGGGAAGAGGAGGGAAAATAATGATTTTTTTCGTGCTATACATTCACATTCCCAAGTTAGATTTATCGACCCCTTTTTATCTCATAATCATCAAATGTTGGAATTTTGCCTCAATTTAAATAAAAAAGAAAATCTCTCCAACCAATTCAAACTTTTAGATTCAATAAAGGAATTCAAATATTCTAAAAAATTGGATTGAGGCCTTTAAAGCATATAATAGCTCCAAACCAAAAAAGACCTTCTTCATTTTATATATATATATTCCATTCTTATAATTTGCAAGCATTTTCTCTTTAAACAAAATTCTTAAATTTCATCTTATGAAAAAATCACATTTATGAGATTTTAGTGTATATATATATATATGAAAGTAAATTTAAAAGCCAAATTAATGGGGTAGCCTTTCATTTCCTTTTTTTTTTTTCCTCTTTTACTTTCTCTCTGAAAAATATTAATTAAAATTCTGAAATGTTTTGAATTAATATGAATAAAATATAGAGCTAAACAATTGAGGATTTTAGTTGGTAGGCAAACATTGTGACACCGCTTCACACCCAAAAAGAAGGTAGTTTTTTTGTTATGAAAAAAGTTCCCTTTTACACAAAAAAAAAAAAAAAAACTAATCTTATAAAAGATGCATGTCAATTATATATGTTATATATACTCTAACAAAACAGTACCCTTTTTAGAAAATGTTAGTAAATTTAAAAATCCATTTCGTCGTCCAGTAACGACAATCGTCTTTTTAATTGGTACCGCGGTCGCTCTTTGATTGGGTATTGGTGCAACATTACCTATTGATAAATCCCTAACTTTAGGTCTTTTTTAATTCAATTGTGAAATAACACGACGTATGTATCTAGGGAATAGTCGCTTCTAAAGGGAATTAACCCTAGATACATTGATTCAATTAAATTCTGAATCTATCTAGAATATATGAATTGTACTAAAGATTCAAAATCAATTTTCATCTTAAAATAAAAAAAAGACGATGTTATAAGAAATTATCACAAAAAAGATAAATTACATGAAAAGAAAATAACTTTTACCTTATATTAATGAGGAATAAATTTTTGATATTTTAGTTTACCTAGATTAAAAAGAAAGAATAAAAAAGGGAGTGAGTAAAAGCAGTTCTTTCTTCTTTTTTTCTTTTCTAAAAAAGCAATTTTTTCTAAGGAAGTAACCAAAAAAGAGTTAAATTTTCAAAAATGAACTTTACTTTAGGTGATTGCAAATATATGAACTCCATGACAAAATATAATTCCCACTAAAAAGATAATGATTCTTTCAACTCCATGACCAAATAAACAATAGTCTTTGATAGGGAACATAGTCAAATTAATGGATTTTTAGTAGTAACATTGAATAGAGTTTGTTAAAATTTTAATTTTTATCGATAGCATAAAATTTTTATGAATTTAAAACAAAGATTAATTTTTTAAATTAATTTAGTATTGTTAAAATCTTCTACACTTATAATATAAACCTTATAAACTAATCTTCCAGGAAAAAAAACTTATAACCTAATAAAAAATATTAGGACATAATTAAAAAGAGATTCTCGTGTCTCAATGAATGTATCAACTTTAAGCAAAAATTATGAAAAGAATAATTTAATATATAAAAGAACAAATAGAAACTCAAATTAAACAAAAAAAAATGAGGACTATAGAAAGAGAAAAATTTACCTTCAAACTTGGGAAGACTTGATATGAGCACTTCTGAGGAGAAGAGTTCAAGAATGGCTCTGCCTCTTTCTTGTTTGTTGGTTGGTTATAGAAAAAAATTACAAAGTAACCAAATTATCAATTACTTTTTTAAACAATTGAGAATTTTTTAACTAATAAAAAATTTTAAAAAATCATAAAAAGTGAATGAAGTATTTGAGTGCTCAAACATTATAGATATGGATAGATGTATAGATGTTGCAAAAGATATTTTCAAAATGTCACGAATCCTACCGACCAAATTAGAACTTGGAGTCTAAAACAGTTTTAAATGCGATTCTCCAATGATTAAACTGCACAATTGATGCATATTGCAGTTGTACCTTGAAAATCAAACGCGAAGAAAGGAGAAGAATAAAAGGAAAAAAATACATCTTTTTTAAGAAAGTAAAATAATTAGAGAAGGAGAATTACTACCGATTGTGAGTCAATGAAAAAATATTTCCACAACTTCAGAAAATTTTCATGAACTAATTGTGATAACTGTCGAAAGAAAAAGAATGCTTAAGAAGAAGAGATATGAACGATGGACATGGATATATATTGATAGACAGTGGCGGAACCAGGACAGAAAACTTGGAGGGGCTCATTAACATTAAAAATTTTACCAAAATTTCGTCTATAAAATAGATTCATTCCAAGTACAAAAATATTCAAAACTGGAGGGGCTTAATTGTTAAAACATCAAAATTCCTAAATTTTTTTTTTTTCGGGGGGACTCGGGTGTAGTTCCGCCATTGTTGATAGAGGAGTTAGAGTCAGAGTTTGAATTAGTTTTTATTAACCAATAAAAAATTTTGTAGTTCATTAAATAAATCAAAAAATCAGAAAAATAAAGATAAGATTTTCAAAGCTTTAGAAGAGGAGAGAAAGTATCATATGTATTTTAATACATATACGTATGGATATATATAATCTTGAATGAATCTTAATTTTTTGCAATGCATGTGAGAATATTATTTCAAAATGAAGTGTTTTGGAAACGTTATTAGAAATATTTTTTTATCTAGTTATTTGTGAGTGTAAATGTCTTTTTTTCTAAGAATGAAGCCCATGAGATATAAAACAAGTATTTATTAGTATCACCATACATATATATAAAAACTATATATATATCAAAACTTCTTTTAGGAGGCTAGAATGTGATCATAGAGTCTAATGGGACGTATAATTATTGTACAATGTTTAAAATGTAGTGGGAATAATCATGAATGAATCTTAATTTTGTGAAATGCATGTTAGCATTATTTCAAAATGAAGTCTTTTGGAAATGTTATTAGAAATATATATTTTTTATCTTTGTGTTGTGTGAGTAAATGTGGTTTTTTCTAAGAATGAAGCTCACGAGAAACAAAACAAGTATTTATGTGTATCACCATATATATAAATATATATATAATGAAACTTTTTTAGGAGACGAGAATGTGATCATGGAGTTTAATGGGGCATAGTAGTTATTGTATTTTGGGCTTTTATTAAGCATATAGAAGACTTTTTGTTAAAGGCTTTATTGAAGCAATTATGGAGAATTTTTTATTTCCTGTAGGCCTTTATACGTTATTTGGAGTGTATTTATCACGTTTAAAAATTTTACGGATTAAAGAGTAAATTAAAAAACTTTGGAATTATAATAGATGTTGGCTGTGAAGGACAATCTTAACGTGGTGGATGCTAAAGTAAGGTGGAAAACACTGGCCGCTTCTTTGAATATATTTCTAAATCTAAGGTTTTGAAACGATGAATCGTGGTAACTTTTTTTATTCCTGATCGAATAATCTAAAACTTCTCTGCCTTTCATTGTATTTAATTTTTTCAATTTTGACTAGAAGGGAAAGTTCGAATTTAATTGAAGATATGTTAATGATGAAATTATTTTATATTTATTGTCTCTCTTTCCCAGTGAATTTGTTTGCTGGAGTGTCTAATATTAGGAGGCATTGCAAGTTTGAGATAATGGTTACAACCCTCTTTGTTTCGATTCAAGTTATTTATTAAGTTCCTGAAATTTTAATAGATTTATGTATAAGTGTTTTATAGTACATATTAATTTCAAATACAGAAATGGTAATGAGTACCGATTTGATTGTTTTTTATATTCGATGTATGTACTTAATTATCATATGTAAATTTTTTTGAAAAATTATTCGAATAAATATTGCAGTGTTATAATGTGGGAATGGGAAAGTTTTGTGTGACATTTCCAAACTCGTCTAACGTATTTAGTTAGGTGGATTTAATACCTAGTATATATTCATCTTACTTTTTCCAATGAAAAAATAGTTAACAACTGATATTTTAGTAGCTAATATGATCTTAATCTCATGATGTGCATAATGTTTTTATAAAATTAGTATGAATAATCTTGAATGAATCTTAATTCGGTACAGTGTATGTGAGCATTGTTTCAAACTGGAATTTCTTGCAAAATGTAGATTAGAAATATGTATTTATTATCTGTGTTTTTGTGTGTAAATTTGCTAAGAATGAAACATGACAAGTATTTATGTGTAATAGCCTATTGAGATATATATATATAATAAGTTTCTATAATGAAACTCTTTTTAGAAGCCTAATATGTGATCACATAGTCTAATGGGACTTAGTAAATACTGTGCTTTGGGCTTTTATTAAGCATACTAGAAGACTTTTTGCTAAAGACTTTACTAAAGCCCATGATGGAGATTTTTTATTTATTGTATGCGTTTATATAATAATTGGAGTATATTTGTCTCATTTAAAAACTTCAAGGATTAAAGAGTAAATTTAAAAAGTTGGGCGATGGTTGTGATGCAAAATCTATCTTAATGTAACAAACATTGCAGTAAAAAGAACAGCCGCTTCTTTGAATATAATTTATAAATCTAGGGTTTTGAAACAGAGAACAGTGGTAAGTTTTTCTTATTTTGGATCGAACAATCTAAAACTTCTTTGCGTTTGATTGAATTTAATTTTTTCAATTTTTATTAAGAGGGAAAGTTTGAATTAAATTGGAGATATATTAATGATGAAATTATTTTCGTATTTATTGTGTCTCGTTTCTCAGAAGATTTGTTCGGTGGTTTCGCAAAAATTAGGAGGCACTACAAGTTTGAGGTAAGGGTATAACTGTATAACTTGATTTGTATTTATTGAAGTTTTTCATTAAGTTCTTGAAGTTTTAATAGATTTATGAATAATTGTTTGAAAATATATAACTTTATTTGTATTTATTGAAGTTTTTTTATTAAGTTCCTGAAGTTTTAATAGATTTATGTATAACAGTTTAAAATTTATATCAATTCAATATAAGAACTATAATGAGTATGGATTTGATTGATTTTTACATTCGATATATGTACTGACTATGATATGTACATTATGCGTTTGAAAATTTATTTGAATAAAGAGTTTGGTGTTATACTTAGGGACACTTTCAATCTATGACATAGTTAGTTGGATTTAATACCTAGTATCAATTCATCTTGAAACAAAACATGACAAGAATTATGTTCAATTTTTGTGGAAAACAAAAGCAAAGGAGCTCCTTATATGTGTGTGTGTGTGTTTGATGTAGAGGTTTTTCAATTGCTATAGTTCTAGAGGGATTCAGTTTCTCAATCCTATAAAGATTCAAGTCTTCAAATTTATGAGGATCAAAATGCTCAATTTGATAAGAATTCAATTTTCAAAGTCTACCACGATTAAAGTCTCTAAATCTTATGTATAGTGGCATATAAACTTTTACATCCCCATAGAGGCCAATCAAACAATGTTTAATACAAAATACATCCTATTTTGTAATATAGTAGCGGTAAAGATACTAACCGATCCTAAAATGAGAAAATATCTGCAGCACTAGAGCGTCTTATCTCGAACCTGCATCAAAGACAAAAATGCAAGTAATTAAAAGTGTATTCTTAAAAGGAATGTATGGTAAGTTATCGAACTGAGAAGAAGTCCTATCACAAAGCATACAATCCTTTCAAGTTTATAGGAGAAAACGTACTTCGTAGCCAATGCTAAATCAAGTACATTTCATTCACAGTCCCACATTAAAAACATAAAAATGTAACGAATTAATGTCATATTCTTATATAAACTAAAAAGATTATGGTAAATGTCAAGTTTGAAAGTAATCTTTATATATAAAAAATTCTCTTCAACTTAATTATCTACGACCAGTTTTATTGAAAAATTGGTGTGAGAACCTTGAGAAGATCATCATCTTTCTTATTAATAATACCATCGATCATTATCCAGAAGCTTAGCTCCTTTCTAGAGCACTCCATATCCCGCAAAATCTATTTTTGTTTTTTGTCCAATGAATCCTTAATAAATCTCATTTTTCTACCTTCAATACCCTGCAACTTTTCTGCATTGATATATAAATTGTATACTATAAACCCCCAACCATTCAATCAATCAAAATTCATTTGGGGACTAATTAGTTAGTTTCTAATAGTTTGGATAGTTAATGTAATAAGATTTTGATTGAGGGTTCAAGTGTGCTGGGAAATAATTAGGAAAGACCTTATGACTTAAGTACAATAAAGAAAATAGATGGAAGCTAACCCTAGTTTTTTTAAAAAAAATAGATCTGACTTCTCTTGAAACCTACGTTCTTTTTAGACGCGAGAGAGGCTGTCAAATAAGAAGAAGAAGAAGAAAAGGCTACGAAAAGAATAGAGGGTTAGGGTTCAAGGAATTAAAAAGATGCAATTTTAAAGTTAATAGATTATATTTCCAATAAGTTCTGAGTCACAAACGAGGCTTTCTTTTGAAGATTATGAATAGTTTGAAGAATAATTTTGTCTTTTTTAAGGACTCAAGCACTAATATTTCAAAAGATTCATGATAATTATGCCTGTGTGAATGATTATGGCTCTTATATGGTTAAATATTAATGTTATATATAATATCCGATCAAGGTGTGCTTCATTGAAGTGAAGGATCAAGAATTCTAATAAGCCAAAGATGCATGTTTATATGATGTGTGTATGATTGTTCAAGAAAAACAGATGTCTTATTTTAATGCATATTGATTGCATTTTAAGTGTTTAATTAAATTTCTAAATAATTTTCACTTGTTTAATGTAAATTTGATATTGAAATTCTATACAAGAAAAAAGTTTTATTTCTTCATGTTTTCTTGGTAATGCACAGGGGTTCCGAGAGCCCAGTGCTGCTACTGAAAGTCCACTGCCCCAACGTTGAGCAGTGAATGCCAAAGAGGAAAACTTGTGACCTTTGTCGAATTGGTCAAGTTGTTTGAAAGTGATATCATTTAACAAGAAAATGTTTACTTTTCCTTTTCCTAAGAAACCAAGAAAATATTTACCTTGCTATTTATTTCTTCTGATTTTGTAAATGGTAAACTTATGCATTTTCTTATGTCATATGACTTTTGTCGAAATTCTCCTTTAAGGTGGTCAAATTGGAATTTCAAAACTTCAAATACTTTTAGATGATGATTTCTAAAGTATTCTGACTAAAAGGTTTTTTTTGTCTAAATATGCCTGATCTGGAAAAACTTATTTACTTATCGAGTTGGAAGCTTATCCCTTCCCCAACTTTAAATTGACCTTAAGTCAAAGGATGACGATTTAAGATATTTGGAATAATTCTCTTTTTGGCGATAGAAGAGTTATTATTTGGGTAATAAGCTTCAGTACCCTCTAAACTTTCTCGGTCTTTTGTTTTTCACCTTGAACTTCAAAATGACTATTTTTGGACCTTGAACTTGGGTAGCATATTTCATCCATTTTAGGCGTTAATTGACTAACGATCAAACAAAGTCAAAGATTATATTTACACAGTCAGGTCTCGACCTCAGACACGGGGCATACACAAACATCCATCAACAAAGTAGGATACTTTTATTGTGCCCTTTATAAATCTTTTAGTTTTTCCTTAATATGATTCCCAGAGTTCTTTATGCTAATAAAATCTGTAAATATTTTTTCGCTTCTTTTTCTCTTGCCATTTATGTGTTGGGGGTACTTTGCAATATATGGCGCTGGATGTTTTTGGGGTAGCTTGTTTCTTTTAGATGAATATGTAATATATGGGTGCCTTTGTGAAAAAATCAGTTGGCTGGTGATGTTTGAAAGTTAAGTAGTTTTTAGAATGGGTTATGAGCAATATTGAAGTTGGCAAGCTTTAGGGAAAGTATAAATAGAAGACTTTAGCCACTTTAGGGGGGGTTTTACTTTGTCTTTGGAATGAAGTTTTCAAAGAATAACAGCTTCACAACCAGCCAGGGTTAGGAGGTTTAGAGGCTTGGTTTTTGTGAATTGATCCTAATTAACAACACCTCCACCATTGTCGTAGGTGCGAGATGCAAGCAGAAATAATCACTACTAATACAGTTTTAGATATGAAACAGTTAAGTTCTAGTGTTGTCTATGTATTTTGTTGTTATTTTTTACTGCCAAGGTCCTATAATCCAAAAACCAGTTGCTCAACTTTGAGTACTTGAATTTTCAACTATTTTCTGTTTGTTATTGCATCAATTTAGTAATAGATCCTACTATTTTCTATTTATTCTTGCATCAGCTTTATTTTTTTTCGTATCGCCAAATGCTAAGTCCCTGTGTAATTTAAGTGTTAAGACAAGAATCTTTTTGAGAAAATTGTTGTGTATCTAAATCTGAAAGAATTGTGTCTAATAGGAAAATGGAACACAACGACGACAGAGTCATAAATATAAGTAGCTTCGATGAGTGGCACGAGAAGATCAAAGATCTCTTGACGTGTCCCATATGCAAAGAGCTCCTGATAGAAGTTACCACTATTGATGAGTGTCTTCATAAACGTAAGTTCCCTTCATTTATTTACTCTTTTGCTTCAATAATCTAAGCATCTTTTTCTATGTGGTCTTCATATTTTTGAATTCCTAGTTTCAGATTTATGTTAAATGTGAACTTAAATTGTTGAGTTTTACACATAAGAATTTGACTTCTTTTGAATTTATATTCACATTGATAGTCTTGATCTTGCAATGATTTTTACTCTTGACTTAAGAAATATTTTTTCTCATTTCTTGGATTCAAATTTGTTGGCAGTTGGGTTCTTTTTGGTTTACATCGTCATCAGTTTGTATTGTTAATTTACATGGCAACTGATATATGAGAAATTGCAGAAAAAATGATTTCACATGTAGAACAATATTTCTTCTTATTTGTTTGATTCTAGTCATTATATACCACATCACTGAAATTCTTTTATTCCGTTCAAAACTATGAAAATGAATTTTAAGAAATTTACCTTGAGGATTGTATGTTCAAGTAAAATCTTTTTTTTCTTGCGAACTATTTTAGGGAATGTATATTCATTGGGTTGATATTTTCCCATTTAGTGATGTTAATTGTTAAAAAAAAAAATTTATTCTGTGCATTTGAGAAATCTCGGAGATGCAATATAAACTGTTGACATAGTTACAAACTTGCAATAATTAATAAATGGTCTCGTTGGATTAGACATATAAAGTGATAAAATAAGTTCGCACTTTAGTTACAATCTTGAACCTTTGATGAGGCATGACAATTTTATTGTAGTACTCATGATAAATTATTATTGTTGGATTGATGATTTTAGATGGGGATAACTGATTGTTTTTCATTTCCAATACAGTTTGTAAGATATGCATAGAGGACAAGATAATCAAAGAAAATTTGCACAACTGCCCAATTTGCAACGTAGATTTTGGAGCTCATCCATTGCAGAAATTGCGGTATATACTAATGATCTACTTCGTCACACTTGGTTTTTTCTTAAAAGAGTAAAAAATATTTTTCCAGTATTTCTCTAATTTCAAACTAAGGAAAAGTTTAAGATTTTAGTTGCACTCAGTTATTAATTGATGTCAATATGACAACTATATGAAGCAATACATTCACGGTCTAAAGTTTTGAGAAAGCAGAAACGTCTTGACTTTGCTACATCTCAAGATTGATTTTAAACTAATTCATTGATTTAGTTTATGTAAGGTGCTTCTACTATTATTTCTTTTTATACATTAGTAATTCCATTAGATCCATAAATAAATTTGTACTATTGAGAATGGGTTTACATTTTTCCACGCCATATATCGAATTTGTAATGTTGTTAGTAGAAACCATCAATATATTTTTGTATTGTGCAATAAAGGGCAAAAGAGATTAAGTACTATTACTTCTATCTTTTATTTTGAGGCTAAACTACATTTTGTACTCATGTTGAGTAACTTGAAATATTTTGCTATAGCAGTATGATGAAAAAAATAAATCTGAAGGATGATGTTACGTTTCTCTATATAAATAATTTGTAGGGCGGACCATCACCGGCAGAGCTTGAGGAATAGTGTCAAAATCACAAAGAAACAGTTATTTGAGGGTAGACTAAAAAAAGAAAAAGGAAAGACACCTCAAGCTTCAAAAGAAGCTAAAGAAGCTGAAGATTCTCCCACAGACCACCCTCCACTTTTTATGGGAGAGGAAAAAAATATCTCTATAGTTCTAGCTCTAAAAGCAGAAAAATCCTCACTTTGCTCGCCTAAAAATGTAATAAGAAAATCAAGAGAAACAAAAAATACTCCTCAGACAAGGTCATCCCGTTCCAGTTTGCATATAATGGAGAAGTGGAAGAGGACCATTATCAAACCTCAAATAGTCATTTGAACCTTAGAAGCAGACCACAAGCCAGAAAGCGGTTACAACCTCTTGATTGCCGATTAGGATATGCGGGAACTTCTAAGTCTAATATGTTGCAACCTACATCATCTAATGTTCATGGACATGAACAGAAAGAAGATAATGGAAAAAGTAAGGAACACACAAGCAATACTCGAGGTCAGCATGATGAACATGAACCAGGTTCAAGATTAGAAATGTCCAAGAGAGCATGTAATGCCAAAAGACCTTTTCTTACTGAAGATCTCAATATTCCGCTACGGAAGTTCATTTCTAGCAGCACTTGTTGTAGGTCAAACCAACTTTGGTTGGCATTGGTTGCTTCTAATAAGAAGTAAGTATCACTTATTCTTCTCACTTATTAGATTTATCATGAAGTATTTTTTATTTGTTTGTCTACTCTGTTTCAGAAAATCTCATGTACCTTTACCACTAGTCACGCCCTACTACTTTATGATTAAGTAAGTCACTCGACTCTTGCATTTATCTCTGAGACTTCTTTTTTTTTTCAATGTAATTATTCTATTTGATATTGTTAGTATTTTAGCCTAAGGATAAAAAAGGGATTACGATGAGAGAGATTAGTATCCTTGAACTCTCCTAAGATTACACTACGTCATAAGCTCAAATTATAGACTTGAAAATAATTACATGGTTCAATGCATTTTTCTTAGAAAATGTAAACTAGACTAATGACTTTTTGAAACTAGAAAAACTTTTCAAATTTCTAGATGACAACTATGACTAAGACTGGTCAAATTGTTGAATGGTTTCACATATTCTTAATTGGTTGCACATTATCCTAACATATACCCCCGTAATGCGTTGCTCTTGAACTCCAAGCTTCTCTCTGAAGTAATAAAACTTGTTTCTTGGAAGTGCTTTAATAAAAACACCAGCAACTTGTTCTTCACTTTTGCAAAATTTCATCTCAACTTCACCATCCTTAATTTCATCTCTAACGAAATGGTGCTTGATTGAAATGTGCCGAGTTCGCTGTGATAAACTAGATTTTTGGCCTTGTCAATGGGTGATTTGTTATCAGAAAACACCACAATAGCTTCCTCATTTCACCAATATCTTCCAGAAATCTCCTAAGTAAAATGGCTTGTGAAGTTGCCAACTAGCAGATACATATTCAGGTTCTGCTGAGGATTGTGCCACAGTTCGTTGCTTCTTTAATGCCTAAGAAAAAACCTTTCTAATCCAAGACTAAAACAATAACTAGAAGTGCTTGTATAATTATCTCGACATCCACTACAGTAACTATCACAATAACCGAATAATGTAGTGCTAGCTCCTTTATTAAATTTAATTCCATAATTAGTTGTTCCTTTGATATATCTCGACATTCTCTCCCAAATGCACTTTGCTATAATTATGCATAAATCTATACAATAAACTTGAAGCAAATATAATGTCTATCCTTGTATTTGTGTGGTATAATCAATTTCCAACCAAACTTCTATACAAAGTAGATTCAGCTTTTCCTTCTTAATGTTCTTTGATAAGCTTTTTATTCACAACAAATTTGCAACCAGAAATGCCAAACATCATCAAGACATGATTAGCATATTTCTTTTGACAATTAAAAACGCCAGCAGGTTGTTGATAAATCTCCTGACTAAGAAATGATGTAGAAGACCTATGTCATCTATCTCATATATTCTCATCATGTCCTTCTTATATTCAACTATCTTTTTCTCATCGTAACTAGTATAAAGTAAATTATCAACATATAAAGCAACATTGAGAGTTTTTTTTACCTTGTGTCTTCATATACAATGTTAGCCCACTTTTACCTCAACAATTGCATTTTGGTTTCCCTTTGAGCCAACAATCCTTCTCAAGATGATTGTTCTTGCCACAAATATAGCAAGCTTGAAATTTTTCATCAATATGAAACTTCTTTGAAAATTATTTCTTCCTCTTGAATTTTGCCTCTTCCTGTTCCTCGGCTAAATCAACTTCCTGTTGAATTTAGCTTTAAGGCTGAGATTTAGCTATGATTGGAAGGCATTTTCAACATATTTTTTGGTATTTCATGCAAGTCTTTTTTCCTAAGTTTTCAAGGTTTCCCACAATTCTTGCATACTCAATGATGAATATATCTTTAGTCTCTTCAATAATTTTGGGGGTAAGCTTACAAGAACTTTTTCAACAAGCTTCCCATCTTTTATTTCTTCATCAAATGTTTTCATTTCATAAACAATTGTGGTAAGTCTTGTATAATAATCTTACATACTTTCAATTTCTGACCTCTTTTAATTTTCAAGCTCTCTTCTAAGTGATTGAAAAGTGACATTTTTTACCTTGAGACTTCCTTGGAACTCCTGTTATAAAATCTCCCATGCATCTTTGGCTCGTTATACTCCAATAATTCTAGAGAATAGTTCTTGACCCATACCTTGTTGGATAGAGCTTTTGCATCCTTTTTTCTATGCGTCTTGAGTGCCTTACTTTCTTGATCTAAGAGAGTGGATATTTGTTCTAGATCATCATATCCATCTTCTACGTATTTTCAAAGGTCTTTTGATTCAAGAATTGTTTTCATCATAACACACCAATAAGCATAGTGATCACCAAAAACAAAAGAATTTTAAGATTATCATTTGTTTGTAGCCATCTTGACGGATTGGTTCTCTTAATATAATTTTTCCTTTAGGGGATGAACTTAAGGGTGAAACCCTAGATCGAATATCAAATATATTGATGTTTTAGGTTAAGGATAAAAGAGAGATTATGAACAGAGAGAAGATATAGTATTGTTCCTTGAACTCTTTTAAGATTACATTGCATCATGAGCTCAATTTATAAACTAGACTAATAACTTCTAGAAACTCAAGAAAATTTTTATATTTCTAAATTAAAACTACGACTAAGACTAGTGAGATTACTCAATGGCTTCACAAATTCCTAAGTGGCCGCACAATATCATAACATAGATGTTTGTTTTTGTGTTACAAAATATGAGCATCCATTGCCTACCAAGTTAATGGGATATGTTACATTTGTATCCCTTGATTTGCACTTACATATAGTACGGATATATTAATGGTCCAAAGATTCACATTCATATGTAATAATTTACTCAATCTATGTATATGGTACATATGGTATCCAATAGATCTATATATGTTTCATCGGCCCGAGCTAAAATTCACAACTTTTCAGCTCACTAACTTACTCCATATATAGTACTAGTGTAGTACATCCCAAGAGTATAGCATTGCACAAATCCATGACTTTCAATTTATATGTTTGTGAAAGTTTCCAGTGGGAAAACAATCTTATGTTTTCTGTCTCATTAATGTGAGCATAGTGTACAATTTATAGATTTGTCCAAGTGACAAATCCTAAGCAAATTAGAACTAGAAAACACATTAGAAGTAGAAGTCTTAGCTAAATAGAACTAGGAAACACAACTTATACAGAGTTTATGATTAATAGGAATCATATTTTGAATATATGTCTAATACTCCCCCTCAAGTTGGAGCATGAAGATCAGAAATGCCCAACTTGGAAGCTAATCGATGAAAATGGGTCGGATGAAGTGCTTTAGTAAGAATATCGGCAGGTTGCTCCTCACTTCGAATATAAGCAGGATAGATAAAACCTTCTTGAAAAGCATCACGAACAAAATGACAATCTATTTCAATGTGTTTAGTGCGTTCATGGAAAACAGGATTTTCAGCAATATGAAGAGCAGCCTGGTTATCACAATGTAATGGAATGGGGCGAGTGACAGGAACATGAAGATCGCGCAGTAGAATAGATAACCATTTAAGTTCACATAAAGTCATAGTCATAGAGCGATATTCAGCTTCGGCAGAAGAACGAGAAATAGTATGTTGTTTCTTTGTCTTCCAAGAAATAGGGGACCCACCAAGAGAGATAAAATAACTAGTGAGAGAGCGGCGAGTTATCGGGTAGGTGGCCCAATCGGAGTCACAATATGCAGTTAACGAAAGAGGAGAGTTAGAAGAAAGAAAAATGCCATGTCCAGGACTCCCTTTCAGATAACGGACAACTCGGATAGCAGCATCCCAATGAGCATGACGAGGGGCGTGCATAAATTGAGCAAGTGTATGTACAGCATATGCAAGTTCAGGCCGAGTGAGTGTGAGATATATTAGCTTGCCTATGAGTCTGCGGTAGCGATCTGGGTTGTCAAACAATGATCCAGATGCTTTTGCCAGCTGATGATTAGGTTCCACAGGAGTAGATGCTGGCTTGGCACCGAATAAACCCATTTCAGAGAGAATTTCCAATGTGTATTTTCGTTGGGATAAAAATAATCCCGTAGAGTTTCTCGCAATTTCTATGCCCAAAAAATATTTGAGCGAGCCCAAACCCTTCATGTGAAAGCACGTGTGTAATGAAGCTTCGAATTTTTCGAGTGTGGATAGGGAATTTCCAGTAATGAGTAAATCATCCACATAAATAAGAACACATAGATAAATATTCCCTCGAGAATATGTGAAAAGAGAGTAATCTGCATAAGACTGAGAAAAACCATACCTACGGAGAGCGGTGGTGAGTTTGGAAAACCAACATCGAGGGGCCTGGCGAAGACCATATAAAGACTTCTTTAAATGACAGACTTGTCCTTTGTAACAGGGACGAAATCCTGGAGGTGGTCGCATATATACCTCTTCTTGTAAATCTCCATGCAAAAAGGCGTTGTGAACATCCATTTGATGGATCGGCCAGTTGCGAGCAGCGGCAACGGAAAGAAGAGTACGAACGGTGACCATTTTAGCAACGGGAGCAAAAGTGTCTATGAAATCAATACCTGCCATTTGTGTATTTCCCAAAATTACCAAGCGGGCTTTATATCGCTCGATGGTGCCATCGGCTTTGTACTTTATCCGGTAGACCCATTTACTCCCCAGTGCACGTTTTCCAGGAGGTAAGGAGGTTAAAATCCATGTACCATTTTGTTCAAGAGCATCAATCTCTTGATGCATAGCAGTGCGCCAGAGAGGATTAGAGACTGCCGCAGAGTAAGTGGTAGGCTCGGATTCTGTTGCTACAGATGCTAAAAATTGCCTGTGTGTATCAGAAAATTTACTATAGTCCACAAATTTTGTGATAGGATAAAGGGACGTACCTGAGAGATCCGAAGAGGGTGAGAGAGCAGAGGAGGAATGGGATATAGAGGACTTCCATATGGCATTGCAATCATAATCTTGGAGCCGAGTCGGAATATGTTTAATTCGAGTGCTGCGTCTTGGGGCATTAATTTGCGGATTTTCTAGTGGCAAGCTGGCAGGAGTATTATTTAGACTAGTTTGGAGAGGGGCGGCGGGAGAAGGTGGTGGTGGGCTTGGGCTGCTGGGTTGTGGGTGTGGATCAGGGTCTGAAAGTGGAGATGGGCTTTGGGTTAGTGGGCTGCTGGAAGGATTTGGTGGATCTGGGTTTGCAGGTGGGCTGTGGAAAGGATGTGGTTGATCTGGGTTTGGTGTGTTGTGTGTTAAACTCCCCCTCTTTTGGATACTTTGTTGCTTGGAGCCCAAAACTTGTTCCCCAAAATTGTAAGATTGTGTGAAGTCTGGAGAAATGGAAGTACCTGATTGGTCATGGAATGGAAACTTTGTTTCATCAAAAATCACATCTCGGGACACAAAGAATTTTTCTGTTTGCAAGTCGTAAAATCTCCATCCTTTCTTATGAAGAGGGTAGCCAAGGAAGACACACGGTTTGCTGCGGGCTCGAAATTTATCTTTTGGGATATCATGGTTATGTACATAAGCTAAGCACCCAAAAGTTTTAATGTGAGAGTAGGATGGTTTTTCATGGTATAGCAATTCATAAGGAGTCTTACCTTGTAACAATTTTGAGGGAGTTCGATTAATGAGATAGCCAGCCGTCAAAATGCATTCTCCCCAAAATTTTATAGGTAAATTGGCTTGAAATCGCAGTGCCCGAGCTACATTTAAGATATGGCGATGCTTGCGTTCAACTCTTCCATTTTGTTGTGGTGTGCCAGGAATAGTAGTTTTGTGGATTATGCCATGGGTAGTAAGATACGACTTTAGGGGTGTAAATTCTGTTCCATTATCTGGGTACGGATTGTCTTGACAGCTTTTGTGAAATTGGGTTTTGATCATGGTAAGGTAATCTTGAAGAATAGAGGCAACCTCACTTTTCTCCCGACAAGAAATATATCCAAATAGCCCTAGAATAATCATCTAAGATAGTAAGAAAATATGAAGCACCTATAGTGGATTTGGATTTATATGGGCCCCATAAATCACAATGAATTAGGTCACAAATTGTAGATGCTTTATTGATGCTAAGAGGAAAACAATCACAAGTTTGTTTGGCACGTACACAAATATTACAAGGTGGTGTGCTAGTTGTAGAGTCTTTAGAATTACCCAAAAAATGATTGACTACATATTCTGAAGGATGTCCCAATCGTATATGCCATAGTGTACTTGAATCAAGAACTATGCTAGAAAAGTTGTATAATTCCTTCAATTCCAAAGGTTTGTAGAAGAAGATCCCATTCCTCTGCTCACCCACTCCAATCGGCCTCATCGAGATACTGGTCTCGTATAACACAAAATTTGTCGGGAGAGTGTGATAAAGCATAGCAAATCTCTTGCCAATTGAGACAAAGAAATTAAATTGCAGGTTAGTTCAGGAATTAGCAACACTCGGTGGAGTTGTAATGTAGGACTTAAAGAGACCATTCCTTCGTGCATAGCAAAAGTTTTGGCACCGTTAGGTAATCCAATAATATGTGGAGAGATAGGATGTAAATTTTGTAAAAAAAATTTTCCTACCAGTCATATGGTTAGAACACCCTGAATCTAAAATCCAAAAATTTTCAATACCAGATAGCTTTTCAGATTGCATATTATTTTAGTTTAGCAGGGCAGTCAACAGGGTTGACCACTGGTCAACGATCAACGCTGGTAAGGGGCCCGGGCCCGGCCCGGCCCGTCCCGGTCCGTTTCTGTTGGAAGTCGGCCCGAAGCCCGGCCCGGTACTGTAGATCGGCCCGCCTTCATCGTCTTCTCCAGCGCGCCGGCGAACGGGGTTTGGAGCTGCCGCCGCGGTTGTTGCAGAATAGGCCCACGCCTAGCCCGTTCTTCCACCATTGCGCGGTCTGGCCATTGCCGGGGACGGTCTGCTGCTTCGCCCAGGGCCGGATCTGCCTCCGCGCCAAGAACCGTGAGTCGCCGGTGAGAAGACGCGGCCGGCAGGTTTGGGAGGATGCCGAGGCCACCAATCCGGATAGCCAACAAGCTGGAAGCATCCAGATACATCGTGGCCGGCGCGTCTGCAGTGGGAGCAGAAGGATGAAGAGAAATTTCTGGGATTTTTTTCTATTTTGGCGGCGGCGTCTCCGGCGGCAGTTCCGGCGGCTCCGGCGGCGCCATCTCCAGAAAAATCTTCTTTTCGTGTCGAATTTTTGTGCTGTTCTTCTTTACAGATTTTAGCAAGTACGGTACGTAATTTGGGTGTAGGTTCTTGTTGGATCATATGTGAACGAACAGTGCCATAAATTGCACTATTTAATCCCATTAAAAATTGGAAAACCTTCTCGTTTTCTCTTTCTTTTATAATAAAATTCAACAGATCTGTGTCTGTGCTGGGCGGAAGTTGAGTATTGTTTTCTAGTTCGTCCCATACCCTTTTTAGACGGGAAAAATATACATGTACTGAATCACCGCCTTGCTTACAGTTTGCCAATGGTGTTTTTAATTCATATATTCGTGGGCCGGTGCCAACTAGAAATCGTTCCTTCAAGGGTATCCATAATTCATCAGCTCCCTCTGAATGATATATGGTGGATCGGAGAGAATTTACAAGATTATTGATCTCCCACCATTCTTCTTCTTTTTCTGGATCACCTTCAGGAATTGGAATTATTCCATCAATGAATCCCAATTTCTTCTTCGATCGCAAGGCCATGCGCATGGCCCTTGCCCATTCTGCATAATTATTATCTGTTTCTGTCTCTTTCAACTGGACTGTTGTTAGAATCAATCCAGGTCCATCAGTGGATGGCACATTATAAGCATCTTTCTTTATTTTGTTAACATGGTTTTCTTCCACCATGTCATTATCAACATTGCCAATATTGTCGTTACTCATTTTGAGAAATTTTAGACAATTGGCTCTGATACCATGAAAGTTTCCAGTGGGAAAACAATCTAATGTTTTCTGTCTCATTAATGTGAGCATAGTGTACAATTTATAGATTTGTCCAAGTGACAAATCCTAAGCAAATTAGAACTAGAAAACACATTAGAAGTAGAAGTCCTAGCTAAATAGAACTAGGAAACACAACTTATACATAGTTTATGATTAATAGGAATCCTATTTTGAATATATGTCTAACAGTTTGAGTCCAAATCTGGGATCCATATTGCATCGCTTGTTTTGCCTTCAAGACGTCTCATTCATTAGAATATAACTTTTCTTTTCCGTTTTATGATAACTTCATGGTTTCGGTGATGTGTTTTTCTTTTCTCCACTATTGTAGGGATCCAAACTTGCCGTTTTCCTTCATCATAAAATACTTGGTGAAAAAATTGCGCCTCTTTAGTGAAGAGTAGGTAACTTTTTTTTACTTTCCCTATAAGACTAATATCCACAATTCCTCTAGAGAAATAAGAAATTTTCTTACCTGGTAATAATAGATATCAACCGTGAATATTTTAAAAGCTTTGTAAGGAGTTGAGCAAATCACTTTTTTGTTTCTCGAAACTTCAGCTGATTTGTAGAATTTTTCTAATCAGGTGGAGCTCAGCATGCAAGGTCAACCTATCTCTCCAGACAGTATATTGAAGAAGGTGTTGGATCTTTGGGTGCAAAAAACACCATTATCAGAAATCAAATCAGGAAAGGTGGGAGGCTCGAGCAAGGACTTCGTGATGGTGGTGACATATAATTGCAAGAATATTTTCTCCCAGTAAAATTATATGATATACTAGCGGAACTCTCCGCACAAAGGTGCGAAGGAGTGCTCAATATAAGACTCTAAATAGAATTTGGATCAATCAAAACTCATCTCAATTTGATTTTTATACTTGAAATTAAATGAGATTGTCTTTTTTTTTTAATTTTTATGTTAGGTAAAAATTAAATAGGATTCAATATGAGTTATGTAAAAATTGTCATTCAAGTTAACATTCGCCGACAGAGCTCATGTGAATTGTCTTAAAATATCTTTATTTTTTGGAATTTATATGAGCATTATTTCAAAATGAAGTTTTTTGGAAATGGAAATTTGAGGAGAAATATATATTTATTATCTAGGTGTTTCTATAGGTAAATGTGTTTTTTCTAAGAATGAAGCTTACTAAATACAAGACAAGTATTATATATATATATATATAAATTTTGTACAATTTATGTGATCATTATTTCAAATGAAGGTTTTTTAAAGGTGATTGGGATTTTCTAACTAAGTTTTAAACCCAATACTCGCAAGTGCACAAGATCAATGTAATACGGAAGTATAAGGGTATCGAACCACAGAGAAAGGGTTAATTACTAAAATTATAATATTCCTAAATTAATTTTATAAAAACAAAAATGAGATTTCATTATTATTCCTAAATTAATTAAAACTAATGAATAAAATAAATAAACTGAAACTAACAGAAGATTAACCAAAGAAGATGATTTAGAACCTTGAATCCACCACTAACCTACGTAACAATGATTTAATTTTATTTAGGAGAAAAGATTAAACTTTTATGTGGTGATCTAGGCTACAAGCTTTGATTCACTAAAGAAATATATTGTGTTTAAATGCATGACATAATCCATCTAACCATTAGCATGACTTAGTCATTCCTATGACATAAATCATCTAAAATTAGCATGAACTATTCAATTCTAAAACTCACAATATACTTGCAAAAGTTACATATCTCTCATACTCAAGACTACAAGAATCAAGCATGGATAAAAATATCAATTAACCCAAACAATTATTCTACAAGAACAATCACAAAGAATTAATTGAATCAGATCAATAAACATCCCAAAATATGCAATCACATAAATATTATAATAAATCTCCAAAAATAAAATAAACCAAAGTCGCATGGCTAGGGTTTCATCAAGATTCTAAAAATAAATTTAGTTCATGGCTAAAGGGACAGAAGGAACCAATTTCTTGGAGTAGATCATGGCTCTCTTCTTCTCCAATTGAAAGTCGCTGCAGCTCTTCTCTTTTTTTTCTCCTCCTTCTCTTCTTGTGTGGCTCTTCCATATATAGACAAAAGAGAAGAAAAATCCTAAACCTAAAAGGATTCAACTAAAATCCTAATCCTTAAAGGATTCTATTAAAGTTCTAATCCTAATCCTTAAAGGATTAAATAACACTAGAACCTAAATCTAAGAGTGCCCTATCTATTTTATGATTATCTATAAGACATGAGATAGTAGGGACACCAAGATCTTTATATTTAGGTGAAGTGTTATATTGCAAAACAGAGCTCACCTGTTCAGTTAGGAAGATTTACTTAGAAACATTGGTTTTAGATTTTCTTTTAAAAGTGCACATGTCTTTAAGAAATTTTGCATAGGCGGAGACTTGCTTAATGACATCTAAAAGTGGAAGGTTGATTTTAACTTCTTTGAAAGTTTCTAATATGTCTTCCATTTTATTGTCTTTTCTAAGATGTGGAGGTGGTAATAAAGCTTGAGGGAAGAGAACTTTTGGCTTGTATGAAGTCATGGGAGAGGATTCCAGAGTTTTAGAATTAGAGGAAGAAATTAGTTCCTTTTTTACCTTCTTTTCAATTTTAGTCTCTATATCAATCCCCTCAATCTCGTTTTCATTTATATCACTATCTTTAATAGGTTCTCTTACTTTATTATCTACCAACTTCCCATTCCTAAGACTAATGACAGTTTTAGCTTGCTCATGATAATTAGCTCTAGGGTTCTCTATTCGATGACTAGGAAGTTTACCCTAATCTCTTCTACTTATTGTATTAGCTAGCTGCCCTATTTGAGTTTCTAACTTAGCAATAGATTG
The DNA here is from genome assembly GCA_028651295.1 of Catharanthus roseus. Taxonomy (NCBI): domain Eukaryota; kingdom Viridiplantae; phylum Streptophyta; class Magnoliopsida; order Gentianales; family Apocynaceae; genus Catharanthus; species Catharanthus roseus. The sequence goes on from JAPQWS010000130.1 coordinate 63,575, forward strand.
AGTGTGTGAGTCTAGAATTTGTGTCTTCACTTCTAAACTTTTCAAAGCAGATAATACTTTTTCTTCAAAAATAGAGTTTCCACTTTGAGGAGGATGAGGAGGTACATACCTTTGAGATTGAAAACCAAGGGAAGTAGTCATACCAGATGGTCTATTTTGTTGATATTGTTGTTTGGCCTAATTGACCTTCCCTTTCTTGTTGCCTCTAGGAGAAATTAGGATGATTTCTCCAGCCTGGATTGTACGTGTTTGAATATGGGTCATTCTGTCTGTGAAATCCTTGGACTGCATTGACTTGTTCCTGCACAAATTCTGGAAATAGTGAAGCACTGGGACAGTCATAGATAACATGAGAAGGACTAGAGCAAATTGCACAAACACTTTGCACATTAGTAGAATTAGTAGGCAATGTATTCAAAGCTAATAATTGATCAAATTTTTTAGATAAAGCATCAACTTTCACAGAAAGATCAACATTTTGAGAAACTTCAAAGATTCCTCTATTTCCTATTTGCCTAGATATGCCTACTCGTGAGGAGGTGGCGTGTTGTTGTGAATTATCACTCAAATTTTCAAATAAATCCCATGCCTCATCTACAGTTTTATGAAGAAAGGTATCACCACAAGAGGAATCAACCATTTGGCGATTTCTCTCATCTAATCCTGAATAAAAGCTTCGTATTTGTTGCCATTTAGGGACTTCATGGTGAGGGCAACTACGAAAAAGTTCTTTAAATCTCTCCCAACTTTCATGAAATTGTTCATTATTTTGTTGGGAAAAAGTACTGATTTCTCTCCTTAACCTTGTAAGTTTACCCATAGGAAAATATTTTTTTTAGAAATTCCCTAGACATCTCAGCCCAATTACCTATTCTCTCACGTGTGTGCAACTAATGTTTAGCCTTATCCTTCAAAGAAAAAGGAAATAGGCGTAATCTAATAGCATCATCACTTACATTAGGCAGTTTAAAAGTAGAGCAAATTTCTAAAACCTCATCAATATGCTTATAAGGATTTTCAGAATCAAGCCCATAAAAAGATGGTAACATTTGAATACTAGAAGCTTTGATTTCAAAGTGATTGGCCTCAATTTCAGGTAGTCTATTACCTATTGGTGAATTATAAGTGTTAGGAGTAAAATACTCCCTTAATGCTCGTGGATTTTCAGCCATTTTAACCTGACAAGTGTTAGAAAATTTTCCTTATGCTCTTAGTGCCTTAAGTGTATGCTTTATCTCAGGATCAAATTCTTTCAAATCAACAGAGAGCGAACGAGGACCATGCATTAATAAACAAATTCAAAAAATAAAAAAAATTACCACAAATAATAATGATGAATAAACTATCAAATAATGAAATAAAAAATAATAATAATAATAAAAAAAACGTTGAAGACAAAAAAGTATTATTTTTTTTTATAATTTTTTCAAGAATAAAAGTAGAATAAAAAAAATACTAACAAATTTAGGAGGCAATCACAAAAGCAACTAATTCAACCTTTCCCCGGCAACGGCGCCAAAAAGTTTTAAACCCAATACTCGCAAGTGCACAAGATCAATGTAATACGGAAGTATAAGGGTATCGAACCACAGAGAAAGAAGAATGAGATTTTATTATTATTCCTAAATTAATTAAAACTAATTAATAAAATAAATAAACTGAAACTAACAGAAGATTAACCAAAGAAGATGATTTAGAACCTTGAATCCACCACTAACATACATAACAATGATTTAATTTTATTTAGGAGAAAAGATTAAACTTTTATGTGGTGATCTAGGCTACAAGCTTTGATTCACTAAAGAAATATATTGTGTTTAAATGCATGACATAATCCATCTAACCATTAGCATGACTTAGTCATTCCTATGACATAAATCATCTAAAATTAGCATGAACTATTCAATTCTGAAATTCACAATACACTTGCAAAAGTTACATATCTCTCATACTCAAGACTAGAAGAATCAAGATGGGATAAAAATATCAATTAACCCAAATAATTATTCTGCAAGAACAATCACAAAGAATTAATTGAATCAAGCCAATAAACATCCCAAAATATGCAATCACATATATATTATAATAAATCTCCAAAAATAAAATAAACCAAAGTCGCATGGCTAGGGTTTCATCAAGATTCTAAAAGTAAAATTAGTTCATGGCTAAAGGGACAGAAGGAACCAATTTCTTGGAGTAGATCATGGCTCTCTTCTTCTCCAATTGAAAGTCGCTGCAGCTCTTCTCTTTTTTTCTCCTCCTTCTCTTCTTGTGTGGCTCTTCCATATATAGACAAAAGAGAAGAAAAATCCTAAACCTAAAAGGATTCAACTAAAATCCTAATCCTTAAAGGATTTTATTAAAGTTCTAAGCCTAATCCTTAAAGGATTCAAATACTGCAGCTTCCCTTTACCAAATTTAATATGGAATCTTTATTTTCCATTCTTTTTTTAGAAATCTGCACAAAGATAAATAAATAAATTAAATATAATAATTATGATTAATAAATAAATAAAATATTTTCAAAGGCTAATAATTAAAACTTAAGGTGTTTATTTGTGCTAAAAATCGACTCTATCAAAAGGGTATTTCAAAAGAACTACATATTTATTATTTGGGTGTTTCTATATATAAATGTGTTATATTTTTTAAATAAGGCTCACTAAATAAAATGCAACTTTTATATATATATATATATGTATGGGTTGAAAATACTTTTTAATCTTCTGTATAAAATTCTTTTGTCATAAGGAACATATTAATAAATTATCTAACTAAATACAATGGTTTGATAGAAATCATGCTCAGTTTCATTGGATTAAGGGACGACTCTTGTACATAGGTTAGTTTTTATTCCTTTCCTGTCAAGGGCCAATTCTACATACCGAATAAGATATGCCAAATTTAATGATGATATTTAATAAATATAATTTGTATATGTTCGTTTTCTTGAAATTCGTAAGGCATTTGACCACTTTTGTAGAGTGTATTTTTTTACTTTCTATATATATTTGAATTTGACCACTCTAGATGTGGCAGAAATTTTCATTAATTAATTTATGTGAAAGCGAAATTGGGGACTTTGAGTATTTAAGTGATTTAAGTTTCTTTAATTAAATTTTTTGCTAGGACGCTAGAATGTGATGCGCCAGTCTAATTGGATACAGTACTTATTGTGCTTTGGCTTTGACTAAGCATGATAGAGACGGCTTTTTCTTAAAGCCTTTACTAAAGTCAATCTATTCTGGAGATTTATTTCATTTATAAATTTTAGAAATTTGTGAGAAAATTATGAAAGTTGGGTTTTATATTAGACGATAACTCTGAAACACAATCTATCATAAATATGACATTTATTAAAGTTAAATGTAACATATGTTAAAGTGAGGAGCAAAACAATAACTAATTCTTATAATATAGTTCATAAATCTAGAGTTTGAAACTTAAAGTTTCTAGTAGGGAAAACAATCCAATGTTTTCTGTTTATTATTGTAAAATAGTGTACATTATACAGATGTCAACGTATGTGACCAATCCTAAGCAAATTATAGTTAGGAAATCAAATCCATGTACAACTAGGAAACTAATAAACTAAATATACATGGATTACGATTTATAAGAAAAAGAATCCTAACAAAAACAATAATAATCATATTCATAATATAGTAAAATTTTAATCATTAACACTCCCCCTCAAATTGGAGCGTGAAGGTCTAAAATGCCCAACTTGCAAGCAAAACGGTGAAAATGAGTAGGTTGAAGAGCTTTAGTGAGAACATCGGCCGGTTGAAATTCACTTCGAATATAAAAAGGAGAAATAAAGCCAGGTTGAAATGTATCGCAGACAAAGTGACAATCAATTTCAATGTGTTTAGTGCGTTCATGGAACACAGGCTTTTCTGCGATGTGAAGGGCAGCTTGATTAATCACAATGTAACAAAATAGGGCATGTGATAGCCACATGAAAATCAAGAAGGGTAGATAACCATTTTCATTCACATAAAGTCATCGCCATGGAGCGATATTCAACTTTAGCAGAAGAGCAAGAGATGGTGTGTTGTTTCTTTATTTTCCAAGAAATAGGGGAACCACCGAGTGAAATAAAATAGCCTGTAACAGAACGCCGGGTAATAGGACAGATGGCCCAATCAAAATCGCAATATGTGGTCAGTAAAAGTCGTGAATTAGATTTAAGAAGAATACCACGACCAGGACTACCCTTGAGATACCGAATGACTCGGATAGCAACTTCCCAATATGCACGGCGAGGGGCGTGCATAAACTGAGCGAGCGTAAGAACAGCATAGGCGAGCTCAGGTCAAGTAAGAGTAAGATATATCAGCTTGCTGATGAGTTTGCGGTAGCGATTTGGTTTATCAAAAAAAGATCCAGAAGCTTTGGACAGCTGATAATTTGGTTCAATAGGAGTAGAGACCAGTTTACTCCCTAATAAGTGAGTCTTACAGAGAATTTCCAAAGTGTACTTTTGTTGGCATAAAAATAAACCTGAAGAATTTCTTGCATTTCAATACCCAAAAAATATTTGAGAGGATCAAAGTCCTTCATACGAAAGCATTGATTCAAGATAGCTTTAAATTTATTTAGAGTGGGTAGTGAATTTTCAGTAAGTAATAAATCATCCATATAAACGAGAACACATAATAAAATATTTTCCCCAGAGTGTGTAAAGAGAGCATAATCTGCATAAGATTAAGAAAAACCACACTTACAAAGAGAGGTGGTAAGTTTTGAGAACCAAAACCTTGGAGCTTGGGGAAGACCATACAAAGATTTGGTCGAAGACAAACCCGTCTCGTGGAAAGATGGGTAAAAAATCGAGGCGGAGGCCGCATATAAACTTCTTCTTGTAAATCTCTATGAAGGAATGCATTGTGCACATCCATCTAATGGATTGGCCATTTTCGAGCGGTAGCGACAGCTAGTAAGGTGCGAACTGTAACCATTTTAGCAACAGGAGCAAAGGTGTCTATATAATCAATGCCTGTTGTTTGTGTGTCGCCTAAAATCACCAAGCGGGCTTTATATCGCTCGATGGTGCCATCTGCCTTATACTTCATACGAAAAACTCATTTACTCCCAAGAGCACGTTTTCTAAGAGTCAGAAATGTCAAGGACCACGTCCCATTTTGTTCTACTGCATCAATTTCTTGGCGCATGGCAGCGCACCATTTAGGATCAGTAACGGCTTGAGAATAGGTGGTGGGTTCTGATTCTGTGAACATGGATGCATGTAGGAAGAAGAAAATTTTCCATATTTCACAAAATGTATTATAGGATAAAGGGACATACCTGAGAGGTCCGAAGAGGAGAAAGGAGCAGTAGAGGAATGGGATATAGAAGATCTCCACATTGCAGTGCAGTCAAAATCTCAAAGGCGAGCAGGAACCTTTTAATACAAGTACTTTTTCTTTTTGGATTGGTTGAAGTTGCAGGGCTCACATTGTCAGCTGCAGTTGTTTGGAGAAGTTCTTCTGGACTGGAGGCATCGCTGGTTTGGGAAGGGAGGGCAGCGGCGGCTATTTCAGTTTGGGCTTTGGAAGGGATGGCAACAGTTGGACCAGGAAGGGATGGCAGCGGCTAGGCTAGTGACTTCAAATTGATGTGTTTGGGCCGTACCATCAGGCTGGGTTCGGTGTGTCGTATGGGCTGCCGGAGGGGAGGCTGCTGGGTTGGGCTGAGGTTGTTGGGTTATTGGAATGGGTCTGTCAAGGTGGGCTGGAGTGGAGGCCGTTGGGTTGGGCCGAGTTTGTTGGGTTGTTGGAATGGGTTTATCAAGCTGGGCTGGAGTGAGCATACTTCCGCGCTGGGCCGCGGGAGGAGCTGGGTCAGACGCGGCCAGCCTAATAAAAGTGCTTGAGCTATTGGCTGAATTTGATGAAGCTGCTGGGCTGAGGGCTGAATTTGTTGAAGCTGCTGGGCTAAATTTGTTGGTGTTCTATTATTTTCCTAGAAAAAATCACTTCCCCTTTCTGGTAAGCCCAAAATTTGTTCTGAAAATTATAAGAGCGTACAAAATACGGAATACACTATGGTGTGTCTGATTTCTCTTTGTAGGGAAACTTGGTCTCATAAAAAATTACATCTCTTGACAAAATAAAATTCTCCCGTTGCAAGTCATAAAACGGCCAACCTTTCTTGTTAAAGGGACAGCCGAAGAATACACACAATCTGCTTCGGTTTCGGAATTTATCTTTAGCTATTTCATGATCATGGACATAAGCTAAACACACCCAAAACTCTTAATGTGAGAAACGTTGATTAGAAATATATATTTATTATCTAGGTGTTTTTGTGTGTAATTCTTTTTTTTTCTAAAAATGAAACATGACAAGTATTTATGTGTAACATCCTTTTGAGATATATATATAATAATAATAAGTTTTTATAGTAAAACATTTTTAAGAGGCTAGAATGATCATACAGTCTAATGGAACTTAGTAACTATTGTACTTGGGGTTTTCATTACGCAGAGTAGAAGACTTTTTGCTAAAGACTTTATTGAAGCTTAATATGAACATTTTTTATTTATTGTAGGCCTTTATACATTACTTGGAGTGTATTTGAGTCATTTAAAAATTTTAGGGACTAAAGAGAAAATTTAAAAATTTGGGATTTATAATAGATGATTGTTATGAAGCAAAATCTATCTTAATGTAAAGGATGTTGAAAGGTGGAAAAAAAAGCCGCTTCTTCAAATATAGTTCAAAAGTCTAAGGTTTTGAAACAGCGAATTGTGGTAACTTTTTTTATTTTAGATCGAATAATCTCAAACTTCTTTGCCTTTGATTGAATTTACATTTTTCAATCTTTATTAGAGGGGAAACTTTGAATTAAATTGAAGATATGTTAATGATAAAATTACTTTTTGTATTTATTGTGTCTCATTTTTTAAGAGGATTTGTTCTGTGAATTCACTAATATTAGGAGGCATTTCAAGTTTGAGGTAAGCAGCATAACCCTCTTTTTTTTTTTAATTGAAGTTTTAATAGATTTATGAATAATTGTGTTTAAATATATATATATATATCAATTTCAATTATGAAACTGTAGTGAGAAAATCAATTTGATTGATTTTTACATTAGATATATGTATTGTCTATGACATTTTACATTATGTGTTTGAAAATTTATTCAAATAAATAGTTTAGTGTTAAAAATAAAGACATTTCCAATCTCATCTACAACATAGTTAGGTATTTTTCGTACCTAGTATCAACTCATCTTGCCCTTTCCATATGGGAAAAATAGTTTGGAACTGATATTTTTGTAGCTAGTGTGATCTTAATCTCATGATGAACATAATGTTTTGATAAAATGTAGTGCAAATAATCTTTGAATACATCTTAATTTTGTGCAATGTATGTGAGCATTATTTCAAAATTAAGTTTTAATGGAAATGTGGATTAAGAATATATATTTATTATCTAGGTATTTTTATGTGTATATGTGTTTTATTCAAAGAACGAAGCTCACTAGTCCTCAAGCAAAAAAGAAATAAATAAATAAATAAAGAATAAAAAGAAAAACTAACTAGCCACTTTCGTAGGACTCACGATTGCACTTAGCATGTGCAACAAGCCCTTTAAACCCCTAAGTTACCCTTAGTGGACGAGTATGGTCTCGTGAGGGTTTGCAGACGACGTACCCACAAAGTCAAAATAAACAACAAACTTTAGAAAAGATAGAGAATAACCCAAATTAAGTATCCTCCATCAATATCTCAAACTTATCAAGACAAATACCCTTCCTCTCATTTTTAAACTCAAGTAAACAAACAAATATTCAATTATCTCCCATAACTAATGCAAAACTTGTGTAATGTGTGATCGTGGTCATCAGAGAGTATGAAATAAATACTAAATAAAATTTCCAAATTACATATAGAGAACAAATCTCAGCAAGAGTTCATTCCATAGGCTTACTCTTCGTACCTTCTCTCCACTAATCAAGGATTCTCAACTCAACTCAGATCAGGTAGGACTTTAAAGCTTGTAATGTAAGGTTAGGGTGTTGGTTATCAAACGAAGGCAAGGAATTCAAAATCAAAGAAAAGAGAGCTTACAAAGAAGATGGATACTTTAAAATTTCGACAAACTTTCTAACTTTGTTTTTGCTCCTTTTTTTTTCTTTTTTTTCAGTAATACATTCACCAACTACCATCTTCTTTTGCTCAAAATTTTATCATTTAAGGCCATTCTTTTTCTTACATTCACAAATCCGGACCTCTTGAATTTTTTTTTTTTTTATTACTTGTAACAATCATGTATCGACTTTTTTTTCTTTTCTTTTTCTTTTTTTTTTCAGCCCAATACATTTGTTTTTTTTTTTCAACACAACAAGTCATATATATATATATATATTTTTTCTTCTCCCTTTTGTCAAGATAACTTCTTTTTCCAAAACACACAAACAACAACCCAACATTGAAGCATTAGTTAGAAGTTTGCATTAAACTCTCTACAAGATTAAGGGTTAATATTTAAGTGGTTTAAAGAAAGATATAACATTTAGGCTCAAAAGGGTACGAAGGTAAAATTTATGAAATTTGGTAAGCTTGAAAGGCACAAACGATTCAAAGAAGGCCTATGACCATCGTCTCTGAGTCAAATCGAGAAAACCTTTCTATTTCGCCTCAAGAGGTACTCAAGTAAGTTCTAGAATGTAGGGAAGAGATTCATCAACTTTATGTAGCTCAAAAATAATGTAAAGGATTTATTAAATACTAACAATGACCCATGTGCTCAAGTGTAAGTCATGCAAAAGTTATAACAAATATAGAACATAGTCCGTCACCCTAATTAAAAACAAGAAAACAAGTACTTTTCTCAACTCATTCAAGACATTTTTAAAGGAATTAAAAAAGAATTATTCTTTATGTGAAATCATATTTTGGATTTTTTTTAAATAATGTAGAAAAATAAATACAATTAAAAAAAATTTAAAAAAATAATTGAACAAGAAATACGAGAAAAATAAAACTAAAAAAAAAATAGTAGATATCAGAATAAAAATATCTTCTCCCCCACACCTAGACCCAACATTGTCCACAATGTGATAAGAGTACCAAGAGTAGAGAAGAAACAAAGAAAAGAACAATACAACCTCGGTAGAAGAGGCGAGTATTAATGCATGTCCTGCAAGAGTAGTAAACAATCTCCGTAATCTCCATAATAATGATAAGTTGTTTTATTATCCTACGAAACAAACATTTCATACCTTTCTACCAATCAAGAGGGATAAAAAAATAAATAAATAAATAAATAAATAAAAAATATAAAAATAAAATAAATAAAATAAAATTTGGGTTGCCTCCCAAAAGCGCTAATTTTAAAGTCTTCGACTGAGACTCCCTAATTCTTTTGCATTCAACCAGGATCTAGCTCATGATTCACAATCAAAGAAGAGTTTTCAGGTGGAGCAATGTAGGCAAGATTAGAATTAACATTTTCAGTGCAGATAAGGTTTTCTTTCTCAATAAAAGTATAATCTTTTGAACACATTAAAGGTAGAGTTTCTTCAATTAACTCATCATTTACATCTACCAAATAGCAATCAGAATTATCTTCTATAGAAGGTTGTGAAGAAGTTTTAAAAATATTTAATCTAACCCTCATATTCATTACAGAGACATCCATAACCCCCAGCTTCTACAATTAATAGTGGCGTCAGCAGTAGCAAAGAAGGGACGACCTAGAATAATGGGGATATGATTTTGAGAAGATCTACCAGGTTCCATATCTAGGACTACAAAGTCTACAGGGAAGACACCTTTATCAATTTGAACTAGAACATTATCCATCCTTCCCCTAGGTACCTTGATAGACCTATCAGCTAATTGTAAGGTTATATCAGCTGGTTGCAATTCTCCTAATCCTAACTCTTCATAAACAGAGTACGGAATCAAATTAACACTAGAACCTAAATCTAAGAGTGCCCTATCTATTTTATGATTACCAATAAGACATGAGATAGTAGGGACACCAGGATCTTTATATTTAGGTGGAGTGTTATATTGCAAAACAGAGCTCACCTGTTCAGTTAGGAAGATTTTCTTAGAAACACTGGTTTTGGATTTTCTTTTAAAAGTACACATGTCTTTAAGAAATTTTGCATAGGATGGGACTTGCTTAATGACCTCTAAAAGTGGAAGATTAATTTTCACTTGTTTGAGAGTTTCTAAAATATCTTCCCTTTTATTATCCTTTCTAAGATGTGGGGGTGGCAATAAAGCTTCTGGATACTGAACCTTTGGTTTGTAAGAAGCCGTAGGACATGATTCTAGACTCTTAAAATTAGAGGAAGAAGCTAGTTCTTTCTCTATCTTCCTTTCAATTTTAGTCATAGAAATTCCCTTGGTTTCATTATTATTTGACTCACTATCTTTAACAGGTTCCCCTACTTTATTATCTACCAACTTCCCATTTCTAATAGTAATTACAGCTTTAGCTTGCTCATGGTAATTAGCTCTAGGATTCTCTATTGGATGACTAGGAAGCTTACCCTCATCTCTTCTATTTATTGCATTAGCTAGTTGCCCTATTTGAGTTTCTAACTTAGCAATAGATTGGGTGTGTGAATCTATAATTAGTGTCATAGATTCTAAACCTTTCAAAGCAGATAATACTTTTTCTTCAAAAGTAGAATTTCCACTTTGAGGAGGATGAGGAGGTGCATACCTTTGAGATTGAAAACCAGGGGGAGTAGTCATACCAGATTGTCTGTTTTGTTGATATTGTTGTTGGCCTAATTGAACTTCCCCTCCTTGTTGCCTCCAAGGGAAATTAGGATGATTTCTCCAGCCTGAATTGTACGTGTTTGAATAGGGGTCATTTTGCCTGTGAAATCCTTGAGCTACATTGACTTGTTCCTACACAAATTCTGGAAATAGTGAAGCACTAGGACAATAATAAATAACATGAGAGGGACTAGAGCAAATTGCACAAACACCTTGAACATTAGGAGAATTAGTAGGCAATGTATTTAAAGCTAACAATTGATCAAACTTTTTGGATAAGGCATCAACTTTCAAAGAAAGATCAACATTTTGAGAAACTTCATACATTCCTCTATTTCCTATTTGCCTAGATATGCCTACACGTGAGGAGGTGGCATGTTGTTGTGAATTAAATCAACAAAGCCCAAAGTGATGTCTCTTTCCCCTTCAAGTTTACCTACTACGGTACCAGAGTGAATATGATCTCCACCAGACATACGTAACGCTTTAGCTAGTACGCAGAAGTGGATACCATGATTCTTCTGTCTATCAATAACTGCGTGCATTGTACGGTGGATGTGCAGAAATTATCACTCAAATTTTCAAATAAATCCCACGCCTCATCTGCAGTTTTATGAAGAAAGGTACCACCACAAGAGGAATCAACCATTTGGCGATTTCTCTCATCTAATCCTGAATAAAAGCTTTGTATTTGCTGCCATTTAGGGACTTCATGGTGAGGGAAACTACGAAGAAGTTCTTTGAATCTCTCCCAACTCTCATGGAATTGTTCATTATTTTGTTGGGAAAAAGTACTGATTTCTCTCCTTAACCTTGTAAGTTTACCCATAGGAAAATATTTTTTTAGAAATTCCCTAGACATCTCAGTCCAAGTACCTATTCTCTCACGTGTGTGCAACCAATGTTTAGCCTTATCCTTCAAAGAAAAAGGAAAAAGGCGTAATCTAATAGCATCATCACTTACATTAGGCAGTTTAAAAGTAGAGCAAATTTCTAAAAACTCATCAATATGCTTATAAGGATTTTCAGAATCAAGCCCATAAAAAGATGGTAACATTTGAATACTAGAAGCTTTGATTTCAAAGTGATTAGCCTCAATTTCAGGTAGTCTATTACATATTGGTGAATTAGAAGTGTTAGGAGTAAAATACTCCCTTAATGCTCGTGGATTTTCAGCCATTTTAATTTGACAAGTGTTAGAAATTTTTCCTTGTGCTCTAAGTGCCTTAAGTGTATGCTCTATCTCAGGATCAAATTCTTTCAAATCAACAGAGAGCGAACGACGGCCATGCATTAATAAACAAATTCAAGGAAGAAGAAAAAAAAAATTTTCTACAAATAATAATAAAGAATAAATTTCTAAATGGAAAATATAAAAAAAATAATAATAATAAATAAAAAGTGAAGACAACTAAGAAAACAATCTAAAAAAAATTCTTTTTTTTTTTTTAGAAATAAATAAAATCAAAACAAATAAAATAAAAAAATATTAACAAATTTAGGAGATAATAACACAAGCAATTAATTCAGCCTTTCCCCGGCAACGGTGCCAAAAACTTGATCGGGATTTTTATAACAAAGTTTTAACCCAATACTTGCAAGTGCACAAGATCAAAGTAATATGAAAGTATTAGGGTATCGAACCACAGAGAAAGGCTTAACTACCTAAATTACTTTTATAAAAAGAAGAATCAAATTTTGTTATCTAAGAATTATTACTAAAATAATTAAAACTAATGAATAAAATAATTCAATTAAAGATAACAGGAGCTTAACCAAAGAAGATGATTTAGAACCTTGAATCCACCACTAACCTACATAACAATGATTTATTTTTATTTAGGAGAAAAGATTAAACATTTATGTGGTGATCTTGGCTACAAGCTTCGATTCACTAAAGAAATATATTGTGTTTAAATGCATGACATAATTCATCTAACCATTAGCATGACTTATTCATTCCTATGACATAAATCATCTAAAATTAGCATGAACTATTCAATTCTAAAACCCACAATATACTTGCAAAAATTACATATCTCTCATACTCAAAACTACAAGAATCAAGCATGGATAAAAATATCAATTAACCCAAATAATTATTCTACAAGAATAATCAGAAAGAATTAATTGCATCAAACGAAGAAATATCCCAAGATATGTAATCACATAAATAAAATAATAAATCTCCCAAAATAAAATAAATCAAAGTCACATGGCTAGGGTTTCATCAAGATTCTAAAATTAAATTTAGTTCATGGCTAAAGAGAAAGAAGGAACCAATTTATTGGAGTAGATCATGGCTTTCTTTTAATTAGAAGCTTGCTGGAAAATTCTGCTATTGCTGAAAAATTCTGCTATGGCTGGAAATTACTTCAGCTGCTGGATTTCTGCTTCTTCTGGAATCTCTTGAATTTCTGCTGCAGAAATTTTTCTGCTCCTCCTCCTTTTTTTCTGCTTCTGCTGTATTTCTATATATAGACAAAAGAGAAGCAAAATCCTAATCCTTAAAGGATTCAAATACTAAAGTTCTAATCCTTAAAGGATTCTATTAAAGTTCTCATCCTAATCCTTAAAGGATTCAAATACTGCAGCTTTCCTTTACCAAATTTAATATGGAATCTTTATTTTCCATTCTTTTTTTTAAAATCTGTACAAAGATAAATAAAATAAATTAAATATAATAATTATGACTAATAAATAAATAAAATATTTTCAAAGGCTAATAATTAAAACTTAAGGTGTTTATTTGTATTAAAAATCGACTCTATCAATTGTCTATGACATTTACATTATATGTTTGAAAATTTATTCAAATAAATAGTTTAGTGTTAAAAATAAAGACATTTCCAATCTCATCTACAACATAGTTAGGTATTTTTCGTACCTAGTATCAACTCATCTTGCCCTTTCCATATGGGAAAAATAGTTTGGAACCCGATATTTTTGTAGCTAGTGTGATCTTAATCTCATGATGAACATAATGTTTTGATAAAATGTAGTGCAAATAATCTTTGAATACATCTTAATTTTGTGCAATGTATGTGAGCATTATTTCAAAATTAAGTTTTAATGGAAATGTGGATTAAGAATATATATTTATTATCTAGGTATTTTTATGTGTATATGTGTTTTATTCAAAGAACGAAGCTCACTAGAAAAGGACAAGTATTTATGTATAACATCGTCTTAAAAAAACAAGAAGAGTACAAGGATTTATGCAAATTCTGCAAGGATTAAAGTCTCTAAATCTTATGAAGATCGAAGTCTTTAATTTGTAGGGATTATATTTCTTTGTTTATCCAACTTCCTTGATTCTTTAAGGAAGAGTACTTTCCTAATTAGATTAAGAATCAGTACTTCAAATGGGCCATCCATATTAGGTTGCATTCAAGCCTTATAAATTATATGTCCAAATACTTCAAGCCTTGTCTTTAAATTTCCAACCAATCACTTTATTCATGTTTTGACGTGGGGGCATTAGTAAACAGTAAAATTTTTATTAATTCATTTAATCAAAGACTAAATAAAATAAATGTTTAGTCTAATTATATAAACAAAATCGAGTGTTTGGGCCATCCATACTAGGCTAGATATGGAATTTTTTTAAATAATATCCAAACACGTTTTAAATAAAGCCCAATAAATATGAGACCCATTCTATCAAGCCCCAATTCAATTGGGCCCAATATCATTTTACATTAAGTCAATAAATGATAAGTTAAGTCTATTGAAACTCATAAAATAAAGAGTTGGGTTGACCCTAACACCGATGACAGTCACCGGATGGCCAAGCAACCCAAAGCCCCATCTCCATATATAAATAATGGTCTTTCAAAGGTTGAAAAATCATTCAGAAGGAAATTTAAAAGAGACTCTCCCTAGAGGCTCGCCAACAAAGGTCTTCTTCAAATCCCTAAGCATTCTTCACGTTCTTCATCCAAATGAGTAAAGAAAGCTACAATGTCTCTGCATTTTGAGATTTAGCTTCTGGGCCCTCGAGTTCATCAAAAGAATTCGTCCGACTCAAGCTCCAAAGCTACTGAGTTCAAAATCAAAGTTCATCCGACTGGACATCAAGTTTCCAAGGTGTCAAGTTCAATGGATGGCCAAGCAACCCAAAGCCCTATCTCCACTTATAAATAAAGGTCTTCCAAAGGTTGAAAAATCATTCAGAAGGAAATTTAAAAGAGACCCTCCCTAGAGGCTCTCCAACAAAGGTCTTCTTCGAATCCCTAAGCATTCTTCACATTCTTCATCCAAATGAATAAAGAAAGCTCCAATGTCTCTGCGATTTGAGATCAAGCTTCCAAGCCCTCGAGTTCATCACAAGAGTTCGTCAGACTCAAGCTCCAAAGCTACCGAGTTCAAAATCAAAGTTCATCTGACTGGTCATCAGGTTTCCAAGGTGTGAAGTTCACAATCAAAGTTTGTCCGATTCGAGATAAAGCTTTGAAGCCGTCGATACACATTCAAAGTTAATGCAATTCGAGATCAAGCTTTCAAGCCCTCTACTTTATACTCAAAGTTTGTTTAATTTAAGATCAACCTTTCAAGACCTCGAATAAATGTTTCTCTAAAGAGAAGAATCAGAGAATTCTCCAACACATCAGGAACTTCCCCAGAGATTAGTAACCACTTCAAATATTAATAAATACTTTGTCACTATATTTTTTCTTGTTTTTTTAATTTACGGGACTTGAAAATTTTTTGTCGCGTACATGATGAAATATAAACTTTTCCATCCTATTGAGGCAAATCAAACAATTTTTTAATAACAAAACATACTATTTTGTAAAATAGTGGAGTGAAAGATACAAAGTAAGCGACATTAAAATAAGATAATATCTATTGCACTAAAGCATCTTATCTCGAACCTGCATCAATAACAAAATGCAAGTAATTAAAAGGGTATTCTTAAAGGGTAAAAAGAATATATGGTAACTTATCGAATTGAGAGGAAGTCCTAGCACAAAACATACAATCTTTTCAAGTTTATAGGAGAAAAAAATACTTCGTAGCCAATGCTAAAACAAGTACACTTCTTTTCATAGTCCCACATTAAAAACATACAAATATAACGAATTAATGTAATATTCTTATATAAACTAAAAAGATTATGGTACATTTCAAGTGTGAAAGTAATATTTATAAATTCAAAAGTTCTCTCAAGTTAATTATCTATGACTACTGTTAGTAAAAGATTGGTGATGAGAACCTTGTGAAGATCATCATCTTTTTTATTAATAACACCATCGATCATCATCCAGAAGCCTAGGTCTCTTCTAGAGAACTTTTATATCTAGCAAAATCTATTTCGGTTTTACGTCCAATCAATCCCTTGATCAATCTCCCTTTTCTACCTTTAATATATCCTGCGATTTTCGTCCATAGATATATTAATTTAACACTATAAGCCCCCAATCCATCAACTCAATTAAATTTATTTGAGACTATTTAGTTCGTTTCTAATAGTTTTGGTAGTTAATGTTCATAAGATTTTGATTGAGGGTTCAAGTGTGTTGGGAAATAATTGGGAAAGACCTCATGGCATAAGTACAATAAAGTAAATAGATGATAGCTAACCTAGTTTTTAAAATACTAGAACTAACTTCTCTAAAAACCTACGTAAGCAAGAGAGGCTGCCGAAGAAGAAGAAAAGGCTGGGAAAAGAAGATATAGGTTTAATGGAATTAGAAAATGTGCAATTTTAAAGTTACGTGATTAAATTTCTAATGCGTTTTGAGTTATGAACAAGGCTTTTTAGGAAAGATTACGATTTTTCTGAAAAATAGTTTCATCTTTTTTGAAGAAGGAATCAAGCACTGATATTTTAAAAGAATCATGATTGTTATGTATGTGTGGATGACTCTTAATTATATGGTAAAATATTAAAGTTACATATAATATCCAAGCAACCGAAGTGTGCGTCATTAAAGTGAAGGACTGATTAGAGTCAAGAACCCTAATATTTGATCTTGCAATAAGCCAAAGATGCATATTTATATGATGTCTGTATGATTGTTCAATAAACACTAACGTATGATTTTAATGCATATTGGTTTCATTTTAAGTGTTTAAATAACTTTCTGTATAATTTTGACTTGTTTAATGTAAATTTGATATCATCATTTTATAAAAGAAAATAGTTTTATTTCTTCATGTTTTGCACGGTACTGTACAGCAACTCCAAGAGCCTAGCAATGCTACTTAAGTTCCACTACCCAACACTAGTCAGTGCATGCTGAAGGAGAAAATTTGTGACTTTTGTTGAATTGGTCAAGTTTTTTGAAAGTGATATCATTTAACAATAAAATGTTTACTTCTTTCTTTTCCTTTGAAGCCGAGAACATATATACTTAATTATTTAATTTGAAACCAAGAACATATTTACTCAGTAATTTAATTCTTCTATTTTTGCAAATGGTAAACTTATGCATTTTCTTATGTCGTATGACCATTGTCCAAATTCTCTTTTAAGGTGGTCAATTTTGAATTTCAAAACATGAACTACTTTTGAATCATGATTTCTAAAGAATTCGGACCAAAAGTTTTTTTTGTATAAATATGCCTAACTCTGGAAAAATTTTATTTACTTATTGAGTTGGAAAGCTCATCCCTTTTCCCAACCTTGCAAATGACTATAAGTCAAAGCATGACGATTTAGGAGATTGGCAATAAGTCTCTTTTGGAGATAAAAGAGTTATTATTTGGGTAAAAAGCTA
This sequence comes from Catharanthus roseus, assembly GCA_028651295.1. Lineage (NCBI taxonomy): Eukaryota > Viridiplantae > Streptophyta > Magnoliopsida > Gentianales > Apocynaceae > Catharanthus > Catharanthus roseus. The sequence goes on from JAPQWS010000130.1 coordinate 81,056, forward strand.
CAGTACCTCCTAAACTCTCTGGGATTTTGGTTTTTGACCTTGACCTTGAAAATGACTAATTTTGGGCCTAAAACTTTAGTAGCGTATGAAAAATGACCCTTCTATCCGTTTTAGGTGTTAATTGAGTAACGATCAAACAAAGTTAATGACTATATTTACACGTCATGTCTCGACTTCAGATACGAGGCGTGACACAAACAACAGTGAATGAAAGTAGGATACTTTTTGTGTTGAAGTCATGGTAGTTGGCCCTTTGTAAATCTTTTGCGATTTGTTTAATATGATTCTTAAAGTTTTTTATGAAGCCAAGTCTGTAAATATTTTTTCACTTCTTTTTCTCTTGCAATTTTTGTGTTGGGGTTATTTTAAAATTGTAGCGTTGGATCTTTTTGTATAGCTTGTTTCTTTTCGATGAATATGTAATGTGTAGGTGTCTTTCTGAAAAAAATTAGTTGGCTGGAGTTGTTTTAAGGCTAAGTAGTTTTTAGAAGACTTTTGAGCAGTATTGTAGTTGGTATCTCTCAGAAGCTTTAGGGAGAGTAAAAATAGAAGACTTTAGCCACTTAAGGGAGAGTTTCACTTTATCTTTCATTTTCCTAGCCACTTAATTACACTTATTTGCCTTTTAAAACATGTCAGTTCCAAAAATTGAAACTGATAAGTTTGATGGCAAATCTGATTTTGCAATGTGGTGGAGAAAAATGAAAGCCTTTTTGGTAAAAAATAAAATTGCATTCGCTATTTGTAGCCACGAAGAGTATCCGGAATCTTGGAGGGGTGAAGTTCGTACGAAAAAACTAGGTGATGCACAGTTGCCTCACCTTGTATTTAACCGACAATCTTTTACGAGAAATCGACGAAAAACACAATGCTTTTGACTAAACTGGAAAAACTATAGTTGGGAAAATCTCTTTCCAATAAAATTTATTTAAAAGAGCAGCTTTTCGGTTTTAAAATGAGCAGGTCAAAAACACTTTCAGAAAATATGGATGATTCAAATAAAATCATTTTGGAACTTCAAAACGTTGGAGAGAATCTCTTATGAAAATATTGTAGTTATTTTACTAAATGCCTCACCTGATTCTTTCAACGATGTAAAATCTTCCACTAAATATGGCAGAGATGGTTTATCTCTTTCGATGTTAAAAATGCTTTGAAATCGAAAGATTTGGATTTAAAAAAAGAAAATAAATCACACGATGAAAACCTTTACGTGCGAGGGAGAGTTGATCGGAGGGAACCCCTTAGTCACAGGTCTAAAAGTAAATGGTGATCCAAATCTCGAGAAAAGAACAAAGTGAAATGTTTTTACTGTGGTATGGAGGGTCAAATGAAAAACAAGTCTTTTAAAAGTATTAAAGATGAAAAAAAACGTAAACATTGTAAAGGGAGTAATAAAATCGACAAAAATCCACGATTTTGATTCTGATGGTAATTCTATGTTTTTAGAGGTTTTGTGTGTTTCCCTTTCCCCTTCTTATTCTAAAGTTGTTCATCATTGGGTTTTTTATTTTGGCTGTACATTTCACATGACACCCAACAAACACTGGTTTCAAATTTCAAATCCTTAAATCAAGGTAAGGTTTACACGGGAAAAAAATCAATTTTGTGATGTTAAAGGCATTGGAAATATTTTCATTAAAATGCATGATGGTGTGACTAGGAAACTCATTGAGGTGAAATACGTGCCCGACCTTCGTTAGAATCTTATCTTTCTAGGTTATTTGGATTCTCTCGGTCTTTCTTTTAAATCCAAAATAGTATTTTACATATTTGCAAAGGAAACCTAGTCATGGTAATAAGTTTTAAAAGAGATAGTTTATATATCCTTTTTGGCAAAACAGTTTGTAACTCCTCTGCATTGATTTCAAAAACTATTCCCGAAGAAACTATGTTGTGGCATCGTCGGATTGGCCACATTAGTGAAAAGGGACGTTATTATTTACTAAAACAAAATCTTTTATGTGGTGACAAAATTGATTCTTTGGATTTTTATGACCACTACGTTTTGGAAAACAACACGAAATTGGTTTTTCAACAAGCACACACAAGTCTTCTACTAAACTTGATTACGTGCAATGTGATCTTTGGGGACCTGAAAAGGTTCCAACTTATGGTGGTAATATTTATTTCTTGTCTATTGTTGATGATTTTTCAAGGCATGTGTGGGTCTTTCTTTTAAAAACTAAGGATCAAACTTTTGAAAAGTTTTATGAGTGGAAACATTTTTCAAAAATCATTCTAGAAATAAACTAAAAACTATCAGGACCAATAACAGTCTTGAGTTTTGTAACCAGAAGTTCTCTGATTTGTGTACATCACATGGCATCTTGCACCATAGGACGGTTAGATATAACCCCCAGCAAAACGGAGTAGCTAAGAGGATGAGCCGTACCATTATGGATAAGGTTAGATGTCTCCTTGTTTCTTCTGGTGTCCCAAAACCTTTCTGGGGTGAGGCTGTTAGCACGGCTGTCTATCTTATCAATAGATCCCCTTCTACAGCCATAAACTTAAGGACTCCTATAAAACTCTATTGTGGTAAACCACCTAACCTTTCCAACCTGAAAGTTTTCGAGTTTGCGGCCTTTGCACATCATATGGAGGGTAAGATAGATCCTAGGTCTAGAAAATGAGTGTTTGTAGGATATCCTAGTGGAGTGAAGGGTTATAGAGTGTGGTTAAAGGGTGAACTGGGTGTAAAGGTTGCCATCAGTAGGGATGTTATCTTCAACGAGTTAGAAATGCTCTGTCTTAAGGATAAACCTGTCTCCGATAGTCCATAGAGTCTTCCCACACCTAGTAGTATTCCTGTGGAGGTGGAGGTCACCTCTAAACCCTCTTTAGAACCACCACAGGAACCCGAAACCAACCAAGAGTTACCAGCATCATCCAGTAGCAGACTTGATCCTCCTAGTATTTTGAAAGCCTTGATCTAGTTTTAGAAGGTTCTGAAGAGGAGGAAGAGCATCCTAAAGTCAACTCAAGCCCAAGCCCTTAGAAATTACCAGCTTGCAACAGATAGGGTTAGAAGACTGCTTAAGGAACATCCTCGGTATGGTTACTCCTACATTATTTCATATACTTTTGCGGTTGCATCTTATGTACAAGAAGAACCGTTATATTTTTCTGATGTTTTGAAAAGCTCTAATCGCTCTTTATGGTTACGTGCTATGGATAAGGAAATGTCTTCTTTAAATAAAAACAAAACCTGGATTCTTGTTCCAAAACCCTTAAAACAAAAGTTAGTTGATTGCAAATGAATTATCAAAATAAAAGAGCCTGAGTCTTCTAATGAACCTCCAAGGTTCAAGGCCAGGATGGTTGCAAAAGGTTTTCACAAGTTGAGGGCATTGATTTGAACGAAATCTCCTGTCGTTAAATACAAAAGGATTAGGATTATTCTTGCTCTTATTGTGTTTTATGACCTCAATCTTGAACTTCTTGTTATTAAGACCGCTTTCTTGCATGGTGATCTCGAAGAGACTATATATGTGTCAACCACCAGGTTTTGAGGTTAAAGGTAAAGAACACATGGCGTATCTTTCGAAAAAGTCCTTATACAGACTTAAACAATAACCCAGACAATAGTACAAGAGGTCTGATTCTTCTATGTTAAAAGTTGGTTATACTAAAAGCAACTATGATAGTTGTCAATATTTCTCTGGTAATAATGAATAACTCTGCGATCGGAGACCTGTTTCACGCGTATGACCACTCGTTTTGATGGTTCTCGTACAGATAAATACAATGGCATCGTATGACCACTAGTTTTAGAGTGAAGGAGTAGAGAGAAGTTAGAGAGAAATTTTGTAGAGAGAGAAAGAGTAGGGAAGAGGAGGGAAAATAATGATTTTTTTCGTGCTATACATTCACATTCCTGAGTTAGATTTATCGACCCCTTTTTATCTCATAATCATCAAATGTTGGAATTTTGCCTTAATTTAAATTAAAAAAAAAAAATCTCTCTAACCAATTCAAACTTTTAGATTCAATAAAGGAATTCAAATATTCTAAAAAATTGGATTGAGGCCTTTAAAGCACATAATAGCTCCAAAACAAAAAAGACCTTCTTCATTTTATATATATATATGTATTTCCATTCTTATAATTCGTAAGCATTTTCTCTTTAAACAAAATTTTTAAATTTCGTCTTATGAAAAAATCACATTCATGAGATTTTAGTGTAGATATATATTTATATATAAATATATATATATATATGAAAGTAAATTTAAAAGCCAAATTATTTGGGTAGCCTTTCATTTCCCTTTTTTTTTTCTCTTTTACTTTCTCTCTGAAAACTTTTAATTAAAATTCTGAAATATTTTGAACTAATATGAATAAAATATAGACCTAAACAATTGAAGATTTTAGTTGGTAGGCAAACATTGTGATTTTTTTGTTTCATTAATAAAATATTTTTAGTATGTGTTTGGATAGCATGTTTTTGCTTCACATAGGAATTTGATCTAATAGGACTTTCTCTTACTTTATTTCTATGGAATTTTATCAATTGAACAAAAAAATGTAGTTGATCGAATGGAGAATTGTCTTGCCAAAATCTTAAATGGATAAATATTCTACCCTTAAAAGAAAAACCTAGGTTGAGGATAAATTAGTAAACAATTAATGAATGATCCATAAATTGAACAACTAAAATTTAAAATATGTGAGCCCTTCCCGAACATTTTATATTTTGAAAAAAGTAACACATTTTATATTTTTCTAAAAAGTGTTGTTACATAATTATTTTAACTTGAAATCAACGTTACATTAAAATAAATTTCAAAATTGTAAAGTAACTCTATAAATTAATTTTTTTTTTTGGTTATTAAAAAAGTTCCCATTTACACCAAAAAAAAAACTAATGTTATAAAAGACACATGTCAATTATATATGTTATATATACTCTAACAAATAAGAAATTATCACAAAAAAAGATAAATTACATGAAAAGAAAATAACTTTTACCTTATATTAACGAGGAATAAATTTTTGATATTTTAGTTTACCTAGATTAAAAAGAAAGGAATAGAAAAGGGAGTGAGTAAAAGCAGTTCTTTCTTTTTTTTTCTTCTAAAAAAGCAGTTCTTTCTATGGAAGTAAACAAAAAAAAAAAGTTAATTTCTCAAAAATGAACCTTACTTTAAGTGATTGCAAATATATGAACTCAAAGATAAGATTTTCAAAGCTTTAGAAGAGGAGAGAAAGTATCATATCTATTTTAATATATATATATATACACGTATGGATATATGTACATAATCTTGAATGAATCTTAATTTTTTGCAATGTATGTGAGAATTATTTCAAAATGAAGTGTTTTGGAAATGTTATTAGAAATATTTTTTTTATCTAGTTATTTGTGAGTGTAAATGTCTTTTTTTTTCTAAGAATGAAGCCGATGAGAAATAAAACAAGTATTTATTAGTATCACCATATATATATAAACTATATATATATCAAAACTTCTTTTAGGAGGCTAGAAAGTGATCAGAGGATCTGGTGGGACGTATAATTATTGTACAATGTATAAAATGTAGTGGGAATAATCATGAATGAATCTTAATTTTGTGAAGTGCATGTTAGCATTATTTAAAAATTAAGTCTTTTGGAAATGTTATTAGAAATATATATTTTTTATCTAGGTGTTGTATGAGTAAATGTGATTTTTTCTAAGAATTAAGCTCACGAGAAACAAAACAAGTACTTATGTGTATCACCATATATATAAATATAATGAAACTTTTGTAGGAGACGAGAATGTGATCATGGTGTCTAATGGGGCATAGTAGTTAATGTATTTTGAGCTTTCATTAAGCATACAGAAGACTTTTTGTTAAAGGCTTTATTGAAGAAATTATGGAGAATTTTTCATTTATTGTAGGCCTTTATACGTTATTTGGAGTGTATTTATCACGTTTAAAATTTTACGTATTAAAGAGTAAATTAAGAAAGTTTGGAATTATAATAGATGTTGGTTGTGAAGGACAATCTTAACGTAGTGGACGGTGAAGTAAGGTGGAAAACATTGGCCGCTTCTTTGAATATAGTTCTAAATCTAAGGTTTTGAAATGATGAATTGTGGTAACCTTTTTTATTCCTGATCAAATAATCTAAAACTTCTTTGCCTTTCATTGCATTTAATTTTTTTAATTTTGACTAGAAGGGAAAGTTCGAATTTAATTTGTTCAGAATCCCACATCTGCTAATTAAAGAAAAATAATTACTCCTTATAAAAATTTGGGCAGTCCTCCCCTCTTGAGGTACCTTTTGGGGTGAGTAAGGCCCAAGCAAAAAAATTCTAACAAGGTATCTGAGCCAATTGTTGGGCTGCTGAGTTGGGCCACCCGCGCAGATGTCCAATCCTGCAAAATTCCACGCACCAGATGTTCATTCCTGGCCGTGAGGGGGTGTGTTGAGCATCCCACATCGGCTAATTAAAGAAAAACAATTACTCCTTATAAAAACTTAGGCAGTCCTCCCCTCTTGAGGTACCTTTTAGGGTGAGTTAGTCCCAAGCCCAAAAATTCTAACATAATTGAAGATATGTTAATGATGAGATTATTTTATATTTATTGTCTCTTTTTTCCAGTGAATTTGTTTGTTGGAGTGTCTAATATTAGGAGGCATTGCAAGTTTGAGATAATGGTTACAACCTTCTTTGTTTCGATTCAAGTTGTTTATTAAGTTTCTGAAATTTTAATAGATTTATGTATAAGTGTTTAATAGTACATATTAATTTCAAATATAGAAATGGTAATGAGTACCGATTTGATTGTTTTTTACATTCGATATATGTACTTAATTATCATATGCAAATTTGTTTGAAAAATTATTCGAATAAATATTGCAGTGTTATAATGTGGGAATGGGAAAGTTTGGTGGGACATTTCCAAACTCATCTAATGTCTTTAGTTAGGTGGATTCAATACCTAGTATATATTCATCTTGCCTTTTCCAATGAAAAAATAGTTAACAACTGATACTTTAGTAGCTAATACGATCTTAATCTCATGATGTGCATAATGTTTTATAAAATTAGTATGAATAATCTTGAATGAATCTTAATTTTGTACAATGTATGTGAACATTGTTTCAAACTGAAATTTTTTGGAAAATATAGATTAGAAATATATATTTATTATCTGTGTTTTCGTGTGTAAATTTTCTAAGAATGAAACATGACAATTATTGATGTGTAACAGCCTATTGAGATATATATATATATAATAAGTTTCTATAATGAAACTCTATTTAGAAGCCTAAAATGTGATCACATAGTCTAATGGGACTTAGTAAATACTGTGCTTTGGGCTTTTATTAAGCATACTAGAAGACTTTTTGCTAAAGACTTTACTAAAGCCCATGGTGGAAATTTTTGATTTATTGTAGGCCTTTATATAATAATTGGAGAGTATTTGTCTCATTTAAAAACTTCAGGGATTAAAGAGTAAATTAAAAAAGTTGGGAATTATAATAGACGATGGTTGTGATGCAAAGTCTATGTTAATGTAATAAACATTGAAGTAAAAAGAACAGCTGCTTCTTTGAATATAATTTATAAATCTAGGGTTTTGAAACAGTGAATAGTGGTAAGTTTTTCTTATTTTGGATCGTAGTATCTAAAACTTCTTTGCCTTTGATTGAATTTAATTTTTTCAATTTTTATTACAAGGGAAAGTTTGAATTAAATTGGAGATGTATTAATGATGAAATTATTTTCGTATTTATTGTTTCTCGTTTCTTCAGAAGATTTGTTCGGTGGATTCGCTAAAATTAGGAGGCACTACAAGTTTGAGGTAAGGGTATAACTGTATAACTTGATTTGTATTTATTGAAGTTTTTCATTAAGTTCTTGAAGTTTTAATAGATTTATGTATAACTGTTTTAAAATATTTAACTTGATTTGTATTTATTGATGTTTTTTTATTAAGTTCTTGAAGTTTTAATAGATTTATTTATAACAGTTTAAAATTTATATCAATTTAAAATAAGAACTATAACGAGTATGGATTTGATTGATTTTTACATTCGATATATGTACTGACTATGACATGTACATTATGTGTTTGAAAATTTATCTGAATAAAGAGTTTGGTGTTATACTTAGGGACAGTTTCAATCTCATCTACCACATAGTCAGATGGATTTAATACCTAGTATCAATTTGTCTTGAAACAAAACATGACACGAATTATGTTCAATTTTTTGTGGAAAATAAAAGCAAAGGAGCTCCTTATATATATATATATGTGTGTGTGTGTGTGTATTTGATGTAGAGGTTTTTCAATTGCTATAGTTCTAGAGGGATTCAATTTCTCAATCCTATAAAGATTTATGTCTTCAAATTTACGAGGATCAAAATGCTTAATTTGAGAAGAATTCAATTTTCAAATTCTACCACGATTAAAGTCTCTAAATCTTATGAAGACCGAAGTCTTTAATTTCTGAGGAGATTCAATTTCTTTGTTAATCCAACTTCCTTAATTCTTCGAGAAAGAGTATCTTCCTAATTAGATTAGGAATCAACACTTCAAACTATCCCAATTAGGATGGGTTCAAGCCTCATAAATCATATGTCCAAATACTTCAAGCCTTGTCTTTAAATTTCCAACCAATCACTTTATCAAAGTGTTGAAGTGGGGGTATTAGTAGATAATAAAATGTTGATTAATTTATTTTATCAAAGACTAAATAAAATAAATAGTTTAGTCTTAGTTATTTAAATGAAAATAAGTCTTTGGGCCATCCATACTTGGGTTGGATTTTTGAATTTTTTTTGAATAATATCCAAATACATTTTAAATAAAGCCCAATAAATATGAGACCTATGCAATCAGCCCCAATTTAATTGAGCCCAAAATCATTTTACATTTAGTCCGTAAATGATAGGTTAAATCTATTGGAACTCATCATATAAAGAGTTGGGTCGACTCAACACCGATGATAGGTTGCTGAGTAACCAAGGAACCCAAAGCCCCATCGCCACCTATTAATAAAGGTCTTCCCCAAGGTTGAGAAACCATTCAAAAGGAGATTCAAAAGAGACTCAAGCTTGAAACAAGTGAAAGCTCTCCAAAGACTCTCCTTAGAGGCTCTCCAACAAAGGTCTTCTTCAAATATCTAAGCATTCTTCACGTTCTTCTTCTGAAGGAATAAGAAAAGCTACAACAGCTCTACGATTCGAGATTAAGCTTCCAAGCCCTCGAGTTCAACACCAGAGTTGTTTCGACTAAAGCTTCCAAGCCCAATTGAAAATAAATGTTCATGCGACTCGACATCAACTTTCCTAGGTATCGAGTTGACAATCGAAGTTTGTCCGATTCGAGATTAAGCTTTCATGCCTTCATTCATATTCAAAGGTCATGCAATTCGACGTCAAGCTTTCAAGCCCTCGAGTTCATAATAAAAGTTCGTTCAAGTCAAGATCAAGCTTGCAAGCTCTCGAATCATTGTTTTTCTAAAGAAAAGAATCTGAGAATTCTCCTACAAATTCAATTTTTCTTTTGTTTTTAAAACTTTCTCCACATGATTATTATGTTCATCACGTTCACTTACTTGGGAAGTAGAAACCCTGTAAGGAATATAATCTTTATCTTCTAACAGAGGTGAAATATAAGAAAGCTAAAAGAAAGTCTGATAGACTTGATAGAAAGAAAGACAAAAGTAATATTGTCTGTTATAAGTGTAAACGTATAGGTCACTACGCTAATAAGTGTCGGATGAAACAAAAGATTAATAATCTTAATATTAGTGAAGAATTGAAAGATTCTTTAGAAAAATTATTTTTAGAATCCGATGAGTCTGAAGAAATAAATTCAGCCTCAGAATTAGATCATATCTATGATTCTTCTGAATCATCAGAAGAAGAAATGTGGCCTTGTAAACAAGGATTCAGTGAATCTGATAAAGAAGAAAATGATTATTATAAATTAATATCTCAATTTCAGGATTCTGATATTAATGTTCTAACTAATAATCATATTTTACAATTTTTAAAATCTATTAAAGACCCTGAATTAAGGTCTAGAATCATAGAAAATATGGATGATATTCCATCGACTAGTACTTCTCCTCCTAAGAAAGAAGTAGAATTTATACCTAATAATAATCCATATTCAATGACAGAAGTTTATAAACTTATGAAACAAAGATATGAGGATTCTCATAAATCTCCGACAACTTTAAAAGATTTGTATGGAGAAATAAATCATCTGAAAGATGAAATTAAGATCTTAAAACAAATGAATCAAACTCTTGATACTAGAGTTTCTAATTTAGAAATAAAAAAAGATTATCCTTTGGTTACACCAAATCTTTTTGACAATCTTCATAAGATTGGCGATGAGAATTTCTTAACTACTCTTGATATGATTACATCATTCAAGTTTTATGTGAAAATTACTTTACTTATCAGTAAAGATGAAATAAAAGAATTTACTGCTCTCATTGATACAGGAGCCGATATTAGTGTTGTACAAGAAGGATTAATTCCTACCAAATATTTTCAGAAAACAACTCATAGTTTACGACATTCGGGTGGTGATAAATTACAAATTAATTTTAAACTACCGCGAGCATATATTTGCAATAATAAAGTTTGTATTCCTGAAAGCTTTTTATTAGCTAAAAATATTACTAACCAAGTAATACTTGGTACTCCTTTTATTAAAAAGATTTTTCCTATTACTTATATAGGAACTGATTGTCTTATAGGTACTTTTGAAACTACACCTGTTTCTTTTCAGTTCATAACTGAACCAAATACAAGATTTGTTAATGAAATAAAGGATTTTATTATAAGAAAACAAAATCAAATTAATTTTATAAATTTTGAAATTAACTCTTCCACTATCAAAGAAGTTTTACAAAATCCTAAATTACAGGATAAAATTAAAAAACTACAGCATCATATATCTGTAGAAATTTGCAATGATCATCCAAACGCTTTTTGGAATCGCAAGAAGCATGAAGTTAAACTTCCTTATGTTGATGACTTTGATGAAAGTCAGATCCCTACCAAGGCAAGACCATGTCAGATGAATTCTAAATATTTAGAATTACGGAAAGAATAAATTGCTTCTTTAAATAAAAAATTAATCAAAGAGTCAAACTCACCCTGGTCATGTACAGGATTTTATGTAAATAAAAATGCTGAATTAGAAAGAGGTGTACCAAGATTGGTAATAAATTATAAACCTCTTAATAAAGTCTTAAAATGGATTTGTCATCCTATTCCTAATAAAAAGGATTTATTAGATCGCCTTTATGAAGCTCTAATATTTTCTAAATTTGATTTAAAATCAGGTTATTGGCAAATTCAGATAGCTGAAGAAGACCAATATAAAACTACATTTAATGTGCCTATAGGTCACTTTGAATGGAAAGTGATGCCTTTCGGTTTAAAAAACGCGCCTTCTGAATTTCAGAAAATCATGAATGATATATTCATACCATACAGTGACTTTATATTAGTCTATATAGATGATATCTTAGTATTCTCCAAAAATGTTCAACAACATTTTGAACATTTAGAAATCTTTAAGAAATTAGTTATACAAAATGGTTTAGTAATATCAAAACCTAAACTGGTTTTATTTCAAACCAACATTAGATTTTTGGGTCATAACATTGAAAAGGGAAAAATCATTCCTATCAATAGAAGTATAGAATTTGCTTCGAAATTTCCAGATGAAATCTTGGATAAAACACAATTGCAACGATTCTTAGGCAGTCTAAATTATATTTCGCCTTATTATCAAAATCTTGCTTCTGATACAGCTATTTTATACGATAGGTTAAAGAAGAAGCCTAAACCTTGGACTTCTCAGCATACTGAGATGGTCAAGAAAATAAAAGCAAAAGTTTCCTCTTTGCCTTGTTTGGTATTAGCCAACCCTACTTGGCAAAAACTAATAGAAACTGATGCTTCTGATATTGACCCAAATTTGTCCTGTTAATAACCGATCACATTTAGTCAGATATCATTCTGGAAAATGGACTGATAGTCAACGAAATTATGCCACTATAGCTAAAGAAATCTTAGCTATTGTCAAATGTATTTTAAAATTTCAAGATGATTTATATAATCAGAAATTTACTGTTATAACAGATTGCCAAGCAGCAAAATTCATGTTTAATAAAGATTTTAAACATGATGTATCTAAACAGATGTTTGCCCGATGGCAAGCTCATTTAGCACCCTTTGATTTTGATATTATTTATAAAAAAGGTCAAGATAATAATCTTCCTGACTTTTTGACTCGTGAATATTTGCAGCATGCAGGGACGAGGACATAATTACCGCGGTCGTGGTGGCCGAGGCCGAGGTAATACCTCTCAGCCAAAAGACAAAAATTTTGTAATACAACATGGCAACAAGACTCTTGTTGGCACAAATTTGACTCAAATTCCTGCAAATGAAGCAGAGATATATGCAGCATTCAAAAAACAGTTGCGTGCTACACAGCAACAGTCAGGTGAAACCTCATCATCATCATATGCTCAGGCTTTAGCCGAAACAGAAGAAGATCATACACCTTCTTATTACACTCATAAAGAGAAAGACATCATATGTCATTTGGAACACAAGGATCTCCAATGGAAGGAGAATCCGTGGCTGTTAATTAACAGATACCTTGATGTGGCATCCTATGCTGCTACGTCATAGAAACAGTGTCAATACTATGAAAATGTTTTAAAAGAAACATTTTGTGACATTACACATTTCTACCCTGGTGGTACTAAAACAGGGACAATTTATAATTTTAGTAAGATCATAATAAAAAAGATCATATCTATTGAAGAATAGGGAATTTCTCCTTTGCGAGAAAAGGAATTCATAGTTCCTGGTACTAAATTCACCATTAAATATAATTATTGGGATTATGTTGATGCTTTTCATAAAGCATTTCTATATGAAAATCCAACCAAGAAGCATACTTGGTTAATTAAAATTTGTGGAAATGTTTATAACAATCCTATACCAAATTGGTTTTTCACATGGTGGACTTCATATGGTACATCAGGGAAAATACTTCCAGAGAAATTCAAAGCTTTATATGCTGAATGGATTAATATATCACCAAAGGTCGCTGAGTATATCAGTTTAGATCTTGATTCAGAGGATATAGCTTCTATGTTATTCTTCATAGAATTCTCCATACCATGGGTATGGAAATGGACACCTGAAGTGGGTTATACCCAACACAATATGCCATGTCTCAGAAGAGATACTCATAGCAGGTTCTGGGATAGATTAACAAAAATTGATCCAGAGACCAAAACTATTAATGGTCAAAATATTTTGGATGATATTCAGCAAAAAATTTTGTCATACAAAAAGAAAAAAGAATCTGGTGATTTCAAAAATACCAGCCTATTTAGTCAATTATGGTCTATGCTACGATTACAGAAAGAAGTTATACCAAAAGAAGATTTAATTAAATCTTATTTACTACAATTCAAGAAGGAGCTTCTCAACACCTTGCTCCCTGAAGACAAGACTGACATTTCTATGGCAGGCTCGTCTCATGATGATTGTTTAGCTGGGGAATCTCAAGACCCCAATGAAAATGATAATATGGATGCTGAAACTCTTAATGAAGAGGACATTGACCGGATGGTCCAAGAGATGGAAGAAGCTGCACAAAAGGCACTAAAGTAAAAGCTGAAGACACCCATGTACAAGCAGCCCCACTTCATCAACAACATATTGAATTATTGTCCTTGTAGGACCTATGTAATAGTCACTCCATTATAGGGAATAGTAATATTCGGATTTCAAATCCTTTATGTAATAGCATAAGTTTAGTTGGTGTCCGCCTTCCTTGTCTATAAAAGGAAGCCAACTCTTCATAAGTTGGACACACCACTAGAGACACCACTAGAAATCCCTCTCTCTAGCTTTCTAGTTTTCTCTCCTCTTTGTATACATTTTCTTTTATCAATAAGAGTTTGAAGTTTCCTTCTTTCTTCCCTGGTAAATCTCTTATTTCTTTTCGCTCTTTTACTTTCTGTTTAATTTATTTTTATATTTAGATTTAGCCTAATGGCAGGCTAAATCATTTCATGTTAAACTATGGATTACTATATATCTAGCTAATTATGTTGTTAAGATCCTTATTTTGTCCAAATGGATAGTGGTTTATGCCATAACTATGAGTTTGGGTTATGAACTTGGAACTGGCCTTACTTATGGGAAGACTAGGGTTAGCCTGTTGAAAGCCGTTGAGTGAAGGCTGTGTTAAGGCGTTGATCCCAGTATTAGTCTTTGATAAGTAGGATGACGGTTCTCAAGGGCATGTAAAATTGCCATGAAATTCATAGTTATTGCATGGACTACTATCTGGCTACCTTCGGACCTCATTTGGTATCAGAGCCATGTAATTGCTAGGATATATCGGTTATTCATAGTTTAACATGACCTTTCTGCTTTAAATTCACATGAATTTATTAAGAGAAAAGAGAAACATTAAAAATGTTTCTAAACAAGAGATGGATATTCCTGACAACTTGGAAGCACTTAATAAGTGGACTATTCCAAGGGTTGATTTGAAAACTGTATATCAGTTAGGAACCTTTGAAAAATTGGGTTTAAAACAAGTAGTAAAAACTACTGAAGAATCAGTCTCTTTAGATAATGAAGAAACTGAGATTAAATTGTTATCATTAAATGATATCCTTAAATATAAGGATTTATATAAGTTCATTCGTATTGGACTAGTGCAGATTGCATTCAAACCTCTTACTTTAGAAGGTTTACCTGAAAGTTTTATTGCATGCTTAAGAGATGCAAGAAATCTAAATTGGAAACAATCACTTATAGGTGTGATCTAATCTAGTCTGGCGCATGGACCAGTATATTTTAATGTTTATCCTAATCTTTCACTATCTTTAAGTGATGTCAATATCTTTGACACTTTAACATTAAATGTTAAGACTCATGGTTATAATTATATGGCTGGATCTGAACTTATATGTATTTGTTATAGAATTTATTATAAACCATCATTTACTTTAAATCCTAATTGTAAATTAATGGATAAAAAGATAAATGAAACTATTTTAATAGAAACCAATTTTAATAGATCTAAGATCTCAACAAGAAGAATTATTAAATGGGATGAAATCCCTATGCCTCCTCAATGGAAATTGGAAAGAACTAGTTATACACAGTCAAAAACTGAACATAATATTGATCATCTTGAACAAACTCCAGAAGGAATAGTTTATATCCAGATGGATCCTAGTTCTTCTCGGATAGGACATATTCCTAGAACATATTCTACCAGATCTGAAAGATCTTATATTTCACCTCTGTTAGAAGATAAAGATTATATTCCTTACAGGGTTTCTACTTCCCAAGTAAGTGAACGTGATGAACATAATAATCATGTGGAGAAAGTTTTAAAAGAAAAAGAAAATATTGTTAAGGGAGTTTATAACAAAGATTCGGAAATAACCGAATCTGAAATGAATTTTTCTTTATGAATCATGCACAAAAAATTGATTTCAGACCTGGATCTGAAGCCAGGCAAAAAATTAAAACTGAATTTAATTAACCTAGATGGGAACCATTTAGAAAGTGGTTTTTCTCTAATTTTGATGATACTCTAAAATATTATATTTCTGAAGAATTTTATAAATGTTGATCGATTCATAATATTTTATTTCCATTTGTTCCATGGTTTGTAGATAAATATATTGAACCATACATTTCGGTTTTAGAAAGAGATTATAAACTCTTAAATGATAATATCATTAAAGGAGTTTGGCCTCCTCAACAACCTTTTCATTTGGAAAAGGACAATCATATTGTTAGTTTTACAGCATTTGTGAAACTTTTTGAACATGATACATTAAATATCACTGTAAAACAGATAAATAAACTTATAGAACAACAGAATTATACAAACATTTGTTTAAATGTATTAGGAGAACAAATTCTCTCTCTTCATAAGAGAATTGATGTTTTATTACAAAAACTTGCCAAGATTAATACATCTTCGTCCGATGGCACTAAAGAAGTCATATCTACTCCTCCTTTGCAGCCTCCTCCTGAAATTTATAATTATAAATTAAAAAAGATGTCAGATCTAGAAGAAATGCTAGATCAGAAATTTAAAAAATTAAATATTAATACTCTAGAAAATGAATTTTCTGATAAATTATCAGACACAAAGGATTATAAGCCGATTATTCAGGATGAACTTAATAAGTTATATAAGTTTGCTGATAGACCTACACAAAGAATAAATTATTATAGAAGACCCTCTCCAGTAGATATTCTACATGAGGAACAAGAATATATTAATAATAACAGTTATAATGGAAAAAGCATTTATGAATGGAATATCGACTGTTATACAGAAAAACAGATTTATAATCTTACACATAGAATGCTTATGTACAGTACAGTCAGTAAGCTGATTGGAAACAGTGACAGTAATATTGCAAAAATGATAGTTGCAGGATTTACTGGCCAACTAAAAGGTTGGTGGGATCATTATCTTTCTTATCAGGAGAAAGAAACCATTTATCATACCCTTAAACAAGAAGATAATGGTAATACTAGTGAACAAGCAGTTTATACACTCGATTGTGACAATATTAGAACATTTCACCGGAAGAATTTCGGATAATAATGAGACTAATAGAACTCTATTACAGAATACTAGGTGTAAAACACTCACAGATTGGAGATGGTATAAAGACCTATTTCTTAATAGGGTTATGGAATTACCAGAGAGTAATAGCTCTCATTGGAAATCCAAATTTATTGATGGATTACCTCCATTATTTGCTGAAAGAGTAAAAAAAACTCTTAGGAAAGATCAAATATCTATTCCTTATGAAAGTTATACATATGGAAGTCTCATAGCAACTTGCAAATCTGAAGGTTTAGCCTTATGTAATGAAATTAAATTAAATCAACAAATTAAAAGGCAACGATTAATTGAAAGAAATCAGTTAGGCCAATTTTGTAGTCAATTTGGGTTAGAGATTCAACCACAAAGAAAACAAGTTCATAACTCTTCTCATAATGATAAACATGAATTTTATCATAAAAAGAAAAAGAAGAGATATTCTCAGGCACAGTTAGAGAAAAAAGCTAAAAGAGATAGTAGTCCATGCAATAACTTAGAATTTAAAGGTCTAATTTTACATAAACTTTAAAACCGTCAACCGACTTATCAAAGAATAAAACCGGGATCAACGCCTTTACATCGCCTTAACTCAACGGCTTTCAACAGGCTAACCCTTATTCTTTGAATAAGTAAGGCCAGTTTCAAGTTCATAACCCAAGCTCTAAGTTATGGCATAGACTGCTATCCATCCGGACAAAATAAGGATCTTTACAACATAATTAGCCAGATATATAGGAATCCATAGTTTAACATGAAATTATTTAGCCTGCCATTAGGCTAAATCTAAATATAAAAATAAATTAAACAGAAAGTAAAAGAGCGAAAAGAAAAAAGAGATTTACCAGGGAGGAAAGAAGGAAACTTCAAACTCTTATTGATAAAAAGAAAAAATGTATACAAAGAGGGAGAGAGAACTAGAAAGCTAGAGAGGGAGATTTCTAGAGGTGTCTCTAGTGGTGTGTCTAACTTATGAAGAGTTGGCTTCCTTTTATAGACAAGGAAGGCGGACACCAACTAAACTTATACTATTACATAAAGGATTTGAAATCCGAATATTACTATTCCCTATAATGGAGTGACTATTACATAGGTCCTACAAGGACAATAATTCAATATGTTGTTGATGAAGTGGGGCTGCTTGTACATGGGTGTCTTCAGCTTTTACTTTAGTGCCTTTTGTGCAGCTTCTTCCATTTCTTGGACCATCCGGTCAATGTCCTCTTCATTAAGAGTCTCAAAGCATCCATATTATCATTTTCATTGGGGTCTTGAGATTCCCCAGCTAAACAATCATCATGAGACGAGCCTACCATAGAAATGTCGAGTCTTGTCTTCTGGGAGCAAAGTGTTGAGAAGCTCCTTCTTGAATTGTAGTAAATAAGATTTAATTAAATCTTCTGTTGGTATAACCTCTTTCTGTAATCGTAGCATAGACCATAATTGACTGAATGGGCTGGTATTTTTGAAATCACCAGATTCTTTTTTTCCTTTTTGTATGACAAAAATTTTTTTGCTGAATATCATCCAAAATATTTTGACCATTAATAGTTTTGGTCTCTGGATCAATTTTTGTTAATCTATCCCAGAACCTCGCTATGAGTAGCTCTTCTGAGACATGGCATATTGTGTTGGGTATAACCCACTTCAGGTGTCCATTTCCATACCCATGGTATGGAGAATTCTATGAAGAATAACATAGAAGCTATATCCTCTGAATCAAGATCTAAACTGATATACTCAGCGACCTTTGGTGATATATTAATCCATTCAGCATATAAAGCTTTGAATTTCTCTGGAAGTATTTTCCCTGATGTACCATATGAAGTCCACCATGTGAAAAACCAATTTGGTATGGGATTGTTATAAACATTTCCACAAATTCTAATTAACCAAGTATGCTTCTTGGTTGGATTTTCATATAGAAGTGCTTTATGAAAAGCATCAACATAATCCCAATAATTATATTTAATGGTGAATTTAGTACCAGGAACTATGAATTCATTTTCTCGCAGAGGAGAAATTCCCCATTCTTCAATAGATATGATCTTTTTGATTATGATCTTACTAAAATTATAAATTGTCCCTGTTTTAGTACCACCAGGGTAGAAATGTGTAATGTCACAAAATGTTTCTTTTAAAACATTTTCATAGTATTGACGTTGTTTGTATGACGTAGCAGCATAGGATGCCACATCAAGGTATCTGTTAATTAACAGCCATGGATTCTCCTTCCATTGGAGATCCTTGTGTTCCAAATGACATATGATGTCTTTCTCTTTATGAGTGTAATAAGAAGGTGTATGATCTTCTTCTGTTTCGGCTAAAGCCTGAGCATATGATGATGATGAGGTTTCACCTGACTGTTGCTGTGTAGCACGCAACTGTTTTTTGAATGCTGCATATAACTCTGCTTCATTTGTAGGAATGTGAGTCAAATTTTGACTAACAAGAGTCTTATGACCATGTTGTATCACAACATTTTTGTCTTTTGGATGGGAGGTATTACCTCTGCCTCGGCCACCACGACCGCGATAATTATTGCCTCGTCCCTGCATGCTGCAAATATTCACGAGTCAAAAAGTCTGGCAGATTATTATCTTGACCTTTTTTATAAACAATATCAAAATCAAATGGTGCTAAATGAGCTTGCCATCTGGCAAACATTTGTTTAGACACATCATGTTTAAAATCTTTATGAAACATAAATTTAGCTGCTTGGCAGTCAGTTTTGACAATAAATTTTTGATTATATAAATCATCTTGAAATTTTAAAATACATTTTACTATAGCTAAGATTTCTTTTGCTATAGTGGCATAATTTCGTTGACTATCAGTGCATTTGCCAGAATAATATCTGACTAAATGGGGTTTGTTATTAACAGGACAAATTTGGATAAGAATACCCCCATAACCAATATCAGAAGCATCATTTTCTATTATCTTTTGCCAAGTGGGGTTGGCCAATACCAAACAAGGCAAAGAGGAAACTTTTGCTTTTATTTTCTTGACCATCCCAGTATTAGTCTTTGATAAGTAGGATGACGGTTCTCAAGGGCATGTAAAATTGCCATGAAATTCATAGTTATTGCATGGACTACTATCTGGCTACCTTCGGACCTCATTTGGTATCAGAGCCATGTAATTGCTAGGATATATCGGTTATTCATAGTTTAACATGACCTTTCTGCCTTAAATTCAAATGAATTTATTAACAGAAAAGAGGAACATTAAAAATGTTTCTAAACAAGAGATGGATATTCCTGACAACTTGGAAGCACTTAATAAGTGGACTATTCCAAGGGTTGATTTGAAAACTGTATATCAGTTAGGAACCTTTGAAAAATTGGGTTTAAAACAAGTAGTAAAAACTACTGAAGAATCAGTCTCTTTAGATAATGAAGAAACTGAGATTAAATTGTTATCATTAAATGATATCCTTAAATATAAGGATTTATATAAGTTCATTCATATTGGACTAGTGCAGATTGCATTCAAACCTCTTACTTTAGAAGGTTTACCTGAAAGTTTTATTGCATGCTTAAGAGATGCAAGAAATCTAAATTGGAAACAATCACTTATAGGTGTGATCCAATCTAGTCTGGCGCATGGACCAGTATATTTTAATGTTTATCCTAATCTTTCACTGTCTTTAAGTGATGTCAATATCTTTGACACTTTAACATTAAATGTTAAGACTCATGGATAAAAAGATAAATGAAACTGTTTTAATAGAAACCAATTTTAATAGATCTAAGATCTCAACAAGAAGAATTATTAAATGGGATGAAATCCCTATGCCTCCTCAATGGAAATTGGAAAGAACTGGTTATACACAGTCAAAAACTGAACATAATATTGATCATCTTGAACAAACTCCAGAAGGAATAGTTTATATCCAGATGGATCCTAGTTCTTCTCGGATAGGACATATTCCTAGAACATATTCTACCAGATCTGAAAGATCTTATATTTCACCTCTGTTAGAAGATAAAGATTATATTCCTTACAGGGTTTCTACTTCCCAAGTAAGTGAACGTGATGAACATAATAATCATGTGGAGAAAGTTTTAAAAACAAAAGAAAATATTGTTAAGGGAGTTTATAACAAAGATTCGGAAATAACCGAATCTGAAATGAATTTTTCTTTATGAATCATACACAAAAAATTGATTTCAGACCTGGATCTTAAGCCAGGCAAAAAATTAAAAATGAATTTAATTTACCTAGATGGGAACCATTTAGAAAGTGGTTTTTCTCTAATTTTGATGATACTCTGAAATATTATATTTCTGAAGAATTTTATAAATGCTTATCTATTCATAATATTTTATTTCCATTTGTTCCATGGTTCGTAGATAAATATATTGAACCATACATCTCTGTTTTAGAAAGAGATTATAAACTCTTAAATGGTAACATCATTAAGGGCGTTTGGCCGCCACAACAGCCTTTTCATTTAGAAAGAGACAATCATATTGTCAGTTTTACAGCATTTGTAAAACTTTTTGAACATGATACATTACATATTACTGTAAAACAAATTAATAAACTTATAGAACAACAAAATTATATAAACATTTGTTTAAATGTCTTAGGCGAACAAATTCTCTCTCTTCATAAGAGAATTGATGTTTTAATACAAAAACTTGATAAGATTGATACATCTTCTTCAGATAGTTCAGGAACTAAAGAGATTATATCTGATCCACCTTTGCAGCCTCCTCCTAAAATTTATAATTATAAATTAAAAAAGATGTCAGATCTAGAAGAAATGCTAGATCAGAAATTTAAAAAATTAAATATTAATACTCTAGAAAATGAATTTTCTGATAAATTATCAGAAACAAAGGATTATAAACCTGTTATTCAAGATGAACTTAATAAGTTATATAAGTTTGCTGATAGACCTACACAAAGAATAAATTATTATAGAAGACCCTCTCCAGTAGATATTCTACATGAGGAACAAGAATATATTAATAATAACAGTTATAATAGAAAAAGCATTTATGAATGGAATATAGATGGTTATACAGAAAAACAGATTTATAATCTTACACATAGAATGCTTATGTATAGTACAGTCAGTAAACTGATTGGAAATAGTGATAGTAATATTGCAAAAATGATAGTTGCAGGTTTTACTGGCCAACTTAAAGGTTGGTGGGATCATTATCTTTCTAATCAAGAGAAAGAAACTATTTATCATACTCTTAAACAAGAAGATAGTGGCACTACTAGTGAACAAGCAGTTTATACACTGATTGTGACAATATTAGAACATTTTACCGGAAGAATTTCGGATAATAATGAGACTAATAGAACTCTATTACAAAATACGAGGTGTAAAACACTTACCGATTGGAGATAGTATAAAGACCTATTTCTTAATCGGGTTATGGAATTACCTGAGAGTAATAGTTCTCATTGGAAATCCAAATTTATTGATGGATTACCTCCATTATTTGCTGAAAGAGTAAGAAAAACTCTTAGGAAAGATCAAATATCTATTCCTTATGAAAGTTATACATATGGAAGTCTCATAGCAACTTGCAAATCTGAAGGTTTAGCCTTATGTAATGAAAGCAAATTAAATCAACAACTTAAAAGGCAAAGATTAACTGAAAGAAATCAGTTAGGCCAATTTTCTAGTCAATTTGGGTTAGATATTCACCCACAAAGAAAACAAGTTCATAACTCTTCTCCTAATAATAAACATGACTTTTATCATAAAAAGAAAAAGAAGAAATATTCTCACGCTCAGCTAGATAAAAAAGCTAAAAGAAAGTCTGATAGACTTGAAAGAAAGAAAGATAAAAGTAATATTGTCTGTTATATGTGTAAACGTATAGGTCACTACGCTAATAAGTGTAGGATGAAACAAAAGATTAATAATCTTAATATTAGTGAAGAATTGAAAGATTCTTTAGAAAAATTATTTTTAGAATCCGATGAGTCTGAAGAAATAAATTCAGCCTCAGAATTAGATCATATCTATGATTCTTCTGAATCATCAGAAGAAGAAATGTGTCCTTGTAAACAAGGATTCAGTGAATCTGATAAAGAAGAAAATGATTATTATAAATTAATATCTCAATTTCAGGATTCTGATATTAATGTTCTAACTAATAATCATATTTTAGAATTTTTAAAATCTATTAAAGACCCTGAATTAAGGTCTAGAATCATAGAAAATATGGATGATATTCCATCGACTAGTACTTCTCCTCCTAAGAAAGAAGTAGAATTTATACCTAATAATAATCCATATTCAATGACAGAAGTTTATAAACTTATGAAACAAAGATATGCGGATTCTCATAAATCTCCGACAACTTTAAAAGATTTGTATGGAGAAATAAATCATCTGAAAGATGAAATTAAGATCTTAAAACAAATGAATCAAACTCTTGATACTAGAGTTTCTAATTTAGAAATAAAAAAAGATTATCCTTTGGTTACACCAAATCTTTTTGACAATCTTCATAAGATTGGCGATGAGAATTTCTTAACTACTCTTGATATGATTACATCATTCAAGTTTTATGTGAAAATTACTTTACTTATCAGTAAAGATGAAATAAAAGAATTTACTGCTCTCATTGATACAGGAGCCGATATTAGTGTTATACAAGAAGGATTAATTCCTACCAAATATTTTCAGAAAACAACTCATAGTTTACGACATGCGGGTGGTGATAAATTACAAATTAATTTTAAACTACCGCGAGCATATATTTGCAATAATAAAGTTTGTATTCCTGAAAGCTTTTTATTAGCTAAAAATATTACTAACCAAGTAATACTTGGTACTCCTTTTATTAAAAAGATTTTTCCTATTACTTATATAGGAACTGATTGTCTTATAGGTACTTTTGAAACTACACCTGTTTCTTTTCAGTTCATAACTGAACCAAATACAAGATTTGTTAATGAAATAAAGGATTTTATTATAAGAAAACAAAATCAAATTAATTTTATAAATTTTGAAATTAACTCTTCCACTATCGAAGAAGTTTTACAAAATCCTAAATTACAGGATAAAATTAAAAAACTACAGCATCATATTTCTGTAAAAATTTGCAATGATCATCCAAACGCTTTTTGGAATCGCAAGAAGCATGAAGTTAAACTTCCTTATATTGATGACTTTGATGAAAGTCAGATCCCTACCAAGGCAAGACCATGTCAGATGAATTCTAAATATTTAGAATTATGCAAAGAAGAAATTGCTTCTTTGTTAAATAAAAAATTAATCAAAGAGTCAAACTCACCCTGGTCATGTACAGGATTTTATGTAAATAAAAATGCTGAATTAGAAAGAGGTGTACCAAGATTGGTAATAAATTATAAACCTCTTAATAAAGTCTTAAAATGGATTCGTCATCCTATTCCTAATAAAAAGGATTTATTAGATCGCCTTTATGAAGCTCTAATATTTTCTAAATTTGATTTAAAATCAGGATATTGGCAAATTCAGATAGCTGAAGAAGACCAATATAAAACTGCATTTAATGTGCCTATAGGTCACTTTGAATGGAAAGTGATGCCTTTCGGTTTAAAAAACGCGCCTTCTGAATTTCAGAAAATCATGAATGATATATTCATACAATACAGTGACTTTATATTAGTCTATATAGATGATATCTTAGTATTCTCCAAAAATGTTCAACGACGATTTTGAACATTTAGAAATCTTTAAGAAATTAGTTATACAAAATGGTTTAGTAATATCAAAACCTAAAATGGTTTTATTTCAAACCAACATTAGATTTTTGGGTCATAACATTGAAAAGGGAAAAATCATTCCTATCAATAGAAGTATAGAATTTGCTTCGAAATTTTCAGATGAAATCCTGGATAAAACACAATTGCAACGATTCTTAGGCAGTCTAAATTATATTTCTCCTTATTATCAAAATCTCAGCTTCGATACGACTATCTTATACGATAGGTTAAAGAAGAAACCTACACCTTGGACGTCAAGGGAAAGTTTGAATTAAATTGGAGATGTATTAATGATGAAATTATTTTCGTATTTATTGTTTCTCGTTTCTTCAGAAGATTTGTTCGTTGGATTCGCTAAAATTAGGAGGCACTACAAGTTTGAGGTAAGGGTATAACTGTATAACTTGATTTGTATTTATTGAAGTTTTTCATTAAGTTCTTGAAGTTTTAATAGATTTATGTATAACTGTTTTAAAATATTTAACTTGATTTGTATTTATTGATGTTTTTTTATTAAGTTCTTGAAGTTTTAATAGATTTATTTATAACAGTTTAAAATTTGTATCAATTTAAAATAAGAACTATAATGAGTATGGATTTGATTGATTTTTACATTCGATATATGTACTGACTATGACATGTACATTATGTGTTTGAAAATTTATCTGAATAAAGAGTTTGGTGTTATACTTAGGGACAGTTTCAATCTCATCTACCACATAGTTAGATGGATTTAATACCTAGTATTAATTTGTCTTGAAACAAAACATGACAAGAATTATGTTCAATTTTTTGTGGAAAATAAAAGCAAAGGAGCTCCTTATATATATATGTGTGTGTGTGTGTGTGTATTTGATGTAGAGGTTTTTCAATTGCTATAGTTCTAGAGGGATTCAATTTCTCAATCCTATAAAGATTTATGTCTTCAAATTTACGAGGATCAAAATGCTTAATTTGAGAAGAATTCAATTTTCAAATTCTACCACGATTAAAGTCTCTAAATCTTATGAAGACCGAAGTCTTTAATTTCTGAGGAGATTCAATTTCTTTGTTAATCCAACTTCCTTAATTCTTCGAGAAAGAGTATCTTCCTAATTAGATTAGGAATCAACACTTCAAACTATCCCAATTAGGATGGGTTCAAGCCTCATAAATCATATGTCCAAATACTTCAAGCCTTGTCTTTAAATTTCCAACCAATCACTTTATCCAAGTGTTGAAGTGGGGGTATTAGTAGATAATAAAATGTTGATTAATTTATTTTATCAAAGACTAAATAAAATAAATAGTTTAGTCTTAGTTATTTAAATGAAAATAAGTCTTTGGGCCATCCATACTGGGTTGGATTTTGAATTTTTTTGAATAATATCCAAATACATTTTAAATAAAGCCCAAAATATGAGACCTATGCAATCAGCCCCAATTTAATTGAGCCCAAAATCATTTTACATTTAGTCCGTAAATGATAGGTTAAATCTATTGGAACTCATCATATAAAGAGTTGGGTCGACTCAACACCGATGATAGGTTGCTGAGTAACCAAGGAACCCAAAGCCCCATCGCCACCTATTAATAAAGGTCTTCCCCAAGGTTGAGAAACCATTCAAAAGGAGATTCAAAAGAGACTCAAGCTTGAAACAAGTGAAAGCTCTCCAAAGACTCTCCTTAGAGGCTCTCCAACAAAGGTCTTCTTCAAATATCTAAGCATTCTTCACGTTCTTCTTCGAAGGAATAAGAAAAGCTACAACAGCTCTAAGATTCGAGATTAAGCTTCCAAGCCCTCGAGTTCAACACCAGAGTTGTTTCGACTAAAGCTTCCAAGCAGCCCAATTGAAAATAAATGTTCATGCGACTCGACATCAACTTTCCTAGGTATCGAGTTGACAATCGAAGTTTGTCCGATTCGAGATTAAGCTTTCATGCCTTCATTCATATTCAAAGGTCATGCAATTCGACGTCAAGCTTTCAAGCCCTCGAGTTCATAATAAAAGTTCGTTCAAGTCAAGATCAAGGTTGCAAGCTCTCGAATCATTGTTTTTCTAAAGAAAAGAATCTGAGAATTCTCCTACAAATTAGGAACTTCTCCAGATATTTGTAACCACTTCAATATTTTTCTTGTCTTTTAATTTACAAACCTGAAATTTTTTCTACGTATTGTGACATATAAACTTTTACATCCCCATAGAGGCCAATCAAACAATGTTTAATACAACATACATACTATTTTGTAATATAGTAGAGGTAAAGATACTAACCGATCCTAAAATAAGAAAATATCTGCTGCACAAGAGCTTCTTATCTCGAACCTGCATCAAAGACAAAAATACAAGTAATTAAAAGTGTATTCTTAAAAGGGATATATGGTAAGTTATCGAATTGAGAAGAAGTCCTAGCACAAAGCATACAATCCTTTCAAGTTTATAGGAGAAAATATACTTCTTAGCCAATGCTAAAACAAGTACATTTCATTCATAGCCCCACATTAAAAACATTAAAATGTAACGAATTAATGTCATATTCTTATACAAACTAAAAAGATTATGGTAAATGTCAAGTTTGAATGTAATCTTTATATATTCAAAAATTCTCTTCAACTTAATTATCTACGACCACTTTTACTGAAAAATTGTTGTGAGAACCTTGAGAAGATCATCATCTTTTTTTTAATAATACCATCGATCATTATCCGAAGCCTAGCTCCCCTGCTAGAGTGGAGAGCTGCTCTGGGTTAGGGCTGAGGTTGTTGGGTTGCGGGAATGGAGTCCGTCAAGTCAGAGGTCGGATTGGAGGTCAGTTAGGGTTAGGGCCAAGTTTTTTGGGTTGTTGGAATGGGTCTATCAAGCTGGGGCTGGAGTGAGCGTGCTTTCAGATCTTGGGCCGCTTGAGGAGGCTGGGTCGACGCGAGCAAGCCTAAGCAAAGTGCTTGAGCTATTGGGATGAATCGATGAAGTCTGCTAGGCTAAGGGCTCAATTTGCTAAAGTCTGCTTTAGGGTCTGAATTTGTTGGTGTTCTATTTTCATAGAAAAAATCACTTCCCCTTTCTAGTGAGCCCCAAATTTGTTCTCAAAATTATAAGAGCTTACAAAATCCGAAATGCACTATGGCGTGTCTGATTTCTCTTTGTAGGCAAACTTGGTCTCATAAAAAATTACATCTCTTGACAAAATAAAATTCTCCCGTTGCAAGTCATAAAACGGCCAACCTTTCTTGTTAAAGGGACAGCCGAAGAATACACATAGTCTGCTTCGAGCTCAGAATTTATCTTTAGCTAGTTCATGATCATGGACATAAGTTAAACACACCTGAAACTCTTAATGTGAGAAATGTTGATTAGAAATATATATTTATTATGTAGGTGTTTTTGTGTGTAATTTTTTTTTTCTAAAAATGAAACATGACAAGTATTTATGTGTAACACCCTTTTGAGATATATATACATAATAACAATAATAAGTTTTTATAGTAAAACGTTTTTAAGAGGCTAGAATGTGATCATACAGTCTAATGGAACTTAGTATCTATTATACTTTGGGTTTTCATTACGCATAATAGAATACTTTTTGCTAAAGACTTTATTGAAGTTAATATGAAGATTTTTTATTTATTTTAGGCCTTTATTCATTACTTGGATTTTTTATTTATTTTAGGCCTTTATACATTACTTGGAGTGTATTGGAGTCATTAAAAAATTTTAGGGACTAAAGAGAAAATTTAAAAAGTTGGGATTTATAATAGATGATTGTTATGAAGCAAACTCTATCTTAATGTGTTAGAGATATCACATCAGTATGTGATTCTCCTAGATTATCTTGGATTCTATAAGAGATTATTTGGTTAGAATCCTATATTGATTATAACTAAGATACTTTGTATTATGCTATTATTATAGCAGTATTCCTTATTAGTGGTTGGTTAGAATCCTATATTGATTAGGATTAAGATACTTTGTAGCCTATAAATAGTAGATCATAATGAATAAGAAATCAATCAAGACAATCAATTGAAGCATTCAATATTATTCTTCGTTGTGCCCTAAATTTCTTAACATAATGTAACGGACATTGAAAGGTGGAAAAAAAAAGCCGCTTCTCCGAATATAGTTCGTAAGTCTAAGCTTTTGAAACAGCGAATTGTGGTAACTTTTTTTAATTTGGATCGAATAATCTCAAACTTCTTTGCCTTTGATTGATTTATATTTTTCAATTTTTATTAGAAGGGAAACTTTGAATTAAATTGAAGATATGTTAATGATGAAATTACTTTTTGTATTTATTGTGTCTCATTTTTTAAGAGGATTTGTTTGGTGAATTCACTAATATTAGGAGGCATTTCAAGTTTGAGTTAAGGGGCATAACCCTCTTTTTTTTTTCATTGAAGTTTTAATAGATTTATGAATAATTGTTTTTAATATATATATCAATTTCAATTATGAAACTGTATTGAGAAAATCAATTTGTTTGATTTTTACATTAGATATATGTATTTTCTATGACATTTACATTATATGTTTGAAAATTTATTCAAATAAATAGTTTAGTGTTATAAATCAAGACATTTCAAATCTCATCTACAACATAGTTAGGCAAATTTCATACCTAGTATCAATCTCATCTACATATAGTTTGGAACTGATATTTTCGTAGCTAGTGTCATCGTAATCTCATGACAAATATAATGTTTTGATAAAATGTAGTGCAAATAATCTTTGAGTGCATCTTAATTTTGTGCAATGTATGTGAGCATTATTTCAAAATGAAGTTTTAATGGAAATGTGGATTAAGAATATATATTTATTATCTAGGTATTTTTATGTGTATATGTGTTTTATTCAAACAATGAAGCTCACTAGAAAAGGACAAGTATTTATGTATAACATCGTCTTGAAAAAAACAAGACCAGAATTATGTTTAATTTTGTGCGAAAAAGCTTCTTATATATGTACATGGGTTTAATGTAGAGGTTTCTCAACTGCTATAATTCTAGAGGGATTCAATTTTTGAATCCTATAAAGAACAATTGCTTTAATTCTAGAGGGATTCAAATTTATGAGGATCAAAATCTTTAATTTGAGAAGGATTCAATTTTCAAATTCTACAAGGATTAAAGTCTCTAAATCTTATGAAGATTGAAGTCTTTAATTTGTAGGGATTATTTTTTTTTTATCCAACTTCCTTGATTCTTTAAGGAAGAGTACTTTCGTAATTATATTAAAATCAGTACTTCAAATGGGCCATCCATATTAGGTTTCGTTCAAGCCTCATAAATTATATGTCCAAATACTTCAAGACCTTGTCTTTAAATTTCCAACCAATCACTTTATTCAAGTTTTGAAGTGGGGGCATTAGTAGACAATAAAATTTTTATTAATTCATTTAATCAACGAGTAAATAAAGTAAATGGTTCAGTCTAATTGTAAAACAAAATCGAGTGTTTGGGCCATCCATACTAGGCTAGATTTGGAATTTTTTTTAATAATATCAAAACGCATTTTTAATAAAGCCCAATAAATATGAGACCCATTCTATCAAGCCCCAATTTAAGTGGGCCCAAAATTATTTTACATTAAGTCCATAAATGATAGGATAAATCTATTGGAACTCATAAAATAAAGAGTTGGGATGACCCAACACCGATGACAGGTCGCTGGATGGCCAAGCAACCCAAAGCCCCATCTGCACATATAAATAAAGGACTTCCAAAGGTTGAAAAATCATTTAGAAGGAAATTCAAAAGAGACTCTCCCTAGAGGCTCTACAACAAAGGTCTTCTTCGAATCTCTAAGCATTCTTCACGTTCTTCATCCAAATGAGTAAAGAAAGCCATAATGGCTCTACGATTTGAGATCAAGCTTTCGGGCCCTCGAGTTCATCACAAGAGTTCGTCTGACTCAAGCTCCAAAGCTACCGAGTTCAAAATCAAAGTTCATCCAACTGGAAATCAAGTTCCCAAGGTGTCAAGTTCACAATCGAAGTTTGTCCGATTCGACATAAAGCTTTCAAGCCTTCGATACACATGCAAAGTTAATGCAATTCGAGATCAAGCTTTCAAGCCCTCGAGTTTATACTCACAGTTTGTTTAATTTAAGATCAACCTTTCAAGACCTCGAATAAATGTTTTTCTAAATAGAAGAATCGGAGGATTCTCCTACACATCAGGAACTTCCCCAGAGATTAGTAACCACTTCAAATATTAATAAATACTTTGTTGCTATATTTTTCTTCTCTTTTAATTTACAGACTTGAAATTTTTGTTGCGTACATTGAGATATAAAATTTTCCATCCTACTGAGGCAAATCAAACAATTTTTAATAACGAAGCATACTATTTTGTAAAATAGTGGAGTGAAAGATACAAAGTAAGCGACATTAAAATAAGATAATATCTGTTGCACTAGAGCATCTTATCTCGAACACGCATCAATGACAAAATGTAAGTAATTAAAAGGTAAAATGAATATATGGTAACTTATCGAATTGAGAGGAAGTCCTAGCACAAAACATACAATCTTTTCAAGTTTATAGGAGAAAAAATACTTCGTAGCCAATGGTAGAACAAGTACACTTCTTTTCTTAGTCCTACATTAAAAACATACAAATATAATGAATTAATGTAATATTCTTATATCAACTAAAAAGATTATGGTGCATGTCAAGTTTGAAAGTAATATTTATAAATTCAAAAATTCTCTGAAGTTCATTATCTATGACTACTTTTAGTAAAAGATTGGTGATGAGAACCTTGTGAAGATCATCATCTTTTTTATTAATAACACCATCGATCATCATCCAGAAGCCTAGCTCTCTTCTAGAGAACTTTCATATCTAGCAAAATCTATTTCGGTTTTACGTCCAATCAATCCCTTGATCAATCTCCCTTTTCTACCTTTAATATATCCTGCGATTTTCGTGCACAGATATATTAATTTAACACTATAAACCCCCAATCCATCAACTCAATTAAATTTATTTGAGAGTAGTTAGTTCGTTTCTAATAGTTTTGGTAGTTAATGTTCATAAGATTTTGATTGAGGGTTCAAGTGTGTTGGGAAATAATAAAAAAAATGTTGAAGACAAAAAAGTATTATTTTTTTTTATAATTTTTTCAAGAATAAAAGTAGAATAAAAAAAATACTAACAAATTTAGGAGGCAATCACAAAAGCAACTAATTCAACCTTTCCCCGGCAACGGCGCCAAAAAGTTTTAAACCCAATACTCGCAAGTGCACAAGATCAATGTAATACGGAAGTATAAGGGTATCGAACCACAGAGAAAGAAGAATGAGATTTTATTATTATTCCTAAATTAATTAAAACTAATTAATAAAATAAATAAACTGAAACTAACAGAAGATTAACCAAAGAAGATGATTTAGAACCTTGAATCCACCACTAACATACATAACAATGATTTAATTTTATTTAGGAGAAAAGATTAAACTTTTATGTGGTGATCTAGGCTACAAGCTTTGATTCACTAAAGAAATATATTGTGTTTAAATGCATGACATAATCCATCTAACCATTAGCATGACTTAGTCATTCCTATGACATAAATCATCTAAAATTAGCATGAACTATTCAATTCTGAAATTCACAATACACTTGCAAAAGTTACATATCTCTCATACTCAAGACTAGAAGAATCAAGATGGGATAAAAATATCAATTAACCCAAACAATTATTCTGCAAGAACAATCACAAAGAATTAATTGAATCAAACCAATAAACATCCCAAAATATGCAATCACATATATATTATAATAAATCTCCAAAAATAAAATAAACCAAAGTCGCATGGCTAGGGTTTCATCAAGATTCTAAAAATAAAATTAGTTCATGGCTAAAGGGACAGAAGGAACCAATTTCTTGGAGTAGATCATGGCTCTCTTCTTCTCCAATTGAAAGTCGCTGCAGCTCTTCTCTTTTTTTCTCCTCCTTCTCTTCTTGTGTGGCTCTTCCATATATAGACAAAAGAGAAGAAAAATCCTAAACCTAAAAGGATTCAACTAAAATCCTAATCCTTAAAGGATTTTATTAAAGTTCTAAGCCTAATCCTTAAAGGATTCAAATACTCATGACTTCCCCTTTACCAAATTTAATATGGAATCTTTATTTTCCATTCTTTTTTTAGAAATCTGCACAAAGATAAATAAATAAATTAAATATAATAATTATGATTAATAAATAAATAAAATATTTTCAAAGGCTAATAATTAAAACTTAAGGTGTTTATTTGTGCTAAAAATCGACTCTATCAAAAGGGTATTTCAAAAGAACTACATATTTATTATTTGGGTGTTTCTATATATAAATGTGTTATATTTTTTAAATAAGGCTCACTAAATAAAATGCAACTTTTATATATATATATATGTATGGGTTGAAAATACTTTTTAATCTTCTGTATAAAATTCTTTTGTCATAAGGAACCTATTAATAAATTATCTAACTAAATACAATGGTTTGATAGAAATCATGCTCAGTTTCATTGGATTAAGGGACGACTCTTGTACATAGGTTAGTTTTTATTCCTTTCCTGTCAAGGGCCAATTCTACATACCGAATAAGATGTGCCAAATTTAATGATGATATTTAATAAATATAATTTGTATATGTTCGTTTTCTTGAAATTCGTAAGGCATTTGACCACTTTTGTAGAGTGTATTTTTTTACTTTCTATATATATTTGAATTTGACCACTCTAGATGTGGCAGAAATTTTCATTAATTAATTTATGTGAAAGCGAAATTGGGGACTTTGAGTATTTAAGTGATTTAAGTTTCTTTAATTAAATTTTTTGCTAGGACGCTAGAATGTGATGCGCCAGTCTAATTGGATACAGTACTTATTGTGCTTTGGCTTTGACTAAGCATGATAGAGACGGCTTTTCCTTAAAGCCTTTACTAAAGTCAATCTATTCTGGAGATTTATTTCATTTATAAATTTTAGAAATTTGTGAGAAAATTATGAAAGTTGGGTTTTATATTAGACGATAATTTTGAAACACAATCTATCATAAATATGACATTTATTAAAGTTAAATGTAACATATGTTAAAGTGAGGAGCAAAACAATAACTAATTCTTATAATATAGTTCATAAATCTAGAGTTTGAAACTTAAAGTTTCTAGTAGGGAAAACAATCCAATGTTTTCTGTTTATTATTGTAAAATAGTGTACATTATATAGATGTCAACGTATGTGACCAATCCTAAGCAAATTATAATTAGGAAATCAAATCCATGTACAACTAGGAAACTAATAAACTAAATATACATGGATTACGATTTATAAGAAAAAGAATCCTAACAAAAACAATAATAATCATATTCATAATATAGTAAAATTTTAATCCTTAACACTCCCCCTCAAATTGGAGCGTGAAGGTCTAAAATGCCCAACTTGCAAGCAAAACGGTGAAAATGAGTAGGATGAAGAGCTTTAGTGAGAACATCGGCCGGTTGAAATTCACTTCGAATATAAAAAGGAGAAATAAAGCCGGGTTGAAATGTAACGCAGACAAAGTGACAATCAATTTCAATGTGTTTAGTGCGTTCATGGAACACAGGCTTTTCTGCGATGTGAAGGGCAGCTTGATTAATCACAATGTAAAAAAATAGGGCATGTGATAGCCACATGAAAATCAAGAAGGGTAGATAACCATTTTCATTCACATAAAGTCATCGCCATGGAGCGATATTCAACTTCAGCAAAAGAGCAAGAGATGGTGTGTTGTTTCTTTATTTTCCAAGAAATAGGGGAACCACCGAGTGAAATAAAATAGCACTGTAATGTAAGCGCGGGTAATAGGGACGAGATGGCCCAATCAAAATCGCAATATGTGGTCAGTAAAAGTCGTGAATTAGATTTAAGAAGAATACCACGACCAGGACTACCCTTGAGATACCGAATGACTCGGATAGCAACTTCCCAATATGCACGGCGAGGGGCGTCCATAAACTGAGCGAGCGTAAGGACAGCATAGGCGAGCTCAGGTCAAGTAAGAGTAAGATATATCAGCTTGCTGATGAGTTTGCGGTAGCGATTTGGTTTATCAAAAAAAGATCCAGAAGCTTTGGACAGCTGATAATTTGGTTCAATAGGAGTAGAGACCAGTTTACTCCCTAATAAGTGAGTCTTACAGAGAATTTCCAAAGTGTACTTTTGTTGGCATAAAAATAAACCTGAAGAATTTCTTGCATTTCAATACCCAAAAAATATTTGAGAGGATCAAAGTCCTTCATACGAAAGCATTGATTCAAGATAGCTTTAAATTTATTTAGAGTGGGTAGTGAATTTTCAGTAAGTAATAAATCATCCATATAAACGAGAACACATAATAAAATATTTTCCCCAGAGTGTGTAAAGAGAGCATAATCTGCATAAGATTAAGAAAAACCACACTTACAAAGAGAGGTGGTAAGTTTTGAGAACCAAAACCTTGGAGCTTGGGGAAGACCATACAAAGATTTGGTCAGAAGACAAACCTGTCTGTGGAAAGATGGGTAAAAATCAGGCGGAGGCCGCATATAAACTTCTTCTTGTAAATCTCTATGAAGGAATGCATTGTGCACATCCATCTAATGGATTGGCCATTTTCGAGCGGTAGCGACAGCTAGTAAGGTGCGAACTGTAACCATTTTAGCAACAGGAGCAAAGGTGTCTATATAATCAATGCCTGTTGTTTGTGTGTCGCCTAAAATCACCAAGCGGGCTTTATATCGCTCGATGGTGCCATCTGCCTTATACTTCATACGAAAAACTCATTTACTCCCAAGAGCACGTTTTCTAAGAGTCAGAAATGTCAAGGACCACGTCCCATTTTGTTCTACTGCATCAATTTCTTGGCGCATGGTAGCGCACCATTTAGGATCAGTAACGGCTTGAGAATAGGTGGTGGGTTCTGATTCTGTGAACATGGATGCATGTAGGAAGAAGAAAATTTTCCATATTTCACAAAATGTATTATAGGATAAAAGGACATACCTGAGAGGTCCGAAGAGGAGAAAGGAGCAGTAGAGGAATGGGATATAGAAGATCTCCACATTGCAGTGCAGTCAAAATCTAAAAGGCGAGCAGGAACCTTTTAATACAAGTACTTTTTCTTTTTGGATTGGTTGAAGTTGCAGGGCTCACATTGTCAGCTGCAGTTGTTTGGAGAAGTTCTTCTGGACTGGAAGGGCAGCGGCGGCTATTTCAGTTTGGGCTTTGGAAGGGATGGCAACAGTTGGACCAGGAAGGGATGGCAGCGGCTAGGCTAGTGACTTCAAATTGATGTGTTTGGGCCGTACCATCAGGCTAGGTTCGGTGTGCCGTATGGGCTGCCGGAGGGGAGGCTGCTGGGTTGGGCTGAGGTTATTGGGTTGTTGGAATGGGTCTGTCAAGGTGGGCTGGAGTGGAGGCCGTTGGGTTGGGCCGAGTTTGTTGGGTTGTTGGAATGGGTTTATCAAGCTGGGCTGGAGTGAGCATACTTCCGCGCTGGGCCGCGGGAGGAGCTGGGTCAGACGCGGCCAGCCTAATAAAAGTGCTTGAGCTATTGGCTGAATTTGATGAAGCTGCTGGGCTGAGGGCTGAATTTGTTGAAGCTGCTGGGCTAAATTTGTTGGTGTTCTATTATTTTCCTAGAAAAAATCACTTCCCCTTTCTGGTAAGCCCAAAATTTGTTCTGAAAATTATAAGAGCGTACAAAATACGGAATACACTATGGTGTGTCTGATTTCTCTTTGTAGGGAAACTTGGTCTCATAAAAAATTACATCTCTTGACAAAATAAAATTCTCCCGTTGCAAGACATATAACGGCCAACCTTTCTTGTTAAAGGGACAGCCGAAGAATACACACAATCTGCTTCGGGTTCGGAATTTATCTTTAGCTATTTCATGATCATGGACATAAGCTAAACACACCCAAAACTCTTAATGTGAGAAATGTTGATTAGAAATATATATTTATTATCTAGGTGTTTTTGTGTGTAATTTTTTTTTTTCTAAAAATGAAACATGACAAGTATTTATGTGTAACATCCTTTTGAGATATATATATAATAATAATAAGTTTTTATAGTAAAACATTTTTAAGAGGCTAGAATGATCATACAGTCTAATGGAACTTAGTAACTATTGTACTTGGGGTTTTCATTACGCAGAGTAGAAGACTTTTTGCTAAAGACTTTATTGAAGCTTAATATGAAGATTTTTTATTTATTGTAGGCCTTTATACATTACTTGGAGTGTATTTGAGTCATTTAAAAATTTTAGGGACTAAGGAGAAAATTTAAAAATTTGGGATTTATAATAGATGATTGTTATGAAGCAAAATCTATCTTAATGTAAAGGATGTTGAAAGGTGGAAAAAAAAAGCCGCTTCTTCAAATATAGTTCAAAAGTCTAAGGTTTTGAAACAGCGAATTGTGGTAACTTTTTTTATTTTAGATTGAATAATCTCAAACTTCTTTGCCTTTGATTGAATTTACATTTTTCAATCTTTATTAGAGGGGAAACTTTGAATTAAATTGAAGATATGTTAATGATAAAATTACTTTTTGTATTTATTGTGTCTCATTTTTTAAGAGGATTTGTTCTGTGAATTCACTAATATTAGGAGGCATTTCAAGTTTGAGGTAAGCAGCATAACCCTCTTTTTTTTTTTTAATTGAAGTTTTAATAGATTTATGAATAATTGTGTTTAAATATATATATATATATCAATTTCAATTATGAAACTGTAGTGAGAAAATCAATTTGATTGATTTTTACATTAGATATATGTATTGTCTATGACATTTTACATTATGTGTTTGAAAATTTATTCAAATAAATAGTTTAGTGTTAAAAATAAAGACATTTCCAATCTCATCTACAACATAGTTAGGTATTTTTCGTACCTAGTATCAACTCATCTTGCCCTTTCCATATGGGAAAAATAGTTTGGAACTGATATTTTTGTAGCTAGTGTGATCTTAATCTCATGATGAACATAATGTTTTGATAAAATGTAGTGCAAATAATCTTTGAATACATCTTAATTTTGTGCAATGTATGTGAGCATTATTTCAAAATTAAGTTTTAATGGAAATGTGGATTAAGAATATATATTTATTATCTAGGTATTTTTATGTGTATATGTGTTTTATTCAAAGAACGAAGCTCACTAGTCCTCAAGCAAAAAAGAAATAAATAAATAAATAAATAAAGAATAAAAAGAAAAACTAACTAGCCACTTTCGTAGGACTCACGATTGCACTTAGCATGTGCAACAAGCCCTTTAAACCCCTAAGTTACCCTTAGTGGACGAGTATGGTCTCGTGAGGGTTTGCAGACGACGTACCCACAAAGTCAAAATAAACAACAAACTTTAGAAAAGATAGAGAATAACCCAAATTAAGTATCCTCCATCAATATCTCAAACTTATCAAGACAAATACCCTTCCTCTCATTTTTAAACTCAAGTAAACAAACAAATATTCAATTATCTCCCATAACTAATGCAAAACTTCTGTAATGTGTGATCGTGGTCATCAGAGAGTATGAAATAAATACTAAATAAAATTTCCAAATTACATATAGAGAACAAATCTCAGCAAGAGTTCATTCCATAGGCTTACTCTTCGTACCTTCTCTCCACTAATCAAGGATTCTCAACTCAACTCAGATCAGGTAGGACTTTAAAGCTTGTAATGTAAGGTTAGGGTGTTGGTTATCAAACGAAGGCAAGGAATTCAAAATCAAAGAAAAGAGAGCTTACAAAGAAGATGGATACTTTAAAATTTCGACAAACTTTCTAACTTTGTTTTTGCTCCTTTTTTTTTCTTTTTTTTCAGTAATACATTCACCAACTACCATCTTCTTTTGCTCAAAATTTTATCATTTAAGGCCATTCTTTTTCTTACATTCACAAATCCGGGACCTCTTGAATTTTTTTTTCTTCTTTTTTTTTTTTTATTACTTGTAACAATCATGTATCGACTTTTTTTTCTTTTCTTTTTCTTTTTTTTTTCAGCTCAATACATTTGTTTTTTTTTTTCAACACAACAAGTCATATATATATATTTTTTCTTCTCCCTTTTGTCAAGATAACTTCTTTTTCCAAAACACACAAACAACAACCCAACATTGAAGCATTAGTTAGAAGTTTGCATTAAGCTCTCTACAAGATTAAGGGTTAATATTTAAGTGGTTTAAAGAAAGATATAACATTTAGGCTCAAAAGGGTACGAAGGTAAAAATTTATGAAATTTGGTAAGCTTGAAAGGCACAAACGATTCAAAGAAGGCCTATGACCATCGTCTCTGAGTCAAATCGAGAAAACCTTTCTATTTCGCCTCAAGAGGTACTCAAGTAAGTTCTAGAATGTAGGGAAGAGATTCATCAACTTTATGTAGCTCAAAAATAATGTAAAGGATTTATTAAATACTAACAATGACCCATGTGCTCAAGTGTAAGTCATGCAAAAGTTATAACAAATATAGAACATAGTCCGTCACCCTAATTAAAAACAAGAAAACAAGTACTTTTCTCAACTCATTCAAGACATTTTTAAAGGAATTAAAAAAGAATTATTCTTTATGTGAAATCATATTTTGGATTTTTTTTAAATAATGTAGAAAAATAAATACAATTAAAAAAAATTTAAAAAAATAATTGAACAAGAAATACGAGAAAAAAAAAATACTAAAAAAAAAATAGTAGATATCAG
Source organism: Catharanthus roseus (assembly GCA_028651295.1). NCBI lineage: Eukaryota > Viridiplantae > Streptophyta > Magnoliopsida > Gentianales > Apocynaceae > Catharanthus > Catharanthus roseus. The sequence goes on from JAPQWS010000130.1 coordinate 120,133, forward strand.
AATAAAAATATCTTCTCCCCCACACCTAGACCCAACATTGTCCACAATGTGATAAGAGTACCAAGAGTAGAGAAGAAACAAAGAAAAGAACAATACAACCTGGTAGAAGAGGCAGTATTAATGCATGTCTGCAAGAGTAGTAAACAATCTCTGTAATCTCCATAATAATGATAAGTTGTTTTATTATCCTACGAAACAAACATTTCATACCTTTCTACCAATCAAGAGGGATAAAAAAATAAATAAATAAATAAATAAATAAAAAATATAAAAATAAAATAAATAAAATAAAATTTGGGTTGCCTCCCAAAAGCGCTAATTTTAAAGTCTTCAGCCAGACTCCCTAATTCTTTTGCATTCAACCAGGATCTAGCTCATGATTCATAATCAAAGAAGAGTTTTCAGGTGGAGCAATGTAGGCAAGATTAGAATTAACATTTTCAGTGCAGATAAGGTTTTCTTTCTCAATAAAAGTATAATCTTTTGAACACATTAAAGGTAGAGTTTCTTCAATTAACTCATCATTTACATCTACCAAATAGCAATCAGAATTATCTTCTATAGAAGGTTGTGAAGAAGTTTTAAAAATATTTAATCTAACCCTCATATTCATTACAGAGACATCCATAACCCCGGGTTCTACAATTAATAGTGGCGTCGGCAGATAGCCAAGAAGGGACGACCTAGAATAATGGGGATATGATTTTGAGAAGATCTACCGAGTTCCATATCTAGGACTACAAAGTCTACGAGGGAAGACACCTTTATCAATTTGAACTAGAACATTATCCATCCTTCCCCTAGGTACCTTGATAGACCTATCGCCTAATTGTAAGGTTATATCACTGGTTGCAATTCTCCTAATCCTAACTCTTCATAAACAGAGTACGGAATCAAATTAACACTAGAACCTAAATCTAAGAGTGCCCTATCTATTTTATGATTACCAATAAGACATGAGATAGTAGGGACACCAGGATCTTTATATTTAGGTGGAGTGTTATATTGCAAAACAGAGCTCACCTGTTCAGTTAGGAAGATTTTCTTAGAAACACTGGTTTTGGATTTTCTTTTAAAAGTACACATGTCTTTAAGAAATTTTGCATAGGATGGGACTTGCTTAATGACCTCTAAAAGTGGAAGATTAATTTTCACTTGTTTGAGAGTTTCTAAAATATCTTCCCTTTTATTATCCTTTCTAAGATGTGGGGGTGGCAATAAAGCTTCTGGATACGGAACCTTTGGTTTGTAAGAAGCCGTAGGACATGATTCTAGACTCTTAAAATTAGAGGAAGAAGCTAGTTCTTTCTCTATCTTCCTTTCAATTTTAGTCATAGAAATTCCCTTGGTTTCATTATTATTTGACTCACTATCTTTAACAGGTTCCCCTACTTTATTATCTACCAACTTCCCATTTTTAATAGTAATTACAGCTTTAGCTTGCTCATGGTAATTAGCTCTAGGATTCTCTATTGGATGACTAGGAAGCTTACCCTCATCTCTTCTACTTATTGCATTAGCTAGTTGCCCTATTTGAGTTTCTAACTTAGCAATAGATTGGGTGTGTGAATCTATAATTTGTGTCATAGATTCTAAACCTTTCAAAGCAGATAATACTTTTTCTTCAAAAGTAGAATTTCCACTTTGAGGAGGATGAGGAGGTGCATACCTTTGAGATTGAAAACCAGGGGGAGTAGTCATACCAGATTGTCTGTTTTGTTGATATTGTTGTTGGCCTAATTGAACTTCCCCTCCTTGTTGCCTCCAAGAGAAATTAGGATGATTTCTCCAGCCTGAATTGTACGTGTTTGAATAGGGGTCATTTTGCCTGTGAAATCCTTGAGCTACATTGACTTGTTCCTGCACAAATTCTGGAAATAGTGAAGCACTAGGCCAATCATAAATAACATGAGAGGGACTAGAGAAAATTGTACAAACACCTTGAACATTAGGAGAATTAGTAGGCAATGTATTTAAAGCTAACAATTGATCAAACTTTTTGGATAAGGCATCAACTTTCAAAGAAAGATCAACATTTTGAGAAACTTCATACATTCCTCTATTTCCTATTTGCCTAGATATGCCTACACGTGAGGAGGTGGCATGTTGTTGTGAATTAAATCAACAAAGCCCAAAGTGATGTCTCTTTCCCCTTCAAGTTTACCTACTACAGTACCAGAGTGAATATGATCTCCACCAGACATACGTAACGCTTTAGCTAGTACGCAGAAGTGGATACCATGATTCTTCTGTCTATCAATAACTGCGTGCATTGCACGGTGGATGTGCAGAAATTATCACTCAAATTTTCAAATAAATCCCATGCCTCATCTGCAGTTTTATGAAGAAAGGTACCACCACAAGAGGAATCAACCATTTGGCGATTTCTCTCATCTAATCCTGAATAAAAGCTTTGTATTTGCTGCCATTTAGGGACTTCATGGTGAGGGAAACTACGAAGAAGTTCTTTGAATCTCTCCCAACTCTCATGGAATTGTTCATTATTTTGTTGGGAAAAAGTACTGATTTCTCTCCTTAACCTTGTAAGTTTACCCTTAGGAAAATATTTTTTTAGAAATTCCCTAGACATCTCAGCCCAAGTACCTATTCTCTCACGTGTGTGCAACCAATGTTTAGCCTTATCCTTCAAAGAAAAAGGAAAAAGGCGTAATCTAATAGCATCATCACTTACATTAGGCAGTTTAAAAGTAGAGCAAATTTCTAAAAACTCATCAATATGCTTATAAGGATTTTCAGAATCAAGCCCATAAAAAGATGGTAACATTTGAATACTAGAAGCTTTGATTTCAAAGTGATTAGCCTCAATTTCAGGTAGTCTATTACATATTGGTGAATTAGAAGTGTTAGGAGTAAAATACTCCCTTAATGCTCGTGGATTTTCAGCCATTTTAATTTGACAAGTGTTAGAAATTTTTCAAGTGTATGCTCTATCTCAGGATCAAATTCTTTCAAATCAACAGAGAGCGAACGACGGCCATGCATTAATAAACAAATTCAAGGAAGAAGAAAAAAAAATTTTCTACAAATAATAATAAAGAATAAATTTCTAAATGGAAAATATAAAAAAAATAATAATAATAAATAAAAAATGAAGACAACTAAGAAAACAATCTAAAAAAAATTCTTTTTTTTTTTTAGAAATAAATAAAATGAAAACAAATAAAATAAAAAAATATTAACAAATTTAAGAGACAATAACACAAGCAATTAATTCAGCCTTTCCCCGGCAACGGTGCCTAAAACTTGATCAGGATTTTTATAACAAAGTTTTAACCCAATACTTGCAAGTGCACAAGATCAAAGTAATATGAAAGTATTAGGGTATCGAACCACAGAGAAAGGCTTAACTACCTAAATTACTTTTATAAAAAGAGGAATCAAATTTTGTTATCTAAGAATTATTACTAAAATAATTAAAACTAATGAATAAAATAATTCAATTAAAGATAACAGGAGCTTAACCAAAGAAGATGATTTAGAACCTTGAATCCACCACTAACCTATATAACAATGATTTATTTTTATTTAGGAGAAAAGATTAAACATTTATGTGGTGATCTTGGCTACAAGCTTCGATTCACTAAAGAAATATATTGTGTTTAAATGCATGACATAATTCATCTAACCATTAGCATGACTTATTCATTCCTATGACATAAATCATCTAAAATTAGCATGAACTATTCAATTCTAAAACCCACAATATACTTGCAAAAATTACATATCTCTCATACTCAAAACTACAAGAATCAAGCATGGATAAAAATATCAATTAACCCAAATAATTATTCTACAAGAATAATCAGAAAGAATTAATTGCATCAAACGAAGAAATATCCCAAGATATGTAATCACATAAATAAAATAATAAATCTCCCAAAATAAAATAAATCAAAGTCACATGGCTAGGGTTTCATCAAGATTCTAAAATTAAATTTAGTTCATGGCTAAAGAGAAAGAAGGAACCAATTTATTGGAGTAGATCATGGCTTTCTTTTAATTAGAAGCTTGCTGGAAAATTCTGCTATTGCTGAAAAATTCTGCTATGGCTGGAAATTACTTCAGCTGCTGGATTTCTGCTTCTTCTGGAATCTCTTGAATTTCTGCTGCAGAAATTTTTCTGCTCCTCCTCCTTTTTTTCTGCTTCTGCTGTATTTCTATATATAGACAAAAGAGAAGCAAAATCCTAATCCTTAAAGGATTCAAATACTAAAGTTCTAATCCTTAAAGGATTCTATTAAAGTTCTAATCCTAATCCTTAAAGGATTCAAATACTGCAGCTTTCCTTTACCAAATTTAATACGGAATCTTTATTTTCCATTCTTTTTTTTAAAATCTGTACAAAGATAAATAAAATAAATTAAATATAATAATTATGACTAATAAATAAATAAAATATTTTCAAAGGCTAATAATTAAAACTTAAGGTGTTTATTTGTATTAAAAATCGACTCTATCAATTGTTTATGACATTTACATTATATGTTTGAAAATTTATTCAAATAAATAGTTTAGTGTTAAAAATAAAGACATTTCCAATCTCATCTACAACATAGTTAGGTATTTTTCGTACCTAGTATCAACTCATCTTGCCCTTTCCATATGGGAAAAATAGTTTGGAACTGATATTTTTGTAGCTAGTGTGATCTTAATCTCATGATGAACATAATGTTTTGATAAAATGTAGTGCAAATAATCTTTGAATACATCTTAATTTTGTGCAATGTATGTGAGCATTATTTCAAAATTAAGTTTTAATGGAAATGTGGATTAAGAATATATATTTATTATCTAGGTATTTTTATATGTATATGTGTTTTATTCAAAGAACGAAGCTCACTAGAAAAGGACAAGTATTTATGTATAACATCGTCTTAAAAAAACAAGAAGAGTACAAGGATTTATGCAAATTCTGCAAGGATTAAAGTCTCTAAATCTTATGAAGATCGAAGTCTTTAATTTGTAGGGATTATATTTCTTTGTTTATCCAACTTCCTTGATTCTTTAAGGAAGAGTACTTTCCTAATTAGATTAAGAATCAGTACTTCAAATGGGCCATCCATATTAGGTTGCATTCAAGCCTTATAAATTATATGTCCAAATACTTCAAGCCTTGTCTTTAAATTTCCAACCAATCACTTTATTCATGTTTTGACGTGGGGGCATTAGTAGACAGTAAAATTTTTATTAATTCATTTAATCAAAGACTAAATAAAATAAATGTTTAGTCTAATTATATAAACAAAATCGAGTGTTTGGGCCATCCATACTAGGCTAGATATGGAATTTTTTTAAATAATATCCAAACACGTTTTAAATAAAGCCCAATAAATATGAGACCCATTCTATCAAGCCCCAATTCAATTGGGCCCAATATCATTTTACATTAAGTCAATAAATGATAAGTTAAGTCTATTGAAACTCATAAAATAAAGAGTTGGGTTGACCCAACACCAATGACAGGTCACTGGATGGCCAAGCAACCCAAAGCCCCATCTCCATATATAAATAATGGTCTTTCAAAGGTTGAAAAATCATTCAGAAGGAAATTTAAAAGAGACTCTCCCTAGAGGCTCGCCAACAAAGGTCTTCTTCAAATCCCTAAGCATTCTTCACGTTCTTCATCCAAATGAGTAAAGAAAGCTACAATGTCTCTGCGTTTTGAGATTTAGCTTCTGGGCCCTCGAGTTCATCAAAAGAGTTCGTCCGACTCAAGCTCCAAAGCTACTGAGTTCAAAATCAAAGTTCATCCGACTGGACATCAAGTTTCCAAGGTGTCAAGTTCAATGGATGGCCAAGCAACCCAAAGCCCTATCTCCACTTATAAATAAAGGTCTTCCAAAGGTTGAAAAATCATTCAGAAGGAAATTTAAAAGAGACCCTCCCTAGAGGCTCTCCAACAAAGGTCTTCTTCGAATCCCTAAGCATTCTTCACATTCTTCATCCAAATGAATAAAGAAAGCTCCAATGTCTCTGCGATATGAGATCAAGCTTCCAGGCCCTCGAGTTCATGACAAGAGTTCGTCAGACTCAAGCTCCAAAGCTACCGAGTTCAAAATCAAAGTTCATCTGACTGGTCATCAGGTTTCCAAGGTGTGAAGTTCACAATCAAAGTTTGTCCGATTCGAGATAAAGCTTTGAAGCCGTCGATACACATTCAAAGTTAATGCAATTCGAGATCAAGCTTTCAAGCCCTCTACTTTATACTCAAAGTTTGTTTAATTTAAGATCAACCTTTCAAGACCTCGAATAAATGTTTCTCTAAAGAGAAGAATCAGAGAATTCTCCAACACATCAGGAACTTCCCCAGAGATTAGTAACCACTTCAAATATTAATAAATACTTTGTCACTATATTTTTCTTGTTTTTTAATTTACAGACTTGAAAATTTTTGCTGCGTACAGTGAAATATAAACTTTTCCATCCTATTGAGGCAAATCAAACAATTTTTAATAACAAAACATACTATTTTGTAAAATAGTGGAGTGAAAGATACAAAGTAAGCGACATTAAAATAAGATAATATCTATTGCACTAAAGCATCTTATCTCGAACCTGCATCAATAACAAAATGCAAGTAATTAAAAGGGTATTCTTAAAGGGTAAAAAGAATATATGGTACCTTATCGAATTGAGAGGAAGTCCTAGCACAAAACATACAATCTTTTCAAGTTTATAGGAGAAAAAAATACTTCGTAGCCAATGCTAAAACAAGTACACTTCTTTTCATAGTCCCACATTAAAAACATACAAATATAACGAATTAATGTAATATTCTTATATAAACTAAAAAGATTATGGTACATTTCAAGTGTGAAAGTAATATTTATAAATTCAAAAATTCTCTCAAGTTAATTATCTATGACTACTGTTAGTAAAAGATTGGTGATGAGAACCTTGTGAAGATCATCATCTTTTTTATTAATAACACCATCGATCATCATCCAGAAGCCTAGGTCTCTTCTAGAGAACTTTCATATCTAGCAAAATCTATTTCGGTTTTACGTCCAATCAATCCCTTGATCAATCTCCCTTTTCTACCTTTAATATATCCTGCGATTTTCGTCCATAGATATATTAATTTAACACTATAAGCCCCCAATCCATCAACTCAATTAAATTTATTTGAGACTATTTAGTTCGTTTCTAATAGTTTTGGTAGTTAATGTTCATAAGATTTTGATTGAGGGTTCAAGTGTGTTGGGAAATAATTGGGAAAGACCTCATGGCATAAGTACAATAAAGTAAATAGATGATAGCTAACCTAGTTTTTAAAATACTAGAACTAACTTCTCTAAAAACCTACGTAAGCAAGAGAGGTTGCCGAAGAAGAAGAAAAGGCTGGGAAAAGAAGATATAGGTTTAATGGAATTAGAAAATGTGCAATTTTAAAGTTACGTGATTAAATTTCTAATGCGTTTTGAGTTATGAACATGGCTTTTTAGGAAAGATTATGCTTTTTCTGAAAAATAGTTTCATCTTTTTTGAAGAAGGAATCAAGCACTGATATTTTAAAAGAATCATGATTGTTATGTATGTGTGAATGACTCTTAATTATATGGTAAAATATTAAAGTTACATATAATATCCAAGCAACCGAAGTGTGCGTCATTAAAGTGAAGGACTGATTAGAGTCAAGAACCCTAATATTTGATCTTGCAATAAGCCAAAGATGCATATTTATATGATGTCTGTATGATTGTTCAATAAACACTAACGTATGATTTTAATGCATATTGGTTTCATTTTAAGTGTTTAAATAACTTTCTGTATAATTTTGACTTGTTTAATGTAAATTTGATATCATCATTTTATAAAAGAAAACAGTTTTATTTCTTCATGTTTTGCACGGTACTGTACAACAACTCCAAGAGCCTAGCAATGCTACTTAAGTTCCACTACCCAACACTAGTCAGTGCATGCTGAAGGAGAAAATTTGTGACTTTTGTTGAATTGGTCAAGTTTTTTGAAAGTGATATCATTTAACAATAAAATGTTTACTTCTTTCTTTTCCTTTGAAGCCGAGAACATATATACTTAATTATTTAATTTGAAACCAAGAACATATTTACTCAGTAATTTAATTCTTCTATTTTTGCAAATGGTAAACTTATGCATTTTCTTATGTCGTATGACCATTGTCCAAATTCTCTTTTAAGGTGGTCAATTTTGAATTTCAAAACATGAACTACTTTTGAATCATGATTTCTAAAGAATTCGGACCAAAAGTTTTTTTTGTATAAATATGCCTAACTCTGGAAAAATTTTATTTACTTATTGAGTTGGAAAGCTCATCCCTTTTCCCAACCTTGCAAATGACTATAAGTCAAAGCATGACGATTTAGGAGATTGGCAATAAGTCTCTTTTGGAGATAAAAGAGTTATTATTTGGGTAAAAAGCTCCAGTACCCCCTAAACTCTCTGGGGTTTTGGTTTTTGACCTTGACCTTGAAAATGACTAATTTTGGGCCTAAAACTTTAGTAGCGTATGAAAAATGACCTTTCTATCCGTTTTAGGTGTTAATTGAGTAACGATCAAACAAAGTTAATGACTATATTTACACGTCATGTCTCGACTTCAGATACGAGGCGTGACACAAACAACAGTGAATGAAAGTAGGATACTTTTTGTGTTGAAGTCATGGTAGTTGGCCCTTTGTAAATCTTTTGCGATTTGTTTAATATGATTCTTAAAGTTTTTTATGAAGCCAAGTCTGTAAATATTTTTTCACTTCTTTTTCTCTTGCAATTTTTGTGTTGGGGTTATTTTAAAATTGTAGCGTTGGATCTTTTTGTATAGCTTGTTTCTTTTCGATGAATATGTAATGTGTGGGTGTCTTTCTGAAAAAAATTAGTTGGCTGGAGATGTTTTAAGGCTAAGTAGTTTTTAGAAGACTTTTGAGCAGTATTGTAGTTGGTAACTCTCAGAAGTTTTAGGGAGAGTAAAAAATAGAAGACTTTAGCCACTTAAGGGAGAGTTTCACTTTATCTTTCATTTTCCTAGCCACTTAATTACACTTATTTGCCTTTTAAAACATGTCAGTTCCAAAAATTGAAACTGATAAGTTTGATGGCAAATCTGATTTTGCAATGTGGTGGAGAAAAATGAAAGCCTTTTTGGTAAAAAATAAAATTGCATTCGCTATTTGTAGCCACGAAGAGTATCCGGAATCTTGGAGGGGTGAAGTTCGTACGGAAAAACTAGGTGATGCACAGTTGCCTCACCTTGTATTTAACCGACAATCTTTTACGAGAAATCGACGAAAAACACAATGCTTTTGACTAAACTGGAAAAACTATAGTTGGGAAAATCTCTTTCCAATAAAATTTATTTAAAAGAGCAGCTTTTCGGTTTTAAAATGAGCAGGTCAAAAACACTTTCAGAAAATATGGATGATTCAAATAAAATCATTTTGGAACTTCAAAACGTTGGAGAGAATCTCTTATGAAAATATTGTAGTTATTTTACTAAATGCCTCACCTGATTCTTTCAACGATGTAAAATCTTCCACTAAATATGGCAGAGATGGTTTATCTCTTTCGATGTTAAAAACGCTTTGAAATCGAAAGATTTGGATTTAAAAAAAGAAAATAAATCACACGATGAAAACCTTTACGTGCGAGGGAGAGTTGATCGGAGGGAACCCCTTAGTCACAGGTCTAAAAGTAAATGGTGATCCAAATCTCGAGAAAAGAACAAAGTGAAATGTTTTTACTGTGGTATGGAGGGTCAAATGAAAAACAAGTCTTTTAAAAGTATTAAAGATGAAAAAAAACGTAAACATTGTAAAGGGAGTAATAAAATCGACAAAAATCCACGATTTTGATTCTGATGGTAATTCTATGTTTTTAGAGGTTTTGTGTGTTTCCCTTTCCCCTTCTTATTCTAAAGTTGTTGATCATTGGGTTTTTTATTTTGGCTGTACATTTCACATGACACCCAACAAACACTGGTTTCAAATTTCAAATCCTTAAATCAAGGTAAGGTTTACACGGGAAAAAATCAATTTTGTGATGTTAAAGGCATTGGAAATATTTTCATTAAAATGCATGATGGTGTGACTAGGAAACTCATTGAGGTGAAATACGTGCCCGACCTTCGTTAGAATCTTATCTTTCTAGGTTATTTGGATTCTCTCGGTCTTTCTTTTAAATCCAAAATAGTATTTTACATATTTGCAAAGGAAACCTAGTCATGGTAATAAGTTTTAAAAGAGATAGTTTATATATCCTTTTTGGCAAAACAGTTTGTAACTCCTCTGCATTGATTTCAAAAACTATTCCCGAAGAAACTATGTTGTGGCATCGTCGGATTGGCCACATTAGTGAAAAGGGACGTTATTATTTACTAAAACAAAATCTTTTATGTGGTGACAAAATTGATTCTTTGGATTTTTATGACCACTACGTTTTGGGAAAACAACACGAAATTGGTTTTTCAACAAGCACACACAAGTCTTCTACTAAACTTGATTACGTGCAATGTGATCTTTGGGGACCTGAAAAAGTTCCAACTTATGGTGGTAATATTTATTTCTTGTCTATTGTTGATGATTTTTCAATGCATGTGTGGGTCTTTCTTTTAAAAACTAAGGATCAAACTTTTGAAAAGTTTTATGAGTGGAAACATTTTGCCAAAAATCATTCTAGAAATAAACTAAAAACTATCAGGACCAATAACAGTCTTGAGTTTTGTAACCGGAAGTTCTCTGATTTGTGTACATCACATGGCATCTTGCACCATAGGACGGTTAGATATAACCCCCAGCAAAACGGAGTAGCTAAGAGGATGAGCCGTACCATTATGGATAAGGTTAGATGTCTCCTTGTTTCTTCTGGTGTCCCAAAACCTTTCTGGGGTGAGGCTGTTAGCACGGCTGTCTATCTTATCAATAGATCCCCTTCTACAGCCATAAACTTAAGGACTCCTATAAAACTCTATTGTGGTAAACCACCTAACCTTTCCAACCTGAAAGTTTTCGAGTTTGCGGCCTTTGCACATCATATGGAGGGTAAGATAGATCCTAGGTCTAGAAAAGGAGTGTTTGTAGGATATCCTAGTGGAGTGAAGGGTTATAGAGTGTGGTTAAAGGGTGAACTGGGTGTAAAGGTTGCCATCAGTAGGGATGTTATCTTCAACAAGTTAGAAATGCTCTGTCTTAAGGATAAACCTGTCTCCGATAGTCCATAGAGTCTTCCCACACCTAGTAGTATTCCTGTGGAGGTGGAGGTCACCTCTGAACCCTCTTTAGAACCACCACAGGAACCCGAAACCAACCAAGAGTTACCAGCATCATCCAATAGCAGACTTGATCCTCCTAGTATTTTGAAAGCCTTGATCTAGTTTTAGAAGGTTCTGAAGAGGAGGAAGAGCATCCTAAAGTCAACTCAAGCCCAAGCCCTTAGAAATTACCAGCTTGCAACAGATAGGGTTAGAAGACTGCTTAAGGAACATCCTCGGTATGGTTACTCCTACATTATTTCATATACTTTTGCGGTTGCATCTTATGTACAAGAAGAACCGTTATATTTTTCTGATGTTTTGAAAAGCTCTAATCGCTCTTTATGGTTACGTGCTATGGATAAGGAAATGTCTTCTTTAAATAAAAACAAAACCTGGATTCTTGTTCCAAAACCCTTAAAACAAAAGTTAGTTGATTGCAAATGAATTATCAAAATAAAAGAGCCTGAGTCTTCTAATGAACCTCCAAGGTTCAAGGCCAGGATGGTTGCAAAAGGTTTTCACAAGTTGAGGGCATTGATTTGAACGAAATCTCCTGTCGTTAAATACAAAACGATTAGGATTATTCTTGCTCTTATTGTGTTTTATGACCTCAATCTTGAACTTCTTGTTATTAAGACCGCTTTCTTGCATGGTGATCTCGAAGAGACTATATATGTGTCAACCACCAGGTTTTGAGGTTAAAGGTAAAGAACACATGGCGTATCTTTCGAAAAAGTCCTTATACAGACTTAAACAATAACCCAGACAATGGTACAAGAGGTCTGATTCTTCTATGTTAAAAGTTGGTTATACTAAAAGCAACTATGATAGTTGTCAATATTTCTCTGGTAATAATGAATAACTCTGCGATCGGAGACCTGTTTCACGCGTATGACCACTCGTTTTGATGGTTCTCGTACAGATAAATACAATGGCATCGTATGACCACTAGTTTTAGAGTGAAGGAGTAGAGAGAAGTTAGAGAGAAATTTTGTAGAGAGAGAAAGAGTAGGGAAGAGGAGGGAAAATAATGATTTTTTTCTTGCTATACATTCACATTCCTGAGTTAGATTTATCGACCCCTTTTTATCTCATAATCATCAAATGTTGGAATTTTGCCTTAATTTAAATTAAAAAAAAAATCTCTCTAACCAATTCAAACTTTTAGATTCAATAAAGGAATTCAAATATTCTAAAAAATTGGATTGAGGCCTTTAAAGCACATAATAGCTCCAAAACAAAAAAGACCTTCTTCATTTTATATATATATATATATATGTATTTCCATTCTTATAATTCGCAAGCATTTTCTCTTTAAACAAAATTTTTAAATTTCGTCTTATGAAAAAATCACATTCATGAGATTTTAGTGTAGATATATATTTATATATAAATATATATATATATATATATGAAAGTAAATTTAAAAGCCAAATTATTTGGGTAGCCTTTCATTTCCCTTTTTTTTTTCTCTTTTACTTTCTCTCTGAAAACTTTTAATTAAAATTCTGAAATATTTTGAACTAATATGAATAAAATATAGACCTAAACAATTGAAGATTTTAGTTGGTAGGCAAACATTGTGATTTTTTTGTTTCATTAATAAAATATTTTTAGTATGTGTTTGGATAGCATGTTTTTGCTTCACATTGGAATTTGATCTAATAGGACTTTCTCTTACTTTATTTCTATGGAATTTTATCAATTGAACAAAAAAATGCAGTTGATCGAATGGAGAATTGTCTTGCCAAAATCTTCAATGGATAAATATTCTACCCTTAAAAGAAAAACCTAGGTTGAGGATAAATTAGTAAACAATTAATGAATGATCCATAAATTGAACAACTAAAATTTAAAATATGTGAGCCCTTCCCGAACATTTTATATTTTGAAAAAAGTAACACATTTTATATTTTTCTAAAAAGTGTTGTTACATAATTATTTTAACTTGAAATCAACGTTACATTAAAATAAATTTCAAAATTGTAAAGTAACTCTATAAATTAATTTTTTTTTTTTTGGTTATTAAAAAAGTTCCCTTTTACACCAAAAAAAAAACTAATGTTATAAAAGACACATGTCAATTATATATGTTATATATACTCTAACAAATAAGAAATTATCACAAAAAAAGATAAATTACATGAAAAGAAAATAACTTTTACCTTATATTAACGAGGAATAAATTTTTTATATTTTAGTTTACCTAGATTAAAAAGAAAGGAATAGAAAAGGGAGTGAGTAAAAGCAGTTCTTTCTTTTTTTTTCTTCTAAAAAAGCAGTTCTTTCTATGGAAGTAAACAAAAAAAAAAGTTAATTTCTCAAAAATGAACCTTACTTTAAGTGATTGCAAATATATGAACTCCATGACAAAATATAATTCCCACTAAAAAGATAATGATTCTTTCAACTCCATGACCAGATAAACAATATTATCTTTGATAGGGAACATAGTCAATTTAATAGAGTTTTAGTAGTAACATTGAATAGAGTTTGTTAAAATTTTAATTTATATCAATAGCATAAAATTTTTATGAATTTAAAACAAAGATTAATTTTTGAAATTAATTTAGTATTGTTAAAATCTTCTACACTTATAATATAAACCTTATAAACTAATCTTCCAGGAAAAAAAAACTTATAGCTGAATCAAAAATATGAGGACATAATTAAGAAGAGATTCTCGTGTCTCAATGAATGTATCAACTTTTAGCAAAAATTATGAAAAGAATAATTTAATACATAAAAGAACAAATTGAAACTCAAATTAGACCAAAAAAATGAGGACTGTAGAAAGAGAAAAATTTACCTTCAAACTTGAGAAGACTTGATATGAGAACTTCTGAAGAGAGGAGTTCAAGAATGGCTCTGCCTCTTTCTTGTGTGTTGGTTAGTTATAGAAAAAAAATGACAAAGTAACCAAATTATCAATTGATTTTCTTAAACAATTGAGAATTTTTTAACTAATAAAAAATTTTAAAAAATCATAAAAACAGAATGAAGTATTTGAGTGCTCAAACATTATAGATATAGATAGATGTATAGATGTTGCAAAAGATATTTTCAAAATGTCACGAATCTTGCCGATCATATTAGAACTTGGAGTCTAAAACAGTTTTAAATGGGATTCTCCAATGATTAAACTGCACAATTGATGCATATTGCAGCTACACCTTGAAAATCAAACGTGAAGAAAGGAGAAGAATAAAAGGAAAAAATACATCTTTTAAAAGAAAGTAAATAATTAGAGAAGGAGAATTACTACCGATTGCGAGTCAATGAAAAAATATTTCCACAACTTCAGAAAATTTTTATGAACTGAAAATTGATTGTGATAACTATAGAAAGAAAAAGAATGCTGAAGAAGAGGAGATATGAACAATGGACATGGATATATATTGATAGAGGAGTTAGAGTCAGAGTTTGAATTAATTTTTACTAATGAATAAAAAATTTTGCAGTTAATTAAATAAATCTACAAATCTAAATAATAAAGATAAGATTTTCAAAGCTTTAGAAGAGGAGAGAAAGTATCATATCTATTTTAATATATATATATACACGTATGGATATATGTACATAATCTTGAATGAATCTTAATTTTTTGCAATGTATGTGAGAATTATTTCAAAATGAAGTGTTTTGGAAATGTTATTAGAAATATTTTTTTTATCTAGTTATTTGTGAGTGTAAATGTCTTTTTTTTTCTAAGAATGAAGCCGATGAGAAATAAAACAAGTATTTATTAGTATCACCATATATATATAAACTATATATATATCAAAACTTCTTTTAGGAGGCTAGAAAGTGATCAGAGGATCTGGTGGGACGTATAATTATTGTACAATGTATAAAATGTAGTGGGAATAATCATGAATGAATCTTAATTTTGTGAAGTGCATGTTAGCATTATTTAAAAATTAAGTCTTTTGGAAATGTTATTAGAAATATATATTTTTTATCTAGGTGTTGTATGAGTAAATGTGATTTTTTCTAAGAATTAAGCTCACGAGAAACAAAACAAGTACTTATGTGTATCACCATATATATATAAATATAATGAAACTTTTGTAGGAGACGAGAATGTGATCATGGTGTCTAATGGGGCATAGTAGTTAATGTATTTTGAGCTTTCATTAAGCATACAGAAGACTTTTTGTTAAAGGCTTTATTGAAGAAATTATAGAGAATTTTTCATTTATTGTAGGCCTTTATACGTTATTTGGAGTGTATTTATCACGTTTAAAATTTTACGTATTAAAGAGTAAATTAAGAAAGTTTGGAATTATAATAGATGTTGGTTGTGAAGGACAATCTTAACGTAGTGGACGGTGAAGTAAGGTGGAAAACATTGGCCGCTTCTTTGAATATAGTTCTAAATCTAAGGTTTTGAAACGATGAATCGTGGTAACCTTTTTTATTCCTGATCAAATAATCTAAAACTTCTTTGCCTTTCATTGCATTTAATTTTTTTAATTTTGACTAGAAGGGAAAGTTCGAATTTAATTTGTTCAGAATCCCACATCTGCTAATTAAAGAAAAATAATTACTCCTTATAAAAATTTGGGCAGTCCTCCCCTCTTGAGGTACCTTTTGGGGTGAGTAAGGCCCAAGCAAAAAAATTCTAACAAGGTATCTGAGCCAATTGTTGGGCTGCTGAGTTGGGCCACCCGCGCAGATCTCCAATCCTGCAAAATTCCACGCACCAGATGTTCATTCCTGGCCGTGAGGGGGTGTGTTGAGCATCCCACATCGGCTAATTAAAGAAAAACAATTACTCCTTATAAAAACTTAGGCAGTCCTCCCCTCTTGAGGTACCTTTTGGGGTGAGTTAGTCCCAAGCCCAAAAATTCTAACATAATTGAAGATATGTTAATGATGAGATTATTTTATATTTATTGTCTCTTTTTTCCAGTGAATTTGTTTGTTGGAGTGTCTAATATTAGGAGGCATTGCAAGTTTGAGATAATGGTTACAACCTTCTTTGTTTCGATTCAAGTTGTTTATTAAGTTCCTGAAATTTTAATAGATTTATGTATAAGTGTTTAATAGTACATATTAATTTCAAATATAGAAATGGTAATGAGTACCGATTTGATTGTTTTTTACATTCGATATATGTACTTAATTATCATATGCAAATTTGTTTGAAAAATTATTCGAATAAATATTGCAGTGTTATAATGTGGGAATGGGAAAGTTTGGTGGGACATTTCCAAACTCATCTAATGTCTTTAGTTAGGTGGATTCAATACCTAGTATATATTCATCTTGCCTTTTCCAATGAAAAAATAGTTAACAACTGATACTTTAGTAGCTAATACGATCTTAATCTCATGATGTGCATAATGTTTTATAAAATTAGTATGAATAATCTTGAATGAATCTTAATTTTGTACAATGTATGTGAACATTGTTTCAAACTGAAATTTTTTGGAAAATATAGATTAGAAATATATATTTATTATCTGTGTTTTCGTGTGTAAATTTTCTAAGAATGAAACATGACAATTATTGATGTGTAACAGCCTATTGAGATATATATATATATAATAAGTTTCTATAATGAAACTCTATTTAGAAGCCTAAAATGTGATCACATAGTCTAATGGGACTTAGTAAATACTGTGCTTTGGGCTGTTATTAAGCATACTAGAAGACTTTTTGCTAAAGACTTTACTAAAGCCCATGGTGGAAAATTTTGATTTATTGTAGGCCTTTATATAATAATTGGAGAGTATTTGTCTCATTTAAAAACTTCAGGGATTAAAGAGTAAATTAAAAAAGTTGGGAATTATAATAGACGATGGTTGTGATGCAAAGTCTATGTTAATGTAATAAACATTGAAGTAAAAAGAACAGCTGCTTCTTTGAATATAATTTATAAATCTAGGGTTTTGAAACAAATGAATAGTGGTAAGTTTTTTCTTATTTTGGATCGTAGTATCTAAAACTTCTTTGCCTTTGATTGAATTTAATTTTTTCAATTTTTATTACAAGGGAAAGTTTGAATTAAATTGGAGATGTATTAATGATGAAATTATTTTCGTATTTATTGTTTCTCGTTTCTTCAGAAGATTTGTTCGGTGGATTCGCTAAAATTAAGAGGCACTACAAGTTTGAGGTAAGGGTATAACTGTATAACTTGATTTGTATTTATTGAAGTTTTTCATTAAGTTCTTGAAGTTTTAATAGATTTATGTATAACTGTTTTAAAATATTTAACTTGATTTGTATTTATTGATGTTTTTTTATTAAGTTCTTGAAGTTTTAATAGATTTATTTATAACAGTTTAAAATTTATATCAATTTAAAATAAGAACTATAACGAGTATGGATTTGATTGATTTTTACATTCGATATATGTACTGACTATGACATGTACATTATGTGTTTGAAAATTTATCCGAATAAAGAGTTTGGTGTTATACTTAGGGACAGTTTCAATCTCATCTACCACATAGTCAGATGGATTTAATACCTAGTATCAATTTGTCTTGAAACAAAACATGACACGAATTATGTTCAATTTTTTGTGGAAAATAAAAGCAAAGGAGCTCCTTATATATATATATATGTGTGTGTGTGTGTGTGTATTTGATGTAGAGGTTTTTCAATTGCTATAGTTCTAGAGGGATTCAATTTCTCAATCCTATAAAGATTTATGTCTTCAAATTTACGAGGATCAAAATGCTTAGTTTGAGAAGAATTCAATTTTCAAATTCTACCACGATTAAAGTCTCTAAATCTTATGAAGACCGAAGTCTTTAATTTCTGAGGAGATTCAATTTCTTTGTTAATCCAACTTCCTTAATTCTTCGAGAAAGAGTATCTTCCTAATTAGATTAGGAATCAACACTTCAAACTATCCCAATTAGGATGGGTTCAAGCCTCATAAATCATATGTCCAAATACTTCAAGCCTTGTCTTTAAATTTCCAACCAATCACTTTATCCAAGTGTTGAAGTGGGGGTATTAGTAGATAATAAAATGTTGATTAATTTATTTTATCAAAGACTAAATAAAATAAATAGTTTAGTCTTAGTTATTTAAATGAAAATAAGTCTTTGGGCCATCCATACTGGGTTGGATTTTGAATTTTTTTGAATAATATCCAAATACATTTTAAATAAAGCCCAATAAATATGAGACCTATGCAATCAGCCCCAATTTAATTGAGCCCAAAATCATTTTACATTTAGTCCGTAAATGATGGGTTAAATCTATTGGAACTCATCATATAAAGAGTTGGGTCGACTCAACACCGATGATAGGTTGCTGAGTAACCAAGGAACCCAAAGCCCCATCGCCACCTATTAATAAAGGTCTTCCCCAAGGTTGAGAAACCATTCAAAAGGAGATTCAAAAGAGACTCAAGCTTGAAACAAGTGAAAGCTCTCCAAAGACTCTCCTTAGAGGCTCTCCAACAAAGGTCTTCTTCAAATATCTAAGCATTCTTCACGTTCTTCTTCTGAAGGAATAAGAAAAGCTACAACAGCTCTACGATTCGAGATTAAGCTTCCAAGCCCTCGAGTTCAATACCAGAGTTGTTTCGACTAAAGCTTCCAAGCAGCCCAATTGAAAATAAATGTTCATGCGACTCGACATCAACTTTCCTAGGTATCGAGTTGAAAATCGAAGTTTGTCCGATTCGAGATTAAGCTTTCATGCCTTCATTCATATTCAAAGGTCATGCAATTCGACGTCAAGCTTTCAAGCCCTCGAGTTCATAATAAAAGTTCGTTCAAGTCAAGATCAAGCTTGCAAGCTCTCGAATCATTGTTTTTCTAAAGAAAAGAATCTGAGAATTCTCCTACAAATTCAATTTTTCTTTTGTTTTTAAAACTTTCTCCACATGATTATTATGTTCATCACGTTCACTTACTTGGGAAGTAGAAACCCTGTAAGGAATATAATCTTTATCTTCTAACAGAGGTGAAATATAAGAAAGCTAAAAGAAAGTCTGATAGACTTGATAGAAAGAAAGACAAAAGTAATATTGTCTGTTATAAGTGTAAACGTATAGGTCACTACGCTAATAAGTGTAGGATGAAACAAAAGATTAATAATCTTAATATTAGTGAAGAATTGAAAGATTCTTTAGAAAAATTATTTTTAGAATCCGATGAGTCTGAAGAAATAAATTCAGCCTCAGAATTAGATCATATCTATGATTCTTCTGAATCATCAGAAGAAGAAATGTGGCCTTGTAAACAAGGATTCAGTGAATCTGATAAAGAAGAAAATGATTATTATAAATTAATATCTCAATTTCAGGATTCTGATATTAATGTTCTAACTAATAATCATATTTTAGAATTTTTAAAATCTATTAAAGACCCTGAATTAAGGTCTAGAATGATAGAAAATATGGATGATATTCCATCGACTAGTACTTCTCCTCCTAAGAAAGAAGTAGAATTTATACCTAATAATAATCCATATTCAATGACAGAAGTTTATAAACTTATGAAACAAAGATATGAGGATTCTCATAAATCTCCGACAACTTTAAAAGATTTGTATGGAGAAATAAATCATCTGAAAGATGAAATTAAGATCTTAAAACAAATGAATCAAACTCTTGATACTAGAGTTTCTAATTTAGAAATAAAAAAAGATAATCCTTTGGTTACACCAAATCTTTTTGACAATCTTCATAAGATTGGCGATGAGAATTTCTTAACTACTCTTGATATGATTACATCATACAAGTTTTATGTGAAAATTACTTTACTTATCAGTAAAGATGAAATAAAAGAGTTTACTGCTCTCATTGATACAGGAGGCGATATTAGTGTTGTACAAGAAGGATTAATTCCTACCAAATATTTTCAGAAAACAACTCATAGTTTACGACATTCGGGTGGTGATAAATTACAAATTAATTTTAAACTACCGCGAGCATATATTTGCAATAATAAAGTTTGTATTCCTGAAAGCTTTTTATTAGCTAAAAATATTACTAACCAAGTAATACTTGGTACTCCTTTTATTAAAAAGATTTTTCCTATTACTTATATAGGAACTGATTGACTTATAGGTACTTTTGAAACTACACCTGTTTCTTTTCAGTTCATAACTGAACCAAATACAAGATTTGTTAATGAAATAAAGGATTTTATTATAAGAAAACAAAATCAAATTAATTTTATAAATTTTGAAATTAACTCTTCCACTATCAAAGAAGTTTTACAAAATCCTAAATTACAGGATAAAATTAAAAAACTACAGCATCATATTTCTGTAGAAATTTGCAATGATCATCCAAACGCTTTTTGGAATCGCAAGAAGCATGAAGTTAAACTTCCTTATATTGATGACTTTGATGAAAGTCAGATCCCTACCAAGGCAAGACCATGTCAGATGAATTCTAAATATTTAGAATTACGCAAAGAATAAATTACTTCTTTAAATAAAAAATTAATCAAAGAGTCAAACTCACCCTGGTCATGTATAGGATTTTATGTAAATAAAAATGCTGAATTAGAAAGAGGTGTACCAAGATTGGTAATAAATTATAAACCTCTTAATAAAGTCTTAAAATGGATTCGTCATCCTATTCCTAATAAAAAGGATTTATTAGATCGCCTTTATGAAGCTCTAATATTTTCTAAATTTGATTTAAAATCAGGATATTGGCAAATTCAGATAGCTGAAGAAGACCAATATAAAACTGCATTTAATGTGCCTATAGGTCACTTTGAATGGAAAGTGATGCCTTTCGGTTTAAAAAACGCGCCTTCTGAATTTTAGAAAATCGTGAATGATATATTCATACCATACAGTGACTTTATATTAGTCTATATAGATGATATCTTAGTATTCTCCAAAAATGTTCAACAACATTTTGAACATTTAGAAATCTTTAAGAAATTAGTTATACAAAATGGTTTAGTAATATCAAAACCTAAACTGGTTTTATTTCAAACCAACATTAGATTTTTGGGTCATAAGATTGAAAAGGGAAAAATCATTCCTATCAATAGAACTATAGAATTTGCTTCGAAATTTCCAGATGAAATCTTGGATAAAACACAATTGCAACGATTCTTAGGCAGTCTAAATTATATTTCGCCTTATTATCAAAATCTTGCTTCTGATACAGCTATTTTATGCGATAGGTTAAAGAAGAAGCCTAAACCTTGGACTTCTCAGCATACTGAGATGGTCAAGAAAATAAAAGCAAAAGTTTCCTCTTTGCCTTGTTTGGTATTAGCCAACCCTACTTGGCAAAAACTAATAGAAACTGATGCTTCTGATATTGGTTATGGGGGTATTCTTACCCAAATTTGTCTTGTTAATAACCGATCACATTTAGTCAGATATCATTCTGGAAAATGGACTGATAGTCAACGAAATTATGCCACTATAGCTAAAGAAATCTTAGCTATTGTCAAATGTATTTTAAAATTTCAAGATGATTTATATAATCAGAAATTTACTGTTATAACAGATTGCCAAGCAGCAAAATTCATGTTTAATAAAGATTTTAAACATGATGTATCTAAATAGATGTTTGCCCGATGGCAAGCTCATTTAGCACCCTTTGATTTTGATATTATTTATAAAAAAGGTCAAGATAATAATCTTCCTGACTTTTTGACTCGTGAATATTTGCAGCATGCAGGGACGAGGACATAATTACCGCGGTCGTGGTGGCCGAGGCCGAGGTAATACCTCTCAGCCAAAAGACAAAAATGTTGTAATACAACATGGCAACAAGACTCTTGTTGGCACAAATTTGACTCAAATTCCTGCAAATGAAGCAGAGTTATATGCAGCATTCAAAAAACAGTTGCGTGCTACACAGCAACAGTCAGGTGAAACCTCATCATCATCATATGCTCGAAAGCTTTAGCCGAAACGGGAAGAAGATCATACACCTTCTTATTACACTCATAAAGAGAAAGACATCATATGTCATTTGGAACACAAGGATCTCCAATGGAAGGAGAATCCATGGCTGTTAATTAACAGATACCTTGATGTGGCATCCTATGCTGCTACGTCATACAAACAGCGTCAATACTATGAAAATGTTTTAAAAGAAACATTTTGTGACATTACACATTTCTACCCTGGTGGTACTAAAACAGGGACAATTTATAATTTTAGTAAGATCATAATAAAAAAGATCATATCTATTGAAGAATGGGGAATTTCTCCTTTGCGAGAAAAGGAATTCATAGTTCCTGGTACTAAATTCACCATTAAATATAATTATTGGGATTATGTTGATGCTTTTCATAAAGCACTTCTATATGAAAATCGAACCAAGAAGCATACTTGGTTAATTAAAATTTGTGGAAATGTTTATAACAATCCCATACCAAATTGGTTTTTCACATGGTGGACTTCATATGGTACATCAGGGAAAATACTTCCAGAGAAATTCAAAGCTTTATATGCTGAATGGATTAATATATCACCAAAGGTCGCTGAGTATATCAGTTTAGATCTTGATTCAGAGGATATAGCTTCTATGTTATTCTTCATAGAATTCTCCATACCATGGGTATGGAAATGGACACCTGAAGTGGGTTATACCCAACACAATATGCCATGTCTCAGAAGAGCTACTCATAGCAGGTTCTGGGATAGATTAACAAAAATTTATCCAGAGACCAAAATTATTAATGGTCAAAATATTTTGGATGATATTCAGCAAAAAATTTTGTCATACAAAAAGAAAAAAGAATCTGGTGATTTCAAAAATACCAGCCCATTTAGTCAATTATGGTCTATGCTACGGTTACAGAAAGAGGTTATACCAAAAGAAGATTTAATTAAATCTTATTTACTACAATTCAAGAAGGAGCTTCTCAACACCTTGCTCCCTGAAGACAAGACTGACATTTCTATGGCAGGCTCGTCTCATGATGATTGTTTAGCTGGGGAATCTCAAGACCCCAATGAAAATGATAATATGGATGCTGAAACTCTTAATGAAGAGGACATTGACCGGATGGTCCAAGAGATGGAAGAAGCTGCACAAAAGGCACTAAAGTAAAAGCTGAAGACACCCATGTACAAGCAGCCCCACTTCATCAACAACATATTGAATTATTGTCCTTGTAGGACCTATGTAATAGTCACTCCATTATAGGGAATAGTAATATTCGGATTTCAAATCCTTTATGTAATAGCATAAGTTTAGTTGGTGTCCGCCTTCCTTGTCTATAAAAGGAAGCCAACTCTTCATAAGTTGGACACACCACTAGAGACACCACTAGAAATCCCTCTCTCTAGCTTTCTAGTTTTCTCTCCTCTTTGTATACATTTTCTTTTATCAATAAGAGTTTGAAGTTTCCTTCTTTCCTCCCTGGTAAATCTCTTATTTCTTTTCGCTCTTTTACTTTCTGTTTAATTTATTTTTATATTTAGATTTAGCCTAATGGCAGGCTAAATCATTTCATGTTAAACTATGGATTACTATATATCTAGCTAATTATGTTGTTAAGATCATTATTTTGTCCAAATGGATAGTGGTTTATGCCATAACTATGAGTTTGGGTTATGAACTTGGAACTGGCCTTACTTATGGGAAGACTAGGGTTAGCCTGTTGAAAGCCGTTGAGTGAAGGCTGTGTTAAGGCGTTGATCCCAGTATTAGTCTTTGATAAGTAGGATGACGGTTCTCAAGGGCATGTAAAATTGCCATGAAATTCATAGTTATTGCATGGACTACTATCTGGCTACCTTCGGACCTCATTTGGTATCAGAGCCATGTAATTGCTAGGATATATTGGTTATTCATAGTTTAACATGACCTTTCTGCTTTAAATTCACATGAATTTATTAAGAGAAAAGAGAAACATTAAAAATGTTTCTAAACAAGAGATGGATATTCCTGACAACTTGGAAGCACTTAATAAGTGGACTATTCCAAGGGTTGATTTGAAAACTGTATATCAGTTAGGAACCTTTGAAAAATTGGGTTTAAAACAAGTAGTAAAAACTACTGAAGAATCAGTCTCTTTAGATAATGAAGAAACTGAGATTAAATTGTTATCATTAAATGGTATCCTTAAATATAAGGATTTATATAAGTTCATTCATATTGGACTAGTGCAGATTGCATTCAAACCTCTTACTTTAGAAGGTTTACCTGAAAGTTTTATTGCATGCTTAAGAGATGCAAGAAATCTAAATTGGAAGCAATCACTTATAGGTGTGATCCAATCTAGTCTGGCGCATGGACCAGTATATTTTAATGTTTATCCTAATCTTTCACTATCTTTAAGTGATGTCAATATCTTTGACACTTTAACATTAAATGTTAAGACTCATGGTTATAATTATATGGCTGGATCTGAACTTATATGTATTTGTTATAGAATTTATTATAAACCATCATTTACTTTAAATCCTAATTGTAAATTAATGGATAAAAAGATAAATGAAACTGTTTTAATAGAAACCAATTTTAATAGATCTAAGAGCTCAACAAGAAGAATTATTAAATGGGATGAAATCCCTATGCCTCCTCAATGGAAATTGGAAAGAACTGGTTATACACAGTCAAAAACTGAACATAATATTGATCATCTTGAACAAACTCCAGAAGGAATAGTTTATATCCAGATGGATCCTAGTTCTTCTCGGATAGGACATATTCCTAAAACATATTCTACCAGATCTGAAAGATCTTATATTTCACCTCTGTTAGAAGATAAAGATTATATTCCTTACAGGGTTTCTACTTCCCAAGTAAGTGAACGTGATGAAGATAATAATCATGTGGAGAAAGTTTTAAAAGCAAAAGAAAATATTGTTAAGGGAGTTTATAACAAAGATTCGGAAATAACCGAATCTGAAATGAATTTTTCTTTATGAATCATGCACAAAAAATTGATTTCAGACCTGGATCTGAAGCCAGGCAAAAAATTAAAACTGAATTTAATTAACCTAGATGGGAACCATTTAGAAAGTGGTTTTTCTCTAATTTTGATGATACTCTAAAATATTATATTTCTGAAGAATTTTATAAATGTTGATCGATTCATAATATTTTATTTCCATTTGTTCCATGGTTCGTAGATAAATATATTGAACCATACATTTCGGTTTTAGAAAGAGATTATAAACTCTTAAATGGTAATATCATTAAAGGAGTTTGGCCTCCTCAACAACCTTTTCATTTGGAAAAGGACAATCATATTGTTAGTTTTACAGCATTTGTGAAACTTTTTGAACATGATACATTAAATATCACTGTAAAACAGATAAATAAACTTATAGAACAACATAATTACACAAACATTTGTTTAAATGTATTAGGAGAACAAATTCTCTCTCTTCATAAGAGAATTGATGTTTTATTACAAAAACTTGCCAAGATTAATACATCTTCGTCCGATGGCACTAAAGAAGTCATATCTACTCCTCCTTTGCAGCCTCCTCCTAAAATTTATAATTATAAATTAAAAAAGATGTCAGATCTAGAAGAAATGCTAGATCAGAAATTTAAAAAATTAAATATTAATACTCTAGAAAATGAATTTTCTGATAAATTATCAGACACAAAGGATTATAAGCCGATTATTCAGGATGAACTTAATAAGTTATATAAGTTTGCTGATAGACCTACACAAAGAATAAATTATTATAGAAGACCCTCTCCAGTAGATATTCTACATGAGGAACAAGAACATATTAATAATAACAGTTATAATGGAAAAAGCATTTATGAATGGAATATCGACTGTTATACAGAAAAACAGATTTAAAATCTTACACATAGAATGCTTATGTACAGATACGATCGATGAGTCGATTGGAAACAATGTGATGAATATTGCAAAAATGATAGTTGCAGGGATTTCATCGCCAACTAAAAGGTTGGTGGGATCATTATCTTTCTTATCAGGAGAAAGAAACCATTTATCATACCCTTAAACAAGAAGATAATGGTAATACTAGTGAACAAGCAGTTTATACACTCATTGTGACAATATTAGAACATTTCACCGGAAGAATTTCGGATAATAATGAGACTAATAGAACTCTATTACAGAATACTAGGTGTAAAACACTCACAGATTGGAGATGGTATAAAGACCTATTTCTTAATAGGGTTATGGAATTACCAGAGAGTAATAGCTCTCATTGGAAATCCAAATTTATTGATGGATTACCTCCATTATTTGCTGAAAGAGTAAGAAAAACTCTTAGGAAAGATCAAATATCTATTCCTTATGAAAGTTATACATATGGAAGTCTCATAGCAACTTGCAAATCTGAAGGTTTAGCCTTATGTAATGAAATTAAATTAAATCAACAAATTAAAAGGCAACGATTAACTGAAAGAAATCAGTTAGGCCAATTTTGTAGTCAATTTGGGTTAGAGATTCAACCACAAAGAAAACAAGTTCATAACTCTTCTCATAATGATAAACATGAATTTTATCATAAAAAGAAAAAGAAGAGATATTCTCAGGCACAGTTAGAGAAAAAAGCTAAAAGAGATAGTAGTCCATGCAATAACTTAGAATTTAAAGGTCTAATTTTACATAAACTTTAAAACCGTCAACCGACTTATCAAAGAATAAAACCGGGATCAACGCCTTTACATCGCCTTAACTCAACGGCTTTCAACAGGCTAACCCTTATTCTTTGAATAAGTAAGGCCAGTTTCAAGTTCATAACCCAAGCTCTAAGTTATGGCCTAGACTGCTATCCATCCGGACAAAATAAGGATCTTTACAACATAATTAGCCAGATATATAGGAATCCATAGTTTAACATGAAATGATTTAGCCTGCCATTAGGCTAAATCTAAATATAAAAATAAATTAAACAGAAAGTAAAAGAGCGAAAAGAAAAAAGAGATTTACCAGGGAGGAAAGAAGGAAACTTCAAACTCTTATTGATAAAAGAAAAATGTATACAAAGAGGGAGAGAGAACTAGAAAGCTAGAGAGGGAGATTTCTAGAGGTGTCTCTAGTGGTGTGTCCAACTTATGAAGAGTTGGCTTCCTTTTATAGACAAGGAAGGCGGACACCAACTAAACTTATGCTATTACATAAAGGATTTGAAATCCGAATATTACTATTCCCTATAATGGAGTGACTATTACATAGGTCCTACAAGGACAATAATTCAATATGTTGTTGATGAAGTGGGGCTGCTTGTACATGGGTGTCTTCAGCTATTACTTTAGTGCCTTTTGTGCAGCTTCTTCCATTTCTTGGACCATCCGGTCAATGTCCTCTTCATTAAGAGTCTCAGCATCCATATTATCATTTTCATTGGGGTCTTGAGATTCCCCAGCTAAACAATCATCATGAGACGAGCCTACCATAGAAATGTCAGTCTTGTCTTCTGGGAGCAAAGTGTTGAGAAGCTCCTTCTTGAATTGTAGTAAATAAGATTTAATTAAATCTTCTTTTGGTATAACCTCTTTCTGTAATCGTAGCATAGACGATAATTGACTGAATGGGTTGGTATTTTTGAAATCACCAGATTCTTTTTTCTTTTTGTATGACAAAATTTTTTGCTGAATATCATCCAAAATATTTTGACCATTAATAGTTTTGGTCTCTGGATCAATTTTTGTTAATCTATCCCAGAACCTGCTATGAGTAGCTCTTCTGAGACATGGCATATTGTGTTGGGTATAACCCACTTCAGGTGTCCATTTCCATACCCATGGTATGGAGAATTCTATGAAGAATAACATAGAAGCTATATCCTCTGAATCAAGATCTAAACTGATATACTCAGCCACCTTTGGTGATATATTAATCCATTCAGCATATAAAGCTTTGAATTTCTCTGGAAGTATTTTCCCTGATGTACCATATGAAGTCCACCATGTGAAAAACCAATTTGGTATGGGATTGTTATAAACATTTCCACAAATTTTAATTAACCAAGTATGCTTCTTGGTTGGATTTTCATATAGAAGTGCTTTATGAAAAGCATCAACATAATCCCAATAATTATATTTAATGGTGAATTTAGTACCAGGAACTATGAATTCATTTTCTCGCAAAGGAGAAATTCCCCATTCTTCAATAGATATGATCTTTTTTATTATGATCTTACTAAAATTATAAATTGTCCCTGTTTTAGTACCACCAGGGTAGAAATGTGTAATGTCACAAAATGTTTCTTTTAAAACATTTTCATAGTATTGACGTTGTTTGTATGACGTAGCAGCATAGGATGCCACATCAAGGTATCTGTTAATTAACAGCCATGGATTCTCCTTCCATTGGAGATCCTTGTGTTCCAAATGACATATGATGTCTTTCTCTTTATGAGTGTAATAACAAGGTGTATGATCTTCTTCTGTTTCGGCTAAAGCCTGAGCATATGATGATGATGAGGTTTCACCTGACTGTTGCTGTGTAGCACGCAACTGTTTTTTGAATGCTGCATATAACTCTGCTTCATTTGTAGGAATGTGAGTCAAATTTTGACTAACAAGAGTCTTATGACCATGTTGTATCACAACATTTTTGTCTTTTGGCTGGGAGGTATTACCTCTGCCTCGGCCACCACGACCGCGATAATTATTGCCTCGTCCCTGCATGCTGCAAATATTCACGAGTCAAAAAGTCAGGCAGATTATTATCTTGACCTTTTTTATAAACAATATCAAAATCAAATGGTTCTAAATGAGCTTGCCATCTGGCAAACATTTGTTTAGACACATCATGTTTAAAATCTTTATGAAACATAAATTTAGCTGCTTGGCAGTCAGTTTTTACAATAAATTTTTGATTATATAGATCATCTTGAAATTTTAAAATACATTTTACTATAGCTAAGATTTCTTTTGCTATAGTGGCATAATTTCGTTGACTATCAGTGCATTTGCCAGAATAATATCTGACTAAATGGGGTTTGTTATTAACAGGACAAATTTGGATAAGAATACCCCCATAACCAATATCAGAAGCATCAGTTTCTATTATCTTTTGCCAAGTGGGGTTGGCCAATACCAAACAAGGCAAAGAGGAAACTTTTGCTTTTATTTTGTTGACCATCCCAGTATTAGTCTTTGATAAGTAGGATGACGGTTCTCAAGGGCATGTAAAATTGGCATGAAATTCATAGTTATTGCATGGACTACTATCTAGCTACCTTCGGACCTCATTTGGTATCAGAGCCATGTAATTGCTAGGATATATCGGTTATTCATAGTTTAACATGACCTTTCTGCCTTAAATTCAAATGAATTTATTAACAGAAAAGAGGAACATTAAAAATGTTTCTAAACAAGAGATGGATATTCCTGACAACTTGGAAGCACTTAATAAGTGGACTATTCCAAGGGTTGATTTGAAAACTGTATATCAGTTAGGAACCTTTGAAAAATTGGGTTTAAAACAAGTAGTAAAAAACTATCGAAGAATCAGTCTCTTTAGATAATGAAGAAACTGAGATTAAATTGTTATCATTAAATGATATCCTTAAATATAAGGATTTATATAAGTTCATTCATATTGGACTAGTGCAGATTGCATTCAAACCTCTTACTTTAGAAGGTTTACCTGAAAGTTTTATTGCATGCTTAAGAGATGCAAGAAATCTAAATTGGAAACAATCACTTATAGGTGTGATCCAATCTAGTCTGGCGCATGGACCAGTATATTTTAATGTTTATCCTAATCTTTCACTATCTTTAAGTGATGTCAATATCTTTGACACTTTAACATTAAATGTTAAGACTCATGGTTATAATTATATGGCTGGATCTGAACTTATATGTATTTGTTATAGAATTTATTATAAACCATTATTTACTTTAAATCCTAATTGTAAATTAATGGATAAAAAGATAAATGAAACTATTTTAATAGAAACCAATTTTAATAGATCTAAGATCTCAACAAGAAGAATTATTAAATGGGGTGAAATCCCTATGCCTCCTCAATGGAAATTGGAAAGAACTGGTTATACACAGTCAAAAACTGAACATAATATTGATCATCTTGAACAAACTCCAGACGGAATAGTTTATATCCAGATGGATCCTAGTTCTTCTCGGATAGGACATATTCCTAGAACATATTCTACCAGATCTGAAAGATCTTATATTTCACCTCTGTTAGAAGATAAAGATTATATTCCTTACAGGGTTTCTACTTCCCAAGTAAGTGAACGTGATGAACATAATAATCATGTGGAGAAAGTTTTAAAAACAAAAGAAAATATTGTTAAGGGAGTTTATAACAAAGATTCGGAAATAACCGAATCTGAAATGAATTTTTCTTTATGAATCATACACAAAAAATTGATTTCAGACCTGGATCTGAAGCCAGGCAAAAAATTAAAACTGAATTTGATTTACCTAGATGGGAACCATTTAGAAAGTGGGTTTTCTCTAATTTAGATGATACTCTGAAATATTATATTTCTGAAGAATTTTATAAATGCTTATCTATTCATAATATTTTATTTCCATTTGTTCCATGGTTCGTAGATAAATATATTGAACCATACATCTCTGTTTTAGAAAGAGATTATAAACTCTTAAATGGTAACATCATTAAGGGCGTTTGGCCGCCACAACAGCCTTTTCATTTAGAAAGAGACAATCATATTGTCAGTTTTACAGCATTTGTAAAACTTTTTGAACATGATACATTACATATTACTGTAAAACAAATTAATAAACTTATAGAACAACAAAATTATACAAACATTTGTTTAAATGTGTTAGGCGAACAAATTCTCTCTCTTCATAAGAGAATTGATGTTTTAACACAAAAACTTGATAAGATTGATACATCTTCTTCAGATAGTTCAGGAACTAAAGAGATTATATCTGATCCACCTTTGCAGCCTCCTCCTAAAATTTATAATTATAAATTAAAAAAGATGTCAGATCTAGAAGAAATGCTAGATCAGAAATTTAAAAAATTAAATATTAATACTCTAGAAAATGAATTTTCTGATAAATTATCAGAAACAAAGGATTATAAACCTGTTATTCAAGATGAACTTAATAAGTTATATAAGTTTGCTGATAGACCTACACAAAGAATAAATTATTATAGAAGACCCTCTCCAATAGATATTCTACATGAGGAACAAGAATATATTAATAATAACAGTTATAATGGAAAAAGCATTTATGAATGGAATATAGATGGTTATACAGAAAAACAGATTTATAATCTTACACATAGAATGCTTATGTACAGTACAGTCAGTAAACTGATTGGAAATAGTGACAGTAATATTGCAAAAATGATAGTTGCAGGTTTTACTGGCCAACTTAAAGGTTGGTGGGATCATTATCTTTCTAATCAAGAGAAAGAAACTATTTATCATACTCTTAAACAAGAAGATAGTGGCACTACTAGTGAACAAGCAGTTTATACACTGATTGTGACAATATTAGAACATTTTACCGGAAGAATTTCGGATAATAATGAGACTAATAGAACTCTATTACAAAATACGAGGTGTAAAACACTTACCGATTGGAGATAGTATAAAGACCTATTTCTTAATCGGGTTATGGAATTACCTGAGAGTAATAGCTCTCATTGGAAATCCAAATTTATTGATGGATTACCTCCATTATTTGCTGAAAGAGTAAGAAAAACTCTTAGGAAAGATCAAATATCTATTCCTTATGAAAGTTATACATATGGAAGTCTCATAGCAACTTGCAAATCTGAAGGTTTAGCCTTATGTAATGAAATCAAATTAAATCAACAACTTAAAAGGCAAAGATTAACTGAAAGAAATCAGTTAGGCCAATTTTGTAGTCAATTTGGGTTAGATATTCAACCACAAAGAAAACAAGTTCATAACTCTTCTCCTAATAATAAACATGACTTTTATCATAAAAAGAAAAAGAAGAAATATTCTCAGGCTCAGCTAGATAAAAAAGCTAAAAGAAAGTCCGATAGACTTGAAAGAAAGAAAGATAAAAGTAATATTGTCTGTTATATGTGTAAACGTATAGGTCACTACGCTAATAAGTGTAGGATGAAACAAAAGATTAATAATCTTAATATTAGTGAAGAATTGAAAGATTCTTTAGAAAAATTATTTTTAGAATCCGATGAGTCTGAAGAAATAAATTCAGCCTCAGAATTAGATCATATCTATGATTCTTCTGAATCATCAGAAGAAGAAATGTGTCCTTGTAAACAAGGATTCAGTGAATCTGATAAAGAAGAAAATGATTATTATAAATTAATATCTCAATTTCGGGATTACGATATTAATGTTCTAACTAATAATCATATTTTTAGAATTTTTTAAAATCTATTAAAGACCCTGAATTAAGGTCTAGAATCATAGAAAATATGGATGATATTCCATCGACTAGTACTTCTCCTCCTAAGAAAGAAGTAGAATTTATACCTAATAATAATCCATATTCAATGACAGAAGTTTATAAACTTATGAAACAAAGATATGCGGATTCTCATAAATCTCCGACAACTTTAAAAGATTTGTATGGAGAAATAAATCATCTGAAAGATGAAATTAAGATCTTAAAACAAATGAATCAAACTCTTGATACTAGAGTTTCTAATTTAGAAATAAAAAAAGATTATCCTTTGGTTACACCAAATCTTTTTGACAATCTTCATAAGATTGGCGATGAGAATTTCTTAACTACTCTTGATATGATTACATCATTCAAGTTTTATGTGAAAATTACTTTACTTATCAGTAAAGATGAAATAAAAGAATTTACTGCTCTCATTGATACAGGAGCCGATATTAGTGTTATACAAGAAGGATTAATTCCTACCAAATATTTTCAGAAAACAACTCATAGTTTACGACATGCGGGTGGTGATAAATTACAAATTAATTTTAAACTACCGCGAGCATATATTTGCAATAATAAAGTTTGTATTCCTGAAAGCTTTTTATTAGCTAAAAATATTACTAACCAAGTAATACTTGGTACTCCTTTTATTAAAAAGATTTTTCCTATTACTTATATAGGAACTGATTGTCTTATAGGTACTTTTGAAACTACACCTGTTTCTTTTCAGTTCATAACTGAACCAAATACAAGATTTGTTAATGAAATAAAGGATTTTATTATAAGAAAACAAAATCAAATTAATTTTATAAATTTTGAAATTAACTCTTCCACTATCGAAGAAGTTTTACAAAATCCTAAATTACAGGATAAAATTAAAAAAACTACGAGCATCATATTTCTGTAAAAATTTGCAATGATCATCCAAACGCTTTTTGGAATCGCAAGAAGCATGAAGTTAAACTTCCTTATATTGATGACTTTGATGAAAGTCAGATCCCTACCAAGGCAAGACCATGTCAGATGAATTCTAAATATTTAGAATTATGCAAAGAAGAAATTGCTTCTTTGTTAAATAAAAAATTAATCAAAGAGTCAAACTCACCCTGGTCATGTACAGGATTTTATGTAAATAAAAATGCTGAATTAGAAAGAGGTGTACCAAGATTGGTAATAAATTATAAACCTCTTAATAAAGTCTTAAAATGGATTCGTCATCCTATTCCTAATAAAAAGGATTTATTAGATCGCCTTTATGAAGCTCTAATATTTTCTAAATTTGATTTAAAATCAGGATATTGGCAAATTCAGATAGCTGAAGAAGACCAATATAAAACTGCATTTAATGTGCCTATAGGTCACTTTGAATGGAAAGTGATGCCTTTCGGTTTAAAAAACGCGCCTTCTGAATTTCAGAAAATCATGAATGATATATTCATACCATACAGTGACTTTATATTAGTCTATATAGATGATATCTTAGTATTCTCCAAAAATGTTCAACAGCATTTTGAACATTTAGAAATCTTTAAGAAATTAGTTATACAAAATGGTTTAGTAATATCAAAACCTAAAATGGTTTTATTTCAAACCAACATTAGATTTTTGGGTCATAACATTGAAAAGGGAAAAATCATTCCTATCAATAGAAGTATAGAATTTGCTTCGAAATTTCCAGATGAAATCCTGGATAAAACACAATTGCAACGATTCTTAGGCAGTCTAAATTATATTTCTCCTTATTATCAAAATCTCGCTTCTGATACAGCTATCTTATACGATAGGTTAAAGAAGAAACCTACACCTTGGACGTCAAGGGAAAGTTTGAATTAAATTGGAGATGTATTAATGATGAAATTATTTTCGTATTTATTGTTTCTCGTTTCTTCAGAAGATTTGTTCGTTGGATTCGCTAAAATTAGGAGGCACTACAAGTTTGAGGTAAGGGTATAACTGTATAACTTGATTTGTATTTATTGAAGTTTTTCATTAAGTTCTTGAAGTTTTAATAGATTTATGTATAACTGTTTTAAAATATTTAACTTGATTTGTATTTATTGATGTTTTTTTATTAAGTTCTTGAAGTTTTAATAGATTTATTTATAACAGTTTAAAATTTATATCAATTTAAAATAAGAACTATAATGAGTATGGATTTGATTGATTTTTACATTCGATATATGTACTGACTATGACATGTACATTATGTGTTTGAAAATTTATCTGAATAAAGAGTTTGGTGTTATACTTAGGGACAGTTTCAATCTCATCTACCACATAGTTAGATGGATTTAATACCTAGTATTAATTTGTCTTGAAACAAAACATGACAAGAATTATGTTCAATTTTTTGTGGAAAATAAAAGCAAAGGAGCTCCTTATATATATATGTGTGTGTGTGTGTATTTGATGTAGAGGTTTTTCAATTGCTATAGTTCTAGAGGGATTCAATTTCTCAATCCTATAAAGATTTATGTCTTCAAATTTACGAGGATCAAAATGCTTAATTTGAGAAGAATTCAATTTTCAAATTCTACCACGATTAAAGTCTCTAAATCTTATGAAGACCGAAGTCTTTAATTTCTGAGGAGATTCAATTTCTTTGTTAATCTAACTTCCTTAATTCTTCGAGAAAGAGTATCTTCCTAATTAGAGTAGGAATCAACACTTCAAACTATCCCAATTAGGATGGGTTCAAGCCTCATAAATCATATGTCCAAATACTTCAAGCCTTGTCTTTAAATTTCCAACCAATCACTTTATCCAAGTGTTGAAGTGGGGGTATTAGTAGATAATAAAATGTTGATTAATTTATTTTATCAAAGACTAAATAAAATAAATAGTTTAGTCTTAGTTATTTAAATGAAAATAAGTCTTTGGGCCATCCATACTGGGTTGGATTTTGAATTTTTTTGAATAATATCCAAATACATTTTAAATAAAGCCCAAAATATGAGACCTATGCAATCAGCCCCAATTTAATTGAGCCCAGAATCATTTTACATTTAGTCCATAAATGATGGGTTAAATCTATTGGAACTCATCATATAAAAAGTTGGGTCGACTCAACACCGATGATAGGTTGCTGAGTAACCAAGGAACCCAAAGCCCCATCGCCACCTATTAATAAAGGTCTTCCCCAAGGTTGAGAAACCATTCAAAAGGAGATTCAAAAGAGACTCAAGCTTGAAACAAGTGAAAGCTCTCCAAAGACTCTCCTTAGAGGCTCTCCAACAAAGGTCTTCTTCAAATATCTAAGCATTCTTCACGTTCTTCTTCTGAAGGAATAAGAAAAGCTACAACAGCTCTAAGATTCGAGATTAAGCTTCCAAGCCCTCGAGTTCAACACCAGAGTTGTTTCGACTAAAGCTTCCAAGCAGCCCAATTGAAAATAAATGTTCATGCGACTCGACATCAACTTTCCTAGGTATCGAGTTGACAATCGAAGTTTGTCCGATTCGAGATTAAGCTTTCATGCCTTCATTCATATTCAAAGGTCATGCAATTCGACGTCAAGCTTTCAAGCCCTCGAGTTCATAATAAAAGTTTGTTCAAGTCAAGATCAAGCTTGCAAGCTCTCGAATCATTGTTTTTCTAAAGAAAAGAATCTGAGAATTCTCCTACAAATTAGGAACTTCTCCAGATATTTGTAACCACTTCAATATTTTTCTTGTCTTTTAATTTACAAACCTGAAATTTTTTCTACGTATTGTGACATATAAACTTTTACATCCCCATAGAGGCCAATCAAACAATGTTTAACACAACATACATACTATTTTGTAATATAGTAGAGGTAAAGATACTAACCGATCCTAAAATAAGAAAATATCTGCTGCACAAGAGCTTCTTATCTCGAACCTGCATCAAAGACAAAAATACAAGTAATTAAAAGTGTATTCTTAAAAGGGATATATGGTAAGTTATCGAATTGAGAAGAAGTCCTAGCACAAAGCATACAATCCTTTCAAGTTTATAGGAGAAAATATACTTCGTAGCCAATGCTAAAACAAGTACATTTCATTCATAGCCCCACATTAAAAACATTAAAATGTAACGAATTAATGTCATATTCTTATATAAACTAAAAAGATTATGGTAAATGTCAAGTTTGAAAGTAATCTTTATATATTCAAAAATTCTCTTCAACTTAATTATCTACGACCACTTTTACTGAAAAATTGTTGTGAGAACCTTGAGAAGATCATCATCTTTTTTTTAATAATACCATCGATCATTATCCAGAAGCCTAGCTCCCTGCTAGAGTGGAGGCTGCTGGGTTGGGCTGAGGTTGTTGGGTTGTAGGAATGGGTCTGTCAAGCTGGGCTGGATTGGAGGCTGTTGGGTTGGGCCAAGTTTTTTGGGTTGTTGGAATGGGTCTATCAAGCTGGGCTGGAGTGAGCGTGCTTTCGTACTGGGCCGCTTGAGGAGCTGGGTCAGACGCAGCAAGCCTAAGCAAAGTGCTTGAGCTATTGGGATGAATCTGATGAAGCTGCTAGGCTAAGGGCTCAATTTGCTAAAGCTGCTGGGCTGAATTTGTTGGTGTTCTATTTTCATAGAAAAAATCACTTCCCCTTTCTAGTGAGCCCCAAATTTGTTCTCAAAATTATAAGAGCTTACAAAATCCGGAATGCACTATGGCGTGTCTGATTTCTCTTTGTAGGGAAACTTGGTCTCATAAAAAATTACATCTCTTGACAAAATAAAATTCTCCCGTTGTAAGTCATAAAACGGCCAACCTTTCTTGTTAAAGGGACAGCCGAAGAATACACATAGTCTGCTTCGAGCTCGGAATTTATCTTTAGCTAGTTCATGATCATGGACATAAGTTAAACACACCTGAAACTCTTAATGTGAGAAATGTTGATTAGAAATATATATTTATTATGTAGGTGTTTTTGTGTGTAATTTTTTTTTCTAAAAATGAAACATGACAAGTATTTATGTGTAACACCCTTTTGAGATATATATACATCATAACAATAATAAGTTTTTATAGTAAAACGTTTTTAAGAGGCTAGAATGTGATCATACAGTCTAATGGAACTTAGTATCTATTATACTTTGGGTTTTCATTACGCATAATAGAATACTTTTTGCTAAAGACTTTATTGAAGTTAATATGAAGATTTTTTATTTATTTTAGGCCTTTATTCATTACTTGGATTTTTTATTTATTTTAGGCCTTTATACATTACTTGGAGTGTATTGGAGTCATTAAAAAATTTTAGGGACTAAAGAGAAAATTTAAAAAGTTG
Source organism: Catharanthus roseus (assembly GCA_028651295.1). Lineage (NCBI taxonomy): Eukaryota > Viridiplantae > Streptophyta > Magnoliopsida > Gentianales > Apocynaceae > Catharanthus > Catharanthus roseus. The sequence goes on from JAPQWS010000130.1 coordinate 157,892, forward strand.
GGATTTATAATAGATGATTGTTATGAAGCAAACTCTATCTTAATGTGTTCGAGATATCACATCAGTATGTGATTCTCCTAGATTATCTTGGATTCTATAAGAGATTATTTGGTTAGAATCCTATATTGATTATAACTAAGATACTTTGTATTATGCTATTATTATAGTAGTATTCCTTATTAGTGGTTGGTTAGAATCCTATATTGATTAGGATTAAGATACTTTGTAGCCTATAAATAGTAGATCATAATGAATAAGAAATCAATCAAGACAATCAATTGAAGCATTCAATATTATTCTTCGTTGTGCCCTAAATTTCTTAACATGGTATCAAAGCCAGAGCCAGGTTTGAAAAAGAAGAAGAAAAAGAAAAAAAAATCTTTCACATCTATGACTTTATTTTCTTTTCATTCAGTTTGAACAATTCTTTTCGTTCAGTTTGGACAAGTTCTTTTTTAGGTTTCTAATATTTCTTCTAATTTTGCTTCAATAAAAATTTAGGAGATTATATTTTTTTTATAAATCACATTCAAGTCAAGTAGCTTCATCGACAATTATTTGAAGCACCTAAAATTTAGAAATTGAAATTGGATATTGATGGTTGCTTTATCGAAAAAAAAACTCTAAAGCGACGTCAAAGGAATTTTCGATGATGGATTACGAAAGCCACTGCGACTGATGGAAGAAAATCACAATGACTGTGACTAATGGAAGAAGATCACAACGACTGCGACTGATGGAAGAAGATCACAACGACTGCGACTGATGGAAGAACCCCAGCGACAGCGATTGATGAAAAAAAAACCACAGCGACAGCGATTGATGACAAAAACCATAGCGACAGCGAGTGATGGTAAAGACCACAGCGACAGATGGTGGAAGACTACCAGATGTGCAATTTGCACGTTACAAAAAAAAAAAAAAAAAAATTGAAAATTGTGGCAAGTTGGACATGCAATTTTTGCACGTTCTAACTTGAGGGAGGGTGTTGGAGATATCACATCAGTATGTGATTCTCCTAGATTATCTTGGATTCTATAAGAGATTATTTGGTTAGAATCCTATATTGATTATAACTAAGATACTTTGTATTATGCTATTATTATAGCAGTATTCCTTATTAGTGGTTGGTTAGAATCCTATATTGATTAGGATTAAGATACTTTGTAGCCTATAAATAGTAGATCATAATGAATAAGAAATCAATCAAGACAATCAATTGAAGCATTCAATATTATTCTTCGTTGTGCCCTAAATTTCTTAACATAATGTAACGGACATTGAAAGGTGGAAAAAAAAAGCCGCTTCTCCGAATATAGTTCGTAAGTCTAAGGTTTTGAAACAGCGAATTGTGGTAACTTTTTTTAATTTGGATCGAATAATCTCAAACTTCTTTGCCTTTGATTGATTTATATTTTTCAATTTTTATTAGAAGGGAAACTTTGAATTAAATTGAAGATATGTTAATGATGAAATTACTTTTTGTATTTATTGTGTCTCATTTTTTAAGAGGATTTGTTTGGTGAATTCACTAATATTAGGGGGCATTTCAAGTTTGAGTTAAGGGGCATAACCATCTTTTTTTTTTTCATTGAAGTTTTAATAGATTTATGAATAATTGTTTTTAATATATATATCAATTTCAATTATGAAACTGTATTGAGAAAATCAATTTGTTTGATTTTTACATTAGATATATGTATTTTCTATGACATTTACATTATATGTTTGAAAATTTATTCAAATAAATAGTTTAGTGTTATAAATCAAGACATTTCAAATCTCATCTACAACATAGTTAGGCAAATTTCATACCTAGTATCAATCTCATCTACATATAGTTTGGAACTGATATTTTCGTAGCTAGTGTCATCTTAATCTCATGACAAATATAATGTTTTGATAAAATGTAGTGCAAATAATCTTTGAGTGCATCTTAATTTTGTGCAATGTATGTGAGCATTATTTCAAAATGAAGTTTTAATGGAAATGTGGATTAAGAATATATATTTATTATCTAGGTATTTTTATGTGTATATGTGTTTTATTCAAACAATGAAGCTCACTAGAAAAGGACAAGTATTTATGTATAACATCGTCTTGAAAAAAACAAGACAAGAATTATGTTTAATTTTGTGCAAAAAAGCTTCTTATATATGTACATGGGTTTAATGTAGAGGTTTCTCAACTGCTATAATTCTAGAGGGATTCAATTTTTGAATCCTATAAAGAACAATTGCTTTAATTCTAGAGGGATTCAAATTTATGAGGATCAAAATCTTTAATTTGAGAAGGATTCAATTTTCAAATTCTACAAGGATTAAAGTCTCTAAATCTTATGAAGATTGAAGTCTTTAATTTGTAGGGATTATTTTTTTTTTATCCAACTTCCTTGATTCTTTAAGGAAGAGTACTTTCGTAATTATATTAAAGTCAGTACTTCAAATGGGCCATCCATATTAGGTTTCGTTCAAGCCTCATAAATTATATGTCCAAATACTTCAAGACCTTGTCTTTAAATTTCCAACCAATCACTTTATTCAAGTTTTGAAGTGGGGGCATTAGTAGACAATAAAATTTTTATTAATTCATTTAATCAACGAGTAAATAAAGTAAATGGTTCAGTCTAATTGTAAAACAAAATCGAGTGTTTGGGCCATCCATACTAGGCTAGATTTGGAATTTTTTTTAATAATATCAAAACGCATTTTTAATAAAGCCCAATAAATATGAGACCCATTCTATCAAGCCCCAATTTAAGTGGGCCCAAAATTATTTTACATTAAGTCCATAAATGATAGGTTAAATCTATTGGAACTCATAAAATAAAGAGTTGGGATGACCCAACACCGATGACAGGTCGCTGGATGGCCAAGCAACCCAAAGCCCCATCTGCACATATAAATAAAGGTCTTCCAAAGGTTGAAAAATCATTTAGAAGGAAATTCAAAAGAGACTCTCCCTAGAGGCTCTACAACAAAGGTCTTCTTCGAATCTCTAAGCATTCTTCACGGTCTTCATCCAAATGAGTAAAGAAAGCCATAATGGCTCTACGATTTGAGATCAAGCTTTCGGGCCCTCGAGTTCATCACAAGAGTTCGTCTGACTCAAGCTCCAAAGCTACCGAGTTCAAAATCAAAGTTCATCCAACTGGAAATCAAGTTCCCAAGGTGTCAAGTTCACAATCGAAGTTTGTCCGATTCGACATAAAGCTTTCAAGCCTTCGATACACATGCAAAGTTAATGCAATTCGAGATCAAGCTTTCAAGCCCTCGAGTTTATACTCACAGTTTGTTTAATTTAAGATCAACTTTTCAAGACCTCGAATAAATGTTTTTCTAAATAGAAGAATCGGAGGATTCTCCTACACATCAGGAACTTCCCCAGAGATTAGTAACCACTTCAAATATTAATAAATACTTTGTTGCTATATTTTTCTTCTCTTTTAATTTACAGACTTGAAATTTTTGTTGCGTACATTGAGATATAAACTTTTCCATCCTACTGAGGCAAATCAAACAATTTTTAATAACGAAGCATACTATTTTGTAAAATAGTGGAGTGAAAGATACAAAGTAAGCGACATTAAAATAAGATAATATCTGTTGCACTAGAGCATCTTATCTCGAACCCGCATCAATGACAAAATGTAAGTAATTAAAAGGTAAAATGAATATATGGTAACTTATCGAATTGAGAGGAAGTCCTAGCACAAAACATACAATCTTTTCAAGTTTATAGGAGAAAAAATACTTCGTAGCCAATGGTAGAACAAGTACACTTCTTTTCTTAGTCCTACATTAAAAACATACAAATATAATGAATTAATGTAATATTCTTATATCAACTAAAAAGATTATGGTGCATGTCAAGTTTGAAAGTAATATTTATAAATTCAAAAATTCTCTCAAGTTCATTATCTATGACTACTTTTAGTAAAAGATTGGTGATGAGAACCTTGTGAAGATCATCATCTTTTTTATTAATAACACCATCGATCATCATCCAGAAGCCTAGCTCTCTTCTAGAGAACTTTCATATCTAGCAAAATCTATTTCGGTTTTACGTCCAATCAATCCCTTGATCAATCTCCCTTTTCTACCTTTAATATATCCTGCGATTTTCGTGCACAGATATATTAATTTAACACTATAAACCCCCAATCCATCAACTCAATTAAATTTATTTGAGAGTAGTTAGTTCGTTTCTAATAGTTTTGGTAGTTAATGTTCATAAGATTTTGATTGAGGGTTCAAGTGTGTTGGAAAATAATTGGGAAAGACCTCATGGCATAAGTACAATAAAGTAAATAGATGATAGCTAACCTTAGTTTTTAAAATACTAGATCTAACTTCTCTAAAAACCTACGTATGCAAGAGAGACTGCCGAAGAAGAAGAAAAGGCTAGGAAAAGAAGATATAGGTTTAAAGGAATTAGAAAATGTGCAATTTTAAAGTTAAGTGAGTAAATTTCTAATGCATTTTGAGTTATGAACAAGGCTTTTTAGGAAAGATTACGATTTTTCTGAAAAGTAGTTTCATCTTTTTTGAAGAAGGAATCAAGCACTGATATTTTAAAAGAATCATGTTAGTTATATATGTGTGGATGATTTTTAATTATATGGTAAAGTATTAAAGTTATATATAATATCCAAGCAACCGAAGTGTGCATCATTGAAGTGAAGGACTGATTAGAGTCTAGAATCCTAATATTTGATCTTGCAATAAACCAAAGATGCATATTTATATGATGTCTGTATGATTGTTCAATAAAAACTAACATATGATTTTAATGCATATGGGTTTCATTTTAAGTGTTTAAGTAACTTTCTGTATAATTTTGACTTGTTTAATGTAAATTTGATATCATCATTTTATCAAAGAAAAAAGTTTTATTTCTTCATGTTTTGCACGGTACTGTACAGTAACTCTAAGAGAATAGCAATGCTACTTAAGTTCCACTACCCAACACTAGTCAGTGCATGCTAAAGGAGAAAATTTGTGACTTTTGTTGAATTGGTCAAGTTTTTTGAAAGTGATATCATTTAACAATAAAATGTTTACTTTCTTCTTTTCCTTTGAAACTGAGAACATATATACACAGTTATTGAATTTGAAACCAAGAACATATTTACTCAGTTATTTAATTCTTCTATTTTTGCAAATGTTAAACTTATGCATTTTCTTATGTCGTATGACCATTGTCCAAATTCTCTTTTAAGGTGGTCAAATTTGAATTTCAAAACATGAACTACTTTTGAATCATGATTTCTAAAGAATTTTGACGAAAAGTTTTTTTTGTATAAATATGCCGGACTCTGGAAAAATTTTATTTACTTATTGAGTTGGAAAGCTCATCCCTTTTCCCAACCTTGTAAATGACTATAAGTCAAAGCATGACGATTTAGGAGATTGGCAATAAGTCTCTTTTTGGAGATAAAAGAGTTATTATTTGGGTAAAAAGCTCCAGTAACCCCTTAACTTTTTAGGGTTTCAGTTTTTTACCTTGACCTTGAAAATGACTAATTTTGGGCCTAAAACTTTAGTAGCGTTCGAAAAATGACCCATCCATCCATTTTAGGAGTTAATTAAGTAAAGATCAAACAAAGTTAAAGGCTATATTTACACGTCGTGTCTCGACCTCAAATATGGGGCATGACACATACAACAGTGAACGGAAGTAGGATACTTTTAGTGTTGAAGTCATGGTAATTGTCCCTTTGTAAATCTTTTGCGATTTCCTTAATATGATTCTTAAAGTTTTTTATGAAGCCAAGGCTGTAAATATTTTTTTGTTTCTTTTTCTCTTGCCATTTGTGTGTTGGGATTATTTTAAAAATTGTAGTGTTGGATGTTTTAGTATAGCTTATTTCTTTTCGATGAATATGTAATGTGTGGGTGTCTTTCTGAAAAAATAGTTGGCTGGAGATGTTTTAAGGTTAAGTAATTTTTAGAAGAGTTTTGAGAAGTATTGTATTTGGCATCTCTCAGAAGCTTTAGGGAGAGTAAAAATAGAAGACTTTAGCCACTTAAGTATATCATTTTCCTAGCCACTTAATTACACTTATTTGCCTTTTAAAACATGTCAGTTCCAAAAATTGAAGCTGATAAGTTTGATGGCAAATCTGATTTTGCAATGTGGCGGAGAAAAATGAAAGCAGTTTTCGTAAAAAGTAAAATTGCACTCGCTAATTGTAGCCACGAAGAGTATCCAGAATCTTGGAGGGTTAAGTTCTTACGGAAAAACTAGGTGATACGCACAGTTGCCTCACTTTGCATTTAACCGACAATCTTTGACGAGAAATCGACGAAAAACACAATGCTTTTGACTAAACTGGAAAAACTGTAGTTGGAAAAATCTCTTTCAAATAAAGTTTATTTAAAAGAACAGCTTTTTAGTTTTAAAATTATTGGGTCTAAAACACTTTCAAAAAATATGGATGATTCAAATAAAATCGTTTTGGAACTACAAGACGTTGGAGAGAAAATCTCTGATGAAAATATTGCAGTTATTTTACTAAATGCCTTACCTGATTCTTTCGACGGTGTAAAATCGGCCATTAAATATGGAAAAGATGGTTCATCTTTTTCTGATGTTAAAAACGCTTTGAAATCGAAAGAGTTGGATTTACAAAAAGAAAATAAATCGCAAGATGAAAACCTTTACGTGCGAGGGAGAGTTGATCGGAGGGAACCTCTTAGTCACAGGTCTAAAAGTAAAGGGCGACCCAAATCTTGAGAAAAGAACAAAGTGAAATGATTTTAATCTTGTAAGGAGGGTCATATGAAAAATACGTGTTTTAAAAGTATTAAAGATGAAAAACAACGTAAACATGGTAAAGGGAGTACTAAAGTCGACAAAAACCACGATTTTGATTCTGATGGTAATTCTATATTTTCAGAGGTTTTGTGTGTTTCCCTTTCCCCTTCTTATTCTAAAGTTGTTGATCATTGGGTTTTTTATTCTGGCTGTACATTTCACATGACACCAACAAACACTGGTTTTCAAATTTATAATCTTTAAATCAAGGTATGGTTTACACGAGAAAAAAATCAAGTTTGTGATGTTAAAGGCATTGAAAATATTTTCATTAAAATGCATGATGGTGTGACTAGAAAACTCATTGAGGTGAAATACGTGTCCGACCTTCGTTAGAAACTTATCTCTCTCGGTTATTTAGATTCTCTTGGTCTTTCTTTTAAATCCAAAATAGTATTTTACGTATTTGCAAAGGAAACCTAGTCATGCTAATAAGTTTTAAAAGAGATAGTTTATATATCCTTTTTGGCAAAACAGTTTGTAACTCCTCTGCATTGATTTCAAAAACTATTCCCGAAAAACCTATGTACTATTCCTGAAAAAATTATGTTGTGGCATCATCGGATTAGCTACATTAGTGAAAAGGGACGTTATTATTTACAAAAACAAAATCTTTTATGTGGTGACAAAAAATTGATCCTTTGGATTTTTGTGACCACTACGTTTTAGGAAAACAACACAAAATCAGTTTTTCAACAAGCACACACAAGTCTTCTACTATACATGATTACGTGCATTGTGATCTTTAGGGACCTGAAAAGGTTCTAACTTATGGTGGTAATGTTTATTTCTTGTCTACTGTTGATGATTTTTCAAGGCAAGTTTAGGTCTTTCTTTCAAAAACTAAAGATCAAACTTTTGAAAAGTTTTATGAGTGGAAACATTTTGCCAAATATCATTCTAGAAATAAACTAAAAACTATCAGGACCGATAACAGTCTCGAGTTTTGTAACCGGAAGTTCTCTAATTTGTGTGCATCGCATGGCATCTTGCATCATAGGACGGTTAGATATAACCCCCAGCGAAACGGAGTAGCTGAGAGGATGAACCGTACCATTACGGATAAGGTTAGATGTCTCCTTGTTTCTTCTGGTGTCCCAAAACCTTTCTGGGGTGAAGCTGTTAGCACGGCTATCTATCTTAACCATAGATCTCCTTCTACAGCTATAAACTTTAGGACTCCTATAGAACTCTAGTGTAGTAAACCCCCTAATGTTTCCAACCTGAAAGTTTTCGGGTTTGCAATCTTTGCACATCAGATGGAGTGTAAGCTAGATCCTAGGCCTAGAAAGGGAGTGTTTATAAGATATCCTAGTGGAGTGAAGGGTTATAGAGTGTGGTTAAAGGGTGAACCGGGTGTAAAGATTGCCATCAGTAGGGATGTTATCTTCAACGAGTTACATACAAAACGATTAGGATTATTCTTGCTCTTATTATGTTTTATGACCTCGATCTTGAACAACTTGATATTAAGACCGCTTTCTTGTATAGTGATCTCGAAGAGACTATATGTGTCAACCACCAGGTTTTGAGGTTAAAGGTAAAGAACAGATGGAGTGTCTTTTGAAAAAGTCTTTATACGGACTTAAACAATCACCCTGACAATGGTACAAGAGGTCTGATTCTTTTATGTTAAAAGTTGGTTTTACCAAAAGCAACTATGATAGTTGTCTATATTTCTCTTGTAATAATGAATAACTCTGCAATCGGAGGTCCGTTTCACGCGTCTGACCACTCGTTTTGACGGTTCTCGTACAGATAAACGCAACGGTATCGTATGACCACTAGTTTTAGAGTGAAGGAGTAGAGAGAAGTTAAAGAGAAATTGTGTAGAGAGAGAAAGAGTAGGGAGGAGGAGGGAAAATAATGATTTTTTTCGTGCTATACATTCACATTCCCGAGTAAGATTTATCGACCCTTTTTTATCTCATAATCATCAAATGTTGGAATTTTGCCTCAATTTAAATAAAATAAAAAATAAAATCTCTCCAACCAATTCAAACTTTTAGATTCAATAAAGGAATTCAAATATTCTAAAAAATTCGATTGAGGCCTTTAAAGCATATAATAGCTCCAAACCAAAAAAGACCTTCTTCATTTTATATATTTATTTCCATTCTTATAATTTGCAAGCATTTTCTCTTTAAACAAAATTCTTAAATTTCGTCTTATGAAAAAATCACATTTATGAGATTTTAGTGTATATATATATATATATGAAAGTAAATTTAAAAGCCAAATTATTGGGGTAGCCTTCCATTTCCTTATTTTTTTCTCTTTTACTTTCTCTCTGAAAAATATTAATTAAAATTCTGAAATGTTTTGAACTAATATGAAAAAAATATAGACCTAAACAATTGAAGATTTTAGTTGGTAGGCAAACATTGTGATTTTTTTGTTTCATTAATAAATTTTTTTTTTTTTTGTTATTAAAAAAGTTCCCTTTTACACACAAAAAAAAAAAAAAAAAAAAACTAATGTTATAAAAGATGCATGTCAATTATATATGTTAAATATACTCTAACAAAACAGTACCCTTTTTAGAAAATTTTAATAAATTTCAAAATCCATTTCGTCGTTCAGTAGCGACAACCGTCTTTTATAATTGGTACCGCGGTCGCTCTTTGGTTGGGTATTGGTGCAACATTACCTATTGATAAATCCCTAACTTTAGGTCTTTTTAATTCAATTGTTAAATAACATGACGTATGCATCTAGGGAATAGTCGCTTCTAAAGTGAATTACCCCTAGATACATTGATTCAATTAAATTCTGAATCTATCTAGAATATTTGAATTGTACTAAAGATTCAAAATCGATTTTCATCTTAAAATAAAAAAAAGACGAAGTTATAATAAATTATCACAAAAAAGATAAATTACATGAAAAGAAAATAACTTTTACCTTATATTAATGAGGAATACATTTTTTATATTTTAGTTTACCTAGATTAAAAAGAAAAATAGAAAAGGGAGTGCGTAAAAGCAGTTCTTTTTTTTTTTTTTTTCCCTAAGGGAGTAACCAAAAAAAAGTTAAATTTTCAAAAATGAACTTTACTTTACGTGATTGCAAATATATGAATCCATGACAAAATATAATTCCCACTAAAAACATAATGATTCTTTCAACTACATGACCAGATAAACAATATTGTCTTTGATAGGGAACATAGTCAACTTAATGGATTTTTAGTAGTAACATTGAATAGAGTTTGTTAAAATTTTAATTTTTATCAATAGCATAAAATTTTTATGAATTTAGAACAAAGATTAATTTTTTAAATTAATTTAGTATTGTTAAATTCTCCTACACTTATATTATAAGCCTTATAAACTAATCTTCCAGGAAAAAAAACTTATAACCGAATCAAAAATATTTAGGACAAAATTAAGAAGAGATTCTCGTGTCTCAATGAATGTATCAACTTTTATCAAAAATTATGAAAAGAATAATTTAATATATAAAAGAACAAATAGAAACTCAAATTAGACAAAAAAAAAAAAAATGTGGACTATAGAAAGAGAAAAATTTACCTTCAAACTTGGGAAGACTTGATATGAGCACTTCTGAGGAGAAGAGTTCAAGAATGGCTTTGCCTCTTTCTTGTGTGTTGGTTGGTTATAGAAAAAAAATGACAAAGTAACTAAATTATCAATTGATTTTCTTAAACAATTGAGAATTTTTTAACTAATAAAAAATTTTAAAAAATCATAAAAATAGAACGAAGTATTTGAGTGCTCAAACATTATAGATATAGATAGATGTATAGATGTTGCAAAAGATATTTTCAAAATGTCACGAATCCTACCGACCAAATTAGAACTTGGAGTCTAAAGCAATTTTAAATGCGATTCTCCAATGATTAAACTGCATAATTAATGCATATTGCAGTTGCACCTTGAAAATCAAACGCGAAGAAAGGAGAAGAATAAAAGGAAAAAATATATCTTTTTTAAGAAAGTAAAATAAATAGAGAAGGAGAATTACTACCGATTGCGAGTCAATAAAAAAATATTTCCACAACTTCAGAAAATTTTCATGAACTGAAAATTCATTGTGATAACTGTCAAAAGGAAAAGCATGCTTAAGAAGAAGAGATATGAACAAAAGACATGGATATATATTGATAGACAGCGGCGGAACCAGGACAGAAAACTTGGAGGGGCTGATTAACATTAAAAATTTTAGCAAAATTGCGTCTATAAAATAGTTGCATTCCAAGTACAAAAATATTCAAAATTGGAGGGGCTTAACTGTAAAACATCAAAATTCCTAAAGTTTTTTTTTTTCGGGGGGCTCGGGTGTAGTTCCGCCACTGTTGATAGAGGAGTTAGAGTCAGAGTTTGAATTAGTTTTTATTAACCAATAAAAAATTTTGTAGTTCATGAAATAAATCAAAAAATCTAAAAAATAAAGATGAGATTTTCAAAGCTTTAGAAGAGGAGAGAAAGTATCATATGTATTTTAATATATATATATATACGTATGGATATATATACATAATCTTGAATGAATCTTAGTTTTTTGCAATGTATGTGAGAATTATTTAAAAATGTTGGAAATATTATTAGAAATATTTTTTTTATCTAGTTATTTGTGAGTGCAAATGTCTTTTTTTCTAAGAATGAAGCCCATGAGAAATAAAACAAGTATTTATTATTATCACCATACATATATATAAAAACTATATATATGTCAAAACTTCTTTTAGGAGGCTAGAATGTGATCAGAGAGTCTAATGAGACGTATAATTATTGTACAATGTATAAAATGTAGTGGGAATAATCATGAATGAATCTTAATTTTGTGAAATGCATGTTAGCATTATTTCAAAATGAAGTCTTTTGGAAATGTTACTAGAAATATATATTTTTTATCTAGGTGTTGTGCGAGTAAATGTGGTTTTTTCTAAGAATGAAGCTCACAGGAAACAAAACAATTATTTATGTGCATCACCATATATATATATATATAAATATATAATGAACTTTTGTAGGAGACAAGAATGTGATCATGGAGTCTAATGGGGCATAGTAGTTATTGTATTTTGGGCTTTCATTAAGCATACAGAAGACTTTTTGTTAAAGGGTTTATTGAAGAAATTATGGAGAATTTTCTATTTATTGTAGGCCTTTATACGTTATTTGGAGCGTATTTATCACGTTTAAAAATTTTACGTATTAAAGAGTAAATTAAGAAAGTTTGGAATTATAATAGATGTTGGTTGTGAAGGACAATATTAACGTAGTGGATGATGAAGTAAGGTGGAAAACATTGGCCGCTTCTTTGAATATAGGTCTAAATCTAAGGTTTTGAAACGATGAATCGTGGTAACTTTTTTTATTCCTGATCGAATAATCTAAAACTTCTTTGCCTTTCATTGTATTTAATTTTTTCATTTTTGACTAGAAGGGAAAGTTCGAATTTAATTGAAGGTATGTTAATGATGAAATTATTTTATATTTATTATCTCTTTTTTCCAGTGAATTTGTTTGCTGGAGTGTCTAATATTAGGAGGCATTGCAAGTTTGAGATAATGGTTACAACCCTCTTTGTTTCGATTCAAGTTGTTTATTAAGTTCATGAAATTTTAATAGATTTATGTATAAGTGTTTTTTAGTACATATTAATTTCAAATATAGAAATGGTAATGAGTACCGATTTGATTGTTTTTTACATTCGATATATGTACTTAATTATCATATGCAAATTTGTTTGAAAAATTATTCGAATAAATATTGCAGTGTTATAATGTGGGAATGGGAAAGTTTGGTGGGACATTTCCAAACTCGTCTAATGTCTTTAGTTAGGTGGATTTAATACCTAGTATATATTCATCTTGCCTTTTCCAATGAAAAAATAGTTAACAACTGATACTTTAGTAGCTAATACGATCTTAATCTCATGATGTGCATAATGTTTTATAAAATTAGTATGAATAATCTTGAATGAATCTTAATTTTGTACAATGTATGTGAGCATTGTTTCAAACTGAAATTTTTTGGAAAATATAGATTAGAAATATATATTTATTATTTGTGTTTTTGTGTGTGAATTTGCTAAGAATGAAACATGACAAGTATTGATGTGTAACACCCTATTGAGATATATATAATAAGTTTCTATAATGAAACTCTTTTTAGAAGCCTAGTATGTGATCACATAGTCTAATGGGACTTAGTAAATGCTGTGCTTTGGGTTTTTATTAAGCATACTAGAAGACTTCTTGCTAAAGACTTTACTAAAGCCCATGGTGGAGATTTTTTATTTATTGTAGGCCTTTATATAATAATTGGAGTATATTTGTCTCATTTAAAAACTTCAGGGATTAAAGAGTAAATTAAAAAGTTGGGAATTATAATAGGCGATGGTTGTGATGCAAAATCTATCTTAATGTAACAAACATTGAAGTAAAAAGAACAGCCGCTTCTTTGAATATAATTTATAAATCTAGGGTTTTGAAACAGAGAATACTGGTAAGTTTTTCTTATTTTGGATCGAACAATCTAAAACTTCTTTGCCTTTGATTGAATTTAATTTTTTCAAATTTTATTATAAGGGAAAATTTGAATTAAATTGGAGATATATTAATGATGAAATTATTTTCGTATTTATTGTGTCTCGTTTCTTCAGAAGATTTGTTCGGTGGATTCGCAGAAATTAGGAGGCACTACAAGTTTGAGGTAAGGGTATAACTGTATAACTTGATTTGTATTTATTGAAGTTTTTCATTAAGTTCTTGAAGTTTTAATAGATTTATGTACAACTATTTTAAAATATATAACTTGATTTGTATTTATTGAAAATTTTCTATTAAGTTCCAGAAGTTTTAATAGATTTATGTATCAATTCAAAATAAGAACTATAATGAGTATGGATTTGATTGATTTTTACATTCGATATATGTACTGATTATGATATGTACATTATGTGTTTGAAAATTTATTTGAATAAAGAGTTTGGTGTTATGCTTAGGGATAGTTTCAATCTACGACATAGTTAGTTGGATTTAATACCTAGTATCAATTCGTCTTGAAACAAAACATGACAAGAATTATGTTCAATTTTTTGTGGGAAACAAAAGCAAAGGAGCTCCCTATATGTGTGTGTGTGTGTGTGTGTGTTTGATGTAGAGGTTTTTCAATTGCTATAGTTCTAGAGGGATTCAATTTCTTAATCCTATAAAGATTCAAGTCTTTTTACGAGGATCAAAATGCTTGATTTGACAAGAATTCAATTTTCAAATTCTACCACGATTAAAGTCTCTAAATCTTGTGTATAGTGGCATATAAACTTTTACATCCCCATAGAGGCCAATCAAACAATGTTTAATACAAAATACATCCTATTTTGTAATATAGTAGCGGTAAAGATACTAACAGATCATAAAATGAGAAAATATCTGCCGCACTAGAGCGTCTTATCTCGAACTTGCATCAAAGATAAAAATGCAAGTAATTAAAAGTGTATTCTTAAAAGGAATATATGGTAAGTTATCGAGCTGAGATGAAGTCCTAGCACAAAGCATACAATCCTTTCAAGTTTATAGGAGAAAACATACTTCGTAGCCAATGCTAAATCAAGTATATTTCATTCACAGTCCCACATTAAAAACATAAAAATGTAACGAATTAATGTCATATTCTTATATAAACTAAAAAGATTATGGTAAATGTCAAGTTTGAAAGTAATCTTTATATATTAAAAATTCTCTTCAACTTAATTATCTACGACCAGTTTTAGTGAAACAAGTGGTGTGAGAACCTTGAGAAGATCATCATCTTTTTTATTAATAATACCATCGATCATTATCCAGAAGCCTAGCTCCTTTCTAGAGCACTCCATATCCCGCAAAATCTATTTTTGTTTTTTGTCCAATGAATCCTTAATAAATCTCCCTTTTCTATCTTCAATATATCCTGCAACTTTTGTGCATTGATATATAAATTGTATACTATAAACCCCCAACCATTCAATCAATCAAAATTTATTTGGGGACTAATTAGTTAGTTTCTAATAGTTTGGATAGTTAATGTAATAAGATTTTGATTGAGGGTTCAAGTGTGTTGGGAAATAATTGGGAAAGACCTTATGACGTAAGTACAATAAAGAAAATAGATGGTAGCTAACCCTAGTTTTTTTTAAAAAATAGATCTGACTTCTCTTGAAGCCTACGTTCTTTTCAGATGCAAGAGAGGCTGTCAAAGAAGAAGAAGAAAAGGCTACGAAAGAGGGCTAGGGTTCAAGGAATTAAAAAGATGCAATTTTAAAGTTAATAGATTAAATTTCCAATAAGTTCTGAGTTATAAACAAGGCTTTCTTTGGAAGATTATGAATTGTTTGAAGAATAATTTTGTCTTTTTGAAGGACTCAAGCACTAATATTTCAAAAGATTTATGATAATTATGCCTCTGTGAATGATTATGGCTCTTATATGGTTAAATATTAATGTTATATATAATATCCGATCAAGGTGTGCTTCATTGAAGTGAAGGATCAAGAATTCTAATCAGCCAAAGATGCATTTTTACATGATGTGCGTATGATTGTTCAAGAAAAACAGATGTCTTATTTTAATGCATATGGATTGCATTTTAAGTGTTTATTTAAATTTCTAAATAATTTTCACTTGTTTAATGTAAATTTGATATTGAAATTCTATAAAAGAAAAAAGTTTTATTTCTTCATGTTTTTTACGGTAATGCACAGCGGCTCCAAGAGCCTAGTTCTGCTACTGAAAGTCCACTGCCCCAACACTGAGCAGTAAATGCCAAAGAGGAAAACTTGTGACCTTTGTCGAATTGGTCAAGTTGTTTGAAAGTGATATCATTTAACAAGAAAATGTTTACTTTTCCTTTTCCTTAGAAACCAAGAAAATATTTACCCTGCTATTTATTTCTTCTGATTTTGGAAATGGTAAACTTATGTATTTTCTTATGTCATATGACTTTTGTCGAAATTCTCCTTTAAGGTGGTCAAATTGGAATTTCAAAACTTCAAATACTTTTAGATGATGATTTCTAAAGTATTCTGACCAAAAGGTTTTTTTTTCTAAATACGCCTGATCTGGAAAATCTTATTTACTTGTCGAGTTTGAAGCTCATCTCTTCCCCAACTTTAAAATGACCTTAAGTCAAAGGATGACGATTTAAGATATTTGGAATAATTCTCTTTTTGGCAATAGAAGAGTTATTATTTGGGTAACAAGCTTCAGTGCCCTCTAAACTTTCTCGGTCTTTTGTTTTTTACCTTGAACTTCAAAATGACTATTTTTGGACCTTGAACTTGGGTAGAATATTTCATCCATTTTAGGCGTTAATTGACTAACGATCAAACAAAGTCAAAGATTATATTTACACAGTCGTGTCTCGGCCTCGGACATGGGGCATACACAAACATCCATCAACGAAAGTAGGATACTTTTATTGTGCCCTTTATAAATCTTTTAGTTTTTCCTTAATATGATTCCCAGAGTTTTTTATGCTAATAAAATCTGTAAATATTTTTTCGCTTCTTTCTCTTACAATTTATGTGTTGGGGTTACTTTGCAATATTGGCGTTGGATGTTTTTGGGGTAGCTTGTTTCTTTTGGATGAATATGTAATATATGGGTGTCTTTGTGAAAAAATCAATTGGTTGGTGATGTTTGAAAGTTTAGTAGTTTTTAGAATGGGTTATGAGCAATATTGAAGTTGGCATCTCTCTAAAGCTTTAGGGAAAGTATAAATAGAAGACTTTAGCCACTTTAGGAGGGGGTTTTACATTGTCTTTGGAATGAAGTTTTCAAAGAATAACAGCTTCACAACCAGCCATGGTTAGGAGTTTTAGAGGCTTGGTTTTTGTGAATTGATCCTAATTAACAACACCTCCACCATTGTCGTAGGTGCGAGACGCTAGCAGAAATAATCACTACTAATATAGTTTTAGATCTAAAACAGTTAAGTTCTAGTGTTGTTTATGTATTTTGTTGTTACTTTTTACTGCCAGGGTCCTATAATCCGAAAACCAGTTCCTTAACTTTGAGTACTTGCATTTTCGACTATTTTCTGTTTGTTATTGCATCAATTTAGTAATAGATCCTACTATTTTCTATTTGTTCTTGCATCAGCTTTGTTTTTTTTCGTATCGCCAAATGCTAAGTCCCTGTGTAATTGAAGTGTTAAGACAACAATCTTTTTTAGAAAATTATTGTGTATCTAAATCTAAAAGAATTATGTCTAATAGGAAATGGAACACAACGACGACAAAGTCATAAATATAAGTAGCTTCGATGAGCGGCACGAGAAGATCAAAGATCTCTTGACGTGTCCCATATGCAAAGAGCTCTTGATAGAAGTTACCACTATTGATGAGTGTCTTCATAAATGTAAGTTCTTCCCTTCATTTATTTACTCTTCTGCTTCAATAATCTAAGCATCCTTTTCTATGTGGTCTTCTTATTTTTGAATTCCTAGTTTCAGATTTATGTTAAATGTGAACTTAAATTGTTGAGTTTTACACATACGAATTTGACTTCTTTTGAATTTATATTCACATTGATAGTCTTGATCTTGCAATGATTTTTACTCTTGTCTTAAGAAATATGTTTGCTTATTTCTTGGATTCAAATTTGTAGGCAGTAGGGCTCTTTTTGGTTTACATCGTCATCACTTTGTATTGTTAATTTACATGGCAACTGACATATGAGAAATTGCAAAAAAAATGATTTCACATGTAGAACAATATTTCTTCTTATTCGTTTGATTCTAGTCATTATATACCACATCACTGAAATGTTTTTATTCCGTTCAAAACTATGAAAATAAATTTTAAGAAATTTACCTTGAGGATTGTATGTTCAAGTAAAATCTTTTTTTCCTTGCGAACTATTTTAGGGAATGTATATTCATTGGGTTGATATTTTCCAATTTAGTGATGTTAATTGTTAAAAAACATTTATTCTGTGCATTTGAGAAATCTCGGAGATGCAATATAAACTGTTGACATAGTTACAAACTTGCAATAATTAATAAATGGTCTCGTTGGATTAGACATATAAAGTGATAAAATAAGTTCGCACTTTAGTTACAATCTTGAACCTTTGATGAGGCATGACAATTTTATTGTAGTACTCATGATAAATTATTATTGTTGGATTGATGATTTTAGATGGGGATAACTGATTGTTTTTCATTTCCTAAACAGTTTGTAAGATATGCATAGAGGACAAGATAATCAAAGAAAATTTGCACAACTGCCCAATTTGCAACGTAGATTTGGGAGTTCATCCATTGCAGAAATTGCGGTATATACTAATGATCTACTTCGTCACACTTGTTTTTTTCTTAAAAGAGTAAAAAATATTTTTCCAGTATTTCTCTAATTTCAAACTAAGGAAAAGTTTAAGATTTTAGTTGCAATCAGTTATTAATTGATGTCAATATGACAACTATATGAAGCAATACATTCACGGTCTAAAGTTTTGAGAAAGCAGAAACGTCTTGACTTTGCTACATCTCAAGATTGATTTTAAACTAATTCATTGATTTAGTTTATGTAAGGTGCTTCTACTATTATTTCTTTTTATATATTAGTAATTCCATTGGATTCATAAATAAATTTCTCCTAATGAGCATGGGTTTACATTTTCTCCATGCCATATATCGAATTTGTAATGTTGTTAATAGAAACCATCAATATATTTTTGTATTGTGCAATAAAGGGCGAAAGAGATTAAGTACTATTACTTTTATCTCTTATTTTGAGGCTAAACTACATTTTGTACTCATGTTGAGTATCTTGAAATATTTGGCTATAGCAAAAAAAAAAAAAGTATGATGAAAAAAATCTGTGATAACTTTAGAAATCTGAGGATGGTGATACATTTCTCTATATAAATAATTTGTAGGGCGGACCATCACTGGCAGAGCTTGAGGAACAGTGTCAAAATCACAAAGAAACAGTTATTTGAGGGTACACTAAAAAATGAAAAAGGAAAGACACCTCAAGCTTCAAAAGAAGCTAAAGAAGCTGAAGATTCTCCCACATACCACCCTCCACTTTTTATGGGAGAGGAAAAAAATATCTCTATAGTTCTAGCTCTAAAAGCAGAAAAAGCCTCACCTTGCTCGACTAAAAATGTCATGAGAAAATCAAGAGAAACAAAAAATACTCCTCAGATAAGGTCATCCCGTTCCAGTTTGCCATATAATGGAGAAGTGGAAGAGGACCATTATCAAACCTCAAATAGTCATTTGAACCTTAGAAGCAGACCACAAGCCAGAAAGCGGTTAAAACCTCTTGATTGCCGATTAGGATATGCGGGAACTTCTAAGTCTAATATGTTGCAACCTACATCATCTAATGTTCATGGACATGAACAGAATGAAGATAATGGAAAAAGTAAGGAACACACAGGCAATACTCGAGGTCAGCATGATGAACATGAACCAGGTTCAAGATTAGAAATGTCGAAGAGAGCATGTAATGCCAAAAGACCTTTTCTTACTGAAGATCTCAATATTCCGCTGCGGAAGTTCATTGCTAGCAGCACTTGTTGTAGGTCAAACCAACTTTGGTTGGCATTGGTTGCTTCTAATGAGAAGTAAGTATCACTTATTCTTCTCACTTATTAGATTTATCATGAACTATTTTTTATTTGTTTGTCTACTATCTTTCAGAAATTCTCCTGTATCTTTACCACTAGTCAGGCCCTACTACTTGAAGATTAAGTAAGTCACTCGACTCTTGCATTTATCTCTGAGACTTCTTTTTTTTTTTTTTTCAATGTAATTATTCTATTTGATATTGTTAGTATTTTAGCCTGAGGATAAAAAAAAGATTACGATGAGAGAAGATTAGTATCCTTGAACTCTCCTAAGATTACACTACGTCATAAGCTCAAATTATAGACTTGAAAGTAATTACATGGTTCAATGCATTTTTCTTAGAAAATATAAACTAGACTAATGAATTTTTGAAACTAGAAAAACTTTTCAAATTTCTAGAAGACAACTATGACTAAGATTGGTCAAATTGTTGAATGGTTTCACATATTCTTAATTGGTTGCACATTATCCTAACATATACCCCCGTAATCGTTGCTCTTGAACTCCAAGCTTCTCTCTGAAGTAATAAAACTTGTTTCTTGGAAGTGCTTTAATAAAAACATCAGCAACTTGCTCTTCACTTTTGCAAAATTTCATCTCAAGTTCACCATCCTTAATTTCATCTCTAACGAAATGGTGCTTGATTGAAATGTGCCGAGTTCGTTGTGATAAACTAGATTTTTGGCCTTGTCAATGGGTGATTTGTTATCAGAAAACACCACAATAGCTTCCTCTTTTCACCAATATCTTCCAGAAATCTCCTAAGTAAAATAGCTTGTGAAGTTGCCAAACTAGCAGATACATATTCAGCTTCTGCTGAGGATTGTGCCACAGTTCGTTGCTTCTTTAATGCCTAAGAAAAAACCTTCCTAATCCAAGACTAAAACGATAGCTAGAAGTGCTTGTATAATCATCTCGACATCCACTACAGTAACTATCACAATAACCGAATAATGTAGTGCTAGCTCCTTTATTAAATTTAATTCCCTAATTAGTTGTTCCTCTGATATATCTCAACATTCTCTCCCAAATGCACTTTGCTAGAATTATGCATAAATCTGTACAATAAACTTGAAGCAAATATAATGTCTACCCTTGTAGTTGTGTGGTATAATAAATTTCCAACCAAACTTCTATACAGAGTAGATTCAGCTTTTCCTTCTTAATGTTCTTTGATAAACTTTTTATTCACAACAAGTTTGCAACCGGAAATGCCAAACATCATCAAAACATGATTAGCAAAATTCTTTTGACAATTAAAAATGCCAGCAGGTTGTTGATAAATCTCCTGACTAAGAAATGATGTAGAAGACCTATGTCATCGATCTCATATATTCTCATCATGTCTTTCTTATATTCAACTATCTTTTTCTCATTGTAACTAGTATAAAGTAAATTGTCAACATATAGAGCAACATTGAGAGTGTTTTTACCTTGTGTCTTCACATACAATTTTGGCTCACTTTTACCTCAACAATTGCATTTTGATTTCCCTTTGAGCCAACAATCCTTCTCAAGATGATTGTTCTTGCCACAAATATAGCAAGATTGAAATTTTTCATCAATATGAAACTTCTTTGAAAATTATTTCTTCCTCTTGAATTTTGGCTCTTCCTGTTCCTCGGCTAAATCAACTTCCTCTTGAATTTAGCTTTAAGGCTGAGATTTAGCTATGATTGGAAGGCATTTTCAACATATTTTTTAGTATGTCATGCAAGTCTTCTTTCCTATGTTTTCAAGGTTTCCCACAATTCTTGCACACTCAATGATGAATATATCTTTAGTCTCTTTAATAATTTTTTAGGTAAGTTTACAAGAACTTTTTCAACAAGCTTCCCATCTTTTATTTCTTCATCAAATGTTTTCATTTCATCAACAATTGTGGGAAGTCTTGTATAATAATCTTACAAACTTTCAATTTCTGAACTCTTTTAATTTTCAATATCTCTTCTAAGTGATTGAAAAGTGACATTTTTTTACCTTGAGACTTCCTTGGAACTCCTGTTGTAGAATCTCCCATGCATCTTTGGCCGTTCTACTCCAATAATTCTGGAGAATAGTTCTTGACTCATGCCTTGTTGGATTAGTGAGAGAGCTTTTGCATCCTTTTTTCTATGCGCCTTGAGTGCCTTACTCTCTTGATCTAAGAGAGTGGATATTTGTTCTAGATCATCATATCCATCTTCTACATATTTTCAAAGGTCTTTTGACTTAAGAATTATTTTCATCATAACACGCCAATAAGCATAATGATCGCCAAAAACAAAAGAGTTTTAAGATTATCATTTATTTGTAGCCATCTTGACTGATTGGTTCTCTCAATATAATTTTTCCTTTAGGGGATGAACTTAAGGGTGAAACCCTAGCTCTAATATCAAATATATTGATGTTTTAGGATAAGGATAAAAGAGAGATTATGAACAGAGAGAACTCTTTTAAGATGACATTGCATCATGAGCTCAATTTATAAACTAGACTAATAACTTCTAGAAACTCGAGAAAATTTTTATATTTCTAAATTAAAACTACGACTAAGACTAGTGGGATTGCTCAATGGCTTCACAAATTCCTAAGTGGCCGCACAATATCCTAACAAAGATGTTTGTTTTTGTGTTACAAAATATGAGCATCCATTGCCTTCCAAGTTAATGGGATATGTTATATTTGTATCCCTTGATTTGCACTTACATATAGTACGGATATATTAATGGTCCAAAGATTCACATTCATATGTAATAATTCACTCAATCTATGTATATGGTACATATGGTATCCAATAGATCTATATATGTTTCATCGGCCCTAGCTAAAATTCACAACTTTTTAGCTCACTGACTTAGTCCATATATAGTACTAGTGTAGTACATCCCAAGAGTATAGCATTGCACAAATCCATGACTTTCAATTGATATGTTTGAGTCCAAATCTGGGATCCATATTGCATCGTTTGTTTTGCCTTCAAGACGTCTCATTCTTTAGATTATAACTTTTCTTTTCCGTTTTATGATAACTTCATGGTTTTAGTGATGTGATTTTCTTTACTTCACTATTGTAGGGATCCAAACTTGCCGTCTTCCTTCATCATAAAATACTTGGTGAAAAAATTGTGCCTCTTTAGTGAAGAGCAGGTAACTTTTTTTTACTTTTCCTATAAGACTAATATCCACCCTATAGAGAAATAAGAAAATTTCTTACATGGTAATAATAGATATCAACCGTGAATATTTTAAAAGCTTTGTAAGGAGTTGAGCAATCACTTTTTTGTTTCTCGAAACTTTAGCTGATTTCTAGAATTTTTCTAATCAGGTGGAGCTCAGAATGCAAGGTCAACCTATCTCTCCAGACAGTATATTGAAGAAGTTGTTGGATCTTTGGGTGCAAACAACACCATTATCAGAAATCAAATCAGGAAAGGTGGGAGGCTCAAGCAAGGACTTCGTGATGGTGGTGACATATAATTGCAAGAATATTTTCTCCCAGTAAAATTGTATGATATACTAGTGGAACTCTCCGCACAAAGGTGCGAAGGAGTGCTCAACATAAGACTCTAAATAGAATTTGGATCAATCAAAACTCAGCTCAATTTGATTTTTATACTTGAAATGGGATTGTCTTTTTTTCTCATTTTCATGTTAGGTAAAAATTAAATAGGACTCAATATAAGTTATGTAAAAATTGTTATTCAAGGTAACATTCGCCAACGGAGCTCATGTGAAATGTCTTAAAATATCTTCATTTTTGCAATTTATATGAGCATTATTTCAAAATGAAGTTTTTTGGAAATGGATATTTGAGGAGAAATATGTATTTATTATCTAGGTGTTTCTGTAGGTAAATGTGTTTTTTCTAAGAGTGAAGCCTACTAAGTACAAGACAAGTATTATATATATAAATTTTGTGCAATTTATGTGAGCATTATTTCAAATGAAGGTTTTTTAAAGGGTATTTCAAAAGAACTACATATTTATTATTTAGGTGTTTCTGTATATAAATGTGTTTTGTTTTTTAAATAAAGCTCACTAAATAAAAGGCAACTTTTATATATATATCTGTATGGGTTGAAAATACTTTTAATCTTTTGTATAAAATTCTTTTGTCATAAGGAACATATTAATAAATTATCTAACTAAATAATTTTGAAGTAGTCTAAAAATAATACAATGTTTTGTTAGAAATCATGCTCAGTTTCATTGGATTAAGGGACGACTCTTGTACATAGGTTAGTTTTTATTCCTTTCCTATCAAGGGCCAATTCTACATACCGAATGAAATATGCCAAATTTAATGATGATATTTAACAAATATAATTTGTATATGTTCTTTTTCTTGAAATTCGTAAGGCATTTGACCACTTTTGTGGAGTGTATCTTTTTACTTTCAATATATATTTGAATTTAACCACTCTAGATGTGGCAGAAAATTTCATTAATTAATTTATGTGAAAGCGAAATTGAGGACTTGGAGTATTTAAGTGATTTAAGTTTCTTTAATTAAATTTTTTGCTAGGAGGCTAGAATGTGATGAGCCAGTCTAATTGGATATAGTACTTATTGTGCTTTGGCTTTGACTAAGCATGATAGAGAAGGATTTTTCTTAAAGCCTTTACTGAAGTCAGTCTATTCTGGAGATTTATTTCATTTAAAAATTTTAGAAATTTGTGAGAAAATTATGAAAGTTCGGATTTATATTAGACGATAACTCTGAAACACAATCTATCATAAATGTGACATTTATTAAAGCTAAATGTAACATATGTTAAAGTGAGGAGGAAAACAATAACTAATTCTTATAATATAGTTCATAAATCTAGAGTTTGAAACTTAAAGTTTCTAGTAAGGAAAACAATCCAATGTTTTCTGTTTATTATTGTAAAAATAGTATACATTATATAGATGTCAACGAATGTGACCAATCCTAAGCAAATTATAATTAGGAAATCAAATCCATGTACAACTAGGAAACTAATAAACTAAATATATATGGATTATGATTTGTAAGAAAAAGAATCCTAACAAAAACAATAATAATCATATTCATAACATGGTAAAATTTTAATCCTTAACACTTGCCCTCAAATTGGAGTGTGAAGGTCTAAATGCCCAACTCGCAAGCAAAACGGTGAAAATAAGTAGGATGAAGAGCTTTCGTGAGAACATCAGTCGGTTGAAATTCACTTTGAATATAAAAAAGAGAAATAAAGCCAGATTGAAATGTATCGTAGACAAAGTGACAATCAATTTCAATGTGTTTAATGCGTTCATGGAACACAGGATTTTCTGCGATGTGAAGGGCAGCTTGATTATCACAATGTAACGAAATAGGGCACGTGATAGCCACATGAAAATCAAGAAGAAGGCTAGATAACCCTTTTAATTCACATAAAGTCATCGCCGTGGAGCAATATTCAGCTTCAGCAGAAGAGCAAGAGATGGTGTGTTGTTTCTTTATTTTCCAAGAAATAGGGGAACCACCGAGTGAAATAAAATAGCCTGTAATAGAACGCCGGGTAATAGGACAGATGGCCCAATCAAAATCACAATATGTGGTCAGTAAAAGTCCTGAATTGGATTTAAGAAGAATACCACGACCAGGACTGCCCTTGAGATACCGAACAACTCGGACAGCAGCTTCCCAATATGCACGGCGAGGGGCGTGCATAAACTAAGCCAGTGTAAGGACGGCGTAGGCGAGCTCAGTTCAGGTAAGAGTAAGATATATCAGCTTGCTGATGAGTTTGCGGTAGCGATATGGTTTATCAAAAAAAGATCCAGAAGCTTTGGACAACTGATGATTCGGTTCAACAGGAGTAGAGACCAGTTTACTCCCTAATAAGTGAGTCTTACAGAGAATTTCCAAAGTGTACTTTCATTGGCATAAAAATAAACCTGAAGAATTTCTTGCATTTCAATTCCCAAAAAATATTTGAGAGGATCAAAGTCCTTCATATGAAAGCATTGATTCAAGATAGCTTTAAATTTATTTACAGTGGGTAGTGAATTTCCCGTAAGTAATAAATCATCTACATAAATGAGAGCACATAAAAAAATATTTTCCCCAGAGTATGTAAAGAGAGAATAATCTGCATAAGATTGAGAAAAACCACACTTACAAAGAGAGTTGGTAAGTTTTGTGTGTTGGAATCCGTAGGCAAAAACAAAATAAAATAAAGCAACGGAAATCCACCAACTGGATCTGCACATACTAGAAAAATCGATTAGATAGAAATTACCTCAATGTTTTGATCGTTCGTTGTGGAGGCGCTGCTTTGTACGCTTCGCCCTCTACTGGTATCCACGCGACGAACTCCTCTGCAAGCGATCGGGATGCTAGCCCCTTCTGTGTTCTGAAAACTATTCAGAACTGATCCTGACTATCTGGTAATCAGTCGTATTTCGGGGAGAGGAGGCTAGATACTATATCGCCGTCCTAGGTTTTAGGGTTTGGTTTTTTCTTTAATCAGTTAAAGGATGGCCACCAAGAAAAGGTTAACATAACCTTTTATAGCTATCAATATATAAACCCTAACTGTTATCCAATGACAGTTTAATCTTGTCCGTCTATTTCTATAATCATTCAACGGTTGGATGAGTAATATTAAGTAATTAATTTCATTTATTCGATTAAATAAAATTAATTACTTATTAACTAACCAGAAATACAATATGGAATCTAATTCCCCTTTTGTATACGTTCAACGAATCTGGACACAATCTAGATTCATTGAACATGGACATTATGATCACAAGATCATCTATGCGTGTAACCTTGTAGGTTCACTTAACATTGCCAGTGAATGAAAAATATCCTAGACATTTATTCACAAAACATAAGCGGCCTCTATCAAGACATTATGCTTACCCAAGTTAAGTAAATGTAATAATAACCTAGCATCAGATTTAATATTTAGTCCTTTTGTCAAACGATATTCTAATTAAGTATAAGGCATGGATCAAGTAATCCTCATAAAACATAATTAATCATTTACTTGATCACCAGGCAGACTGTTCCAACAAAAAATATTAATAACACCTTATTAATACTTATTTGAGCATGGCCATGCATATTTTCCAGTCTTCCTTATCAAGGGGCCCATGGATATCTCTCTCTAAAAGGAGAGGGACAAATCCCTTTCACTATCTTCAATATTCAAGTCATGACAAGAAAATAAGCCAACCAATATTCATAATGATCACCTAATTAAAAGTGATGTTTGACTATGTCAAAACATATTTTCTCCCCATGCAAGAAACATTAGAAACAATAGGTCAAAGGACACCAAATATAAAACTGAGAAGAAATACTTATAACTTAAACCCATGCAATATTTCTTCTTCACTTTGGGTCTTGTCCAATACAATATTCTCAATATGTATTATGAATTGATTTTATATCTCATATTCATGATCAGTAAAACTTGACCATCAATCAACTTCACACTAGTTTACAAGATGTAATAAACTAGGGACAAATAAGAATAGTATTTTATTAGCTATAAGGGTTTTACTATCAAGTCACATACTTGATTACCAAGAGCATAAAATACAATTCAAAAAATACATGCTTCATAAATCATAAATGTGATCAATTGGTCTTAGGGCATATACTAACATTGAGAACCAAAACCTTGGAGCTTGGTGAAGACCATACAAAGATTTGGTCAGAAGACAAACCTGTCTGTGGAAAGATGGGTAAAAACCAAGCGGAGGCCGCATATAAACTTCTTCTTGTAAATCTCTATGACGGAATGCATTGTGCACATCCATCTAATGGATTGGCCATTTTCGAGCGGTAGCGACAGCGAGTAAGGTGCGAACTGTAACCATTTTAGCAACAAGAGCAAAGGTGTCTATATAATCAATGACTGTTGTTTGTGTGTCGCCAAAAATCACCAAGCGGGCTTTATGTAGCTCGATGGTGCCATCTGCCTTATACTTAATACGAAAAACTCATTTACTCCCAAGAGCACGTTTTCTAAGAGTCAGAGATGTCAAGGACCATATCCCATTTTGTTCTACTGCATCAATTTCTTGGCGCATGGCAGTGCGCCATTCAGGATTAGTAACTGCTTCAGAGTAGGTGGTGGGTTCTGATACAGTGAACACGGATGCATGTAGGAAGAAGAAAATTTTCTATATTTCACAAAATGTATTATAGGATAAACGGACATACCTGAGAGGTCCGAAGAGGAGGACGGAGCAGTAGAGGAATGGGATATAGAAGATCTCCACAATGCATTGCAGTCAAAATCTCAAAGGCGAGCAGGAACCTTTTAATACAAGTACTTTTTCTTGTTGGATTGATATAAGTTGCAGGGCTCACATTGTCAGCTGTAGTTGTTTGGAGAAGTTCTTCTGGACTGGAGGCGTGGTTGGTTTGGGAAGGGAGGGCAGCGGTGGCTATTTCAGTTTGGGCTTTGGAAGCGATGGCAACAGTTGGACCAGGACTGGCTTGGGAAGGGATGGCAACGGCCAGGCTAGTGACTTCAAATTTATGTGTTTGGGCCGCACCATCAGGCTGGGTTCGGTGTGTCATATGGGCTGCCGGAGTGGAGGCTGCTGGGTTGGGCTGAGGTTGTTGGGTCTGTCAAGCTGGGCTGGAGTGCAGACTGCTGGGTTGGGCAGAGTTTGTTGGGTTGTTGGAATGGGTTTATCAAGCTAGGCTGGAGTGAGCGTACTTCCACGCTGGGCCGCAGGAGGAGCTGGGTCAGACGCAGCTAGCCTAATCAAAGTGCTTGAGCTATTGGATGAATTTGATGAAGCTGTTGGGCTGAGGGCTGAATTTGTTGAAGCTGCTGGGCTAAATTTGTTTGTGTTCTATTTTCCTAGAAAAAATCACTTCCCCTTTCTGGTAAGCCCAAAATTTGTTCTCAAAATTATAAGAGCGTACAAAATACGAAATACACTATGGTGTGTCTGATTTCTCTTTGTAGGCAAACTTGGTCTCATCAAAAATTACATCTCTTGACAAAATAA
Organism: Catharanthus roseus; assembly: GCA_028651295.1. Lineage (NCBI taxonomy): Eukaryota > Viridiplantae > Streptophyta > Magnoliopsida > Gentianales > Apocynaceae > Catharanthus > Catharanthus roseus. The sequence goes on from JAPQWS010000130.1 coordinate 186,270, forward strand.
AATTCTCCCGTTGCAAGTCATAAAATGGCCAACCTTTCTTGTTAAAGGGACAGCCGAAGAATACACACAGTCTGCTTCGGGCTCGGAATTTATCTTTAGCTAGTTCATGATCATGGACATAAGCTAAACAAAACCGAAACTATTAATGTGAGAAATGTTGATTAGAAATATGTATTTACTATCTAGGTGTTTTTGTGTGTAATTTTATTTCTAAGAATGAAACGTGAAAAGTATTTATGTGTAACACCCTTTTGAGATATATATAATAATAATAAGTTTTTATTGTAAAACATTTTTAAGAGGCTAGAATGTGATCATACAGTCTAATGGAACGTAGTAACTATTCTACTTTGGGTTTTCATTACGCATAATAGAAGATTTTTTGCTAAAGACTTTATTGAAGCTTAATATGAAGATTTTTTATTTATTGTAGGCCTTTATACATTACTTAGAGTGTATTTGAGTCATTTAAAAATTTTAGGCACTAAAGAGAAAATTTAAAAAGTTGGGATTTATAATAGATGATTGTTATGAAGCAAAATCTATCTTAATGTAACGGATATTGAAAGGTGGAAAAAAAAAGCCGCTTCTTCAAATATAGTTCATAAGTCTAAGGTTTCGAAACAGAGAATTGTGGTAAGTTTTTTTAATTTAGATCGAATAATCTCAAACTTCTTTGCCTTTGATTGAATTTATATTTTTCAATTTTTTTTAAAAGGGAAACTTTGAATTAAATTGAAGATATGTTAATGGTGAAATTACTTTGTCTTTTTTTTTTAATTGAAGTTTTAATAGATTTATAAATAATTGTTTTTAATATATATATATCAATTTCAATTATGAAACTGTAATGAGAAAATCAATTTGATTGATTTTTACATTAGAAATATGTATTGTCTATGACATTTACATTATATGTTTGAAAATTTATTCAAATAAATAGTTTAGTGTTATAAATCAAGACATTTCCAATCTCATCTACAACATAGTTAGGTAGATTTCGTACCTAGTATCAACTCATCTTGCCCTTTCCATATGGGAAAAATAGTTTGGAACTGATATTTTCGTAGCTAGTGTGATCATAATCTCATGATGAACATAATGTTTTGATAAAATGTAGTGCAAATAATCTTTGAATACATCTTAATTTTGTGCAATGTATGTGAGCATTATTTCAAAATTAAGTTTTAATGGAAATGTGGATTGAGAATATATATTTATTACCTAGGTATTTTTATGTGTATATGTGTTTTATTCAAAGAACGAAGCTCACTAGAAAAGGACAAGTATTTATGTATAACATCGTCTTGAAAAAACAAGAAGAGTACAAGGATTTATGCAAATTCTACAAGGATTAAAGTCTCCAAATCTTATGAAGATCGGAGTCTTTAATTTGTATGGATTATGTTTCTTTGTTTATCCAACTTCCTTGATTCTTTAAGGAAGAGTACTTTCCTAATTAGATTAAGAATCAGTACTTCAAATGGGCCATCCATATTAGGTTGCATTCAAGCCTTATAAATTATATGTCCAAATACTTCAAGCCTTGTCTTTAAATTTCCACCCAATCACTTTATTCAAGTTTTGAAGTGGGGGCATTAGCAAACAGTAAAATTTTTATTAATTCATTTAATCAAAGAATAAATAAAATAAATGTTTAGTCTAATTATATAAACAAAATCGAGTGTTTGGGCCATCTATACTAGGCTAGATATGGAATTCTTTTTAATAATATCCAAACATGTTTTAAATAAAGCCCAATAAATATGAGACCCATTCTATCAAGCCCCAATTCAAATGGGCCCAATATCATTTTACATTAAGTCTATAAATGATAGGTTAAATCTATTGGAACTCATAAAATAAAGAGTTGGGTTGACCCAACACCGATGACAGGTCACTGGATGGCCAAGCAACCTAAAACCCCATCTCCACATATAAATAAAGGTCTTCCAAAGGTTGAAAAATCATTTAGAAGGAAATTCAAAAGAGACTCTCCCTAGAGGCTCTCCAACAAAGGTCTTCTTCGAATCCCTAAGCATTCTTCACATTCTTCATCCAAATGAGTAAAGAAAGCTACAATGTCCAAGCAACCGAAGTGTGCGTCATTGAAGTGAAGGACTAATTAGAGTCAAGAATCCTAATATTTGATCTTGCTATAAGCCAAAGATGCATATTTATATGATGTTTGTATGATTGTTCAATAAAAACTAACGTATGATTTTAATGCATATTGGTTTCATTTTAAGTGTTTAATATAACTTTCTGTATAATTTTGACTTGTATAATGTAAATTTCATATCATCATTTTATCAAAGAAATATTTCTTCATGTTTTGCACGGTACTGTACAGTAACTCCAAGAGCCTAGCAATGCTACTTAAGTTCCACTACCCAAAACTAGTCAGTTCATGCTAGAGGAGAAAATTTGTGACTTTTGTTGAATTGGTCAAGTTTTTTGAAAGTGATATCATTTACCAATTAAATGTTTACTTCCTTCTTTTCCTTTGAAACCGAGAACATATATACTCAATTATTTAATTTGAAACCAAGGACATATTTACTTAGTAATTTAATTCTTCTATTTTTGCAAATGGTAAACTTATGCATTTTCTTATGTCGTATGACCATTGTCCAAATTCTCTTTTAAGGTGGTCAAACTTGAATTTCAAAACATGAACTACTTTTGAATCATGATTTCTAAAGAATTTTGACCAAAAGTTTTTTTTGTATAAATATGCCTGACTATGGAAAAATTTTATTTACTTATTGAGTTGGAAAGCTCATCCCTTTTCCCAACCTTGCAGACGACTATAAGTCAAAGCATGACGATTTAGGAGATTGGCAATAAGTCACTTTTTGGAGATAAAAGAGTTATTATTTGGGTAAAAAGCTCCAGTACCCCCTAAACTTTTTGGGGTTTTGGTTTTTGACCTTGACCTTGAAAATGACTAATTTTGGGCCTAAAACTTTAGTAGCATATGAAAAACGACTCTTCCATCCATTTTAGGTGTTAATTGAGTAACAATCAAACAAACTTAAACGCTATAGTTACACGTCGTGTCTGGACTTCAGATACGAGGCGTGACACATACAACAGTGAACGAAAGTAGGATACTTTTAGTGTTGAAGTCATGGTAGTTGGCCCTTTGTAAATCTTTTGCGATTTCCTTAATATGATTCTTAAAGTTTTTTATGAAGCCAAGTCCGTAAATATTTTTTCGCTTCTTTTTCTCTTGCCATTTGTGTGTTGGGGTTATTTTAAATTTTGTAGCGGAAGTTGGATGTTTTGGTATAGCTTGTTTCTTTTCGATGAATATGTAATGTGTGGGTGTCTTTCTAAAAAAATTTAGTTGGCTGGAGATGTTTTAAGGATAAGTAGTTGTTAGGAGACTTTTGAGCAGTATTGTAGTTGGCATCTCTCAGAAGCTTTAGGGAGAGTGAAAATAGAAGACTTTAGCCACTTAAGGGAGAGTTTTACTTTATCTTTCATTTTCCTAGCCACTTAATTACACTTATTTGCCTTTTAAAACATGTCAGTTCCAAAAATTGAAACTGATAAGTTTGATGGCAAATCCGATTTTGCAATGTGGCGGAGAAAAATGAAAGCAGTTTTGGCAAAAAATAAAATTGCACTCGCCATTTGTAGCCACGAAGAGTATCCGGAATCTTAGAGGGGTGAAGTTCGTACGGAAAAACTAGGTGATGCACAGTTGCCTCACCTTGCATTTAACCGACAATCTTTTACGAGAAATCGACGAAAAAGACAATGCTTTTGACTAAACTGGAAAAACTATAGTTGGAAAAATCTCTTTCAAATAAAATTTATTTAAAAGAGCAGCTTTTCAGTTTTAAAATGAGCGGGTCAAAAACATTTTCAAAAAATATGGATGAATAGAATCGTTTTGGAACTTCAAAACGTTGGAGAGAAAATCTCTTATGAAAATATCACAGTTATTTTACTAATTGCCTGACCTGATTCTTTCAACGATGTAAAATCTGCCACTAAATATGGCAGAGATGGTTTATCTCTTTCCGATGTTAAAAATGCTTTGAAATCGAAAGATTTGGATTTAAAAAAAGAAAATGAATCACACGATGAAAACCTTTACGTGCGAGGGAGAGTTGATCGGAGGGAACCCCTTAGTCACAGGTCTAAAAGTAAAGGGTGATCCAAATCTCGAGAAAAGAACAAAGTGAAATGCTTTTACTGTGGTATGGAGGGTCATATAAAAACAAGTGTTTTAAAAGTATTAAAGATGAAAAACAACGTAAGCATGGTAAAGGGAGTAATAAAATCGACAAAAACCCACGATTTTGATTCTGATGGTAATTCTATGTTTTCAGAGGTTTTGTGTGTTTCCCTTTCCCCTTCTTATTCTAAAGTTGTTGATCATTGGGTTTTTTATTCCAGCTGTACATTTCACATGACACCCAACAAACACTGGTTTTCAAATTTCAAATCCATAAATGAAGGTAAGGTTTACACGGGAAAAAATCAATTTTGTGATGTTAAAGGCATTGGATATATTTTAATTAAAATGTATGATGGTGTGACTAGGAAACTCATTGAGGTGAAATACGTGCCCGACCTTCGTTAGAATCTTATCTCTCTAGGTTATTTGGAATCTCACGGCCTTTCTTTTAAATCCAAAATAGTATTTTACGTATTTGCAAAGGAAACCTAGTCATGCTAATTAGTTTTAAAAGAGATAGTTTATATATCCTTTTTGGCAAAACAGTTTGTAACTCCTCTGCATTGATTTCAAAAAATATCCGAAAAAACTATGTTGTGGCATCGTCGGATTGGCCACATTAGTGAAAAGAGACATTATTTACAAAAACAAAATCTTTTATGTGGTGACAAAATTGATTCTTTGGATTTTTGTGACCACTACGTTTTGGGAAAACAACACAAAATCAGTTTTTCAACAAGCACACATAAGTCTTCTACTACACTTGATTACGTGCAATGTGATCTTTGGGGACCTGAAAAGGTTCCAACTTATGGTGGTAATGTTTATTTCTTGTCTATTGTTGACGATTTTTCAAGGCATGTTTCGGTCTTTCTTTTAAAAACTAAAGATCAAACTTTTGAAAAGTTTTATGAGTGGAAACATTTTGCCAAAAATCATTCTAGAAATAAACTAAAAACTATTAGGACCGATAACAGTCTCGAGTTTTGTAATCGAAAGTTCTCTAATTTGTGTGCATCGCATGGCATCTTGCATCATAGAACGGTTAGATATAACCCCCAGCGAAATGGAGTAGCTGAGAGGATGAACCGTACCATTATGGATAAGGTTAGATGTCTCCTTGTTTCTTCTGGTGTCCCAAAACCTTTCTGGGGTGAAGCTGTTAGCACGGCTGTCTATCTTATCAATAGATCTCCTTCTAAAGCCATAAACTTTAGGACTCCCATAGAACTCTAGTGTGGAAAACGCCCTAACCTTTCCAACCTGAAAGTTTTTGGGTTTCCAATCTTTCCACATCAGATGGAGGGTAAGCTAGATCCTAGGCCTAGAAAGGGAGTGTTTATAGGATATCCTAGTGGAGTGAAGGGTTATAGAGTGTGGTTAAAGGGTGAACCGGGTGTAAAGGTTGTCATCAGGAGGGATGTTATCTTCAACGAGTTAGAAATGCCCTGTCTTAAGGATAAACCTGTCTCCGATAGTCCGCCGAGTGTTCCCACACCTAGTAGTATTCCTGTGGAGGTGGAGGTCACCTCTGAACCCTCTTTAGAACCACCACAGGAACCCGAAACCAACCAAGCGTTACCAACATCATCCAGTAGCACACTTGATCCTCCTAGTATTTCTGAAACCCTTGATCTAGTTTTAGAAGGTTCTGAAGAGGAGGAAGTGCATCCTGAAGCTCAAATTAAGCCCAAGCCCTTAGAGATTACCAGCTTGCAATAGATAGGTTAGAAGAGTGCCGAAGGAACATCCTCGGTATGGTTACTCCTACATTATTTCATATGCTTTTATGATGTTTTGAAAAGCTCTAATCGCTCTTTATGGTCACATGCTATGGATAAGGAAATGTCTTCTTTAAATAAAAACCAAACCTGGATTCTTGTTCCAAAACCCTTAAAACAAAAGTTAGTTGATTGCAAATGAATTTTCAAAGTAAAAGAGCCTGAGTCTTCTAATTAACCTCCAAGGTTCAAGGCCAGGCTGGTTGCAAAAGGTTTTCACAAGTTGAGGGCATTGATTTTAACGAAATTTTTTTCTCCTGTAGTTAAATACAAAACAATTAGGATTATTCTTGCTCTTATTGTGTTTTATGACCTCGATCTTGAACAACTTGATATTAAGACCACTTTCTTGCATGGTGATCTCGAAGAGACTATGTGTCAACCACCAGGTTGTGAGGTTAAAGGTAAATAACACATGGAGTGTCTTTTGAAAAGTCCTTATACGGACTTAAACAATCACCCAGACAATGGTACAAGAGGTCTAATTCTTTTATGTTAAAAGTTGGTTTTACTAAAAGCAACTATGATAGTTGTCTATATTTCTCTTGTAATAATGAATAACTCTGCAATCGGACGTCCGTTTCATGCATATGACCACTCATTTTGATGGTTCTCGTACAGATAAACGCAACGGCATCGTATGACCACTAGTTTTAGAGTGAAGGAGTAGAGAGAAGTTAGAGAGAAATTGTGTAGAGAGAGAAAGAGTAGGGAGGAGGAGGGAAAAGAATGATTTCTTTCGTGCTATACATTAACATTCCCGAGTTAGATTTATCGACCCCTTTTTATCCCATAATCATCAAATGTTGGAATTTTGCCTCAATTTAAGTTAAAAAAAAAAATCTCTCCAACCAATTCAAACTTTTAGATTCAATAAAGGAATTCAAATATTCTAAAAAATTGGATTGAGGCCTTTAAAGCATATAATAGCTCCAAACCAAAAAAGACCTTCTTCATTTTATGTATATATACATTTCCATTCTTATAATTTGCAAGCATTTTCTCTTTAAACAAAATTCTTAAATTTCGTCTTATGAAAAAATCACATTTATGAGATTTTAGTGTGTATATATATATATATATATGAAAGTAAATTTAAAAGCCAAATTATTGGGGTAGCCTTTCATTTCCTTATTTTTTTTTCTCTTTTACTTTCTCTCTGAAAAATGTTAATTAAAATTCTGAAATGTTTTGAACTAATATGAATAAAATATAGACCTAAACAATTGAAGATTTTAGTTGGTAGGCAAACATTGTGATTTTTTTTTTCATTAATACAATTTTTTTTTTGTTATTAAAATAGTTCCCTTTTACACAAAAAAAAAAAAAAAAAAACTAATGTTATAAAAGATGCATGTCAATTATATATGTTATATATACTCTAAAAAAACAGTAGCCTTCTTAGAAAATGTTAATAAATTTCAAAATCCATTTCGTTGTTCAGTAGCGACAACTGTCTTTTTAATTGGTACCGCGGTCGCTCTTTGGTTGGGTATTGGTGCAACATTACCTATTGATATATCCCTAACTTTAGGCCTTTTTTAATTCAATTATGAAATAACACGATGTATGTATCTAGGGAATAGTCGCTTCTAAAGTGAATTACCCCCAGATACATTGATTCAATTAAATTCTGAATCTATCTAGAATATATGAATTGTACTAAAGATTCAAAATTGATTTTCATCTTAAAATAAAAAAAAAGACGAAGTTATAAGAAATTATCACAAAAAAGATAAATTACATGAAAAGAAAATAACTTTTACCTTATATTAATGAGGAATAAATTTTTGATATTTTAGTTTACCTAGATTAAAAAGAAAATATAGAAAAGGAAGTGAGTAAAAGCAGTTCTTTCTTTTTCTTTTTTTTCTTAAAAAGCAGTTTTTTCTAAGGAAGTAACCAAAAAAAAAAAAGTCAAATTTTAAAAAATGAACTTTACTTTACGTGATTGCAAATATATGAACTCCATGACAAAATATAATTCCCACTAAAAAGATAATGATTCTTTCAACTCCATGACCAGATAAACAATATTGTCTTTGATAGGGAACATAGTCAACTTAATAGATTTTTAGTAGTAACATTGAATAGAGTTTGTTAAAATTTTAATTTTTATCAATAGCATAAAATGTTTATGAATTTAAAACAAAGATTAATTTTTTAAATTAATTTAGTATTGTTAAATTCTTCTACACTTATAATATAAACCTTATAAACTAATCTTCCAGAAAAAAAAAACTTATAACCGAATCAAAAATATTAGGACATAATTAAGAAGAGATTCTCGTGTCTCAATGAATGTATCAACTTTTATCAAAAATTATTAAAAGAATAATTTAATACATATAAAAGAACAAATAGAAACTCAAATTGGACAAAAAAAAAAAAAAAGAAAAAGAGGACTATGGAAAGAGAAAAATTTACCTTCAAACTTGGGAAGAGCACTTCTGAGGAGAAGAGTTCAAGAATGGCTCTACCTCTTTCTTGTCTGTTGGTTGGTTATAGAAAAAAATGACAAAGTAACCAAATTATCAACTGATTTTCTTAAACAATTGAGAATTTTTTAACTAATAAAAAATTTTAAAAAATCATAAAAACAGAATGTAGTATTTGAGTGCTCAAACATTATAGATATAGATAGATGTATAGATGTTGCAAAAGATATTTTCAAAATGTCACGAATCCTGCAGACCAAATTAGAACTTGGAGTCTAAAACAATTTTAAATGCGATTCTTCAATGACTAAACTACATAATTGATGCATATTGCAGTTGCATCTTGAAAATCAAACGCGAAGAAAGGAGAAGAATAAAAGGAAAAAATACATCTTTTTTAAGAAAGTATAATAATTAGAGAAGGAGAATTACTACCGATTGCGAGTCAATGAAAAAATGTTTCCACAACTTCAGAAAATTTTCATGAAGTGAAAATTGATTGTGATAACTGTCAAAAGAAAAAGAATGCTTAAAAAGAAGAGATATGAACGATGGACATGGATATATATTGATAGACAGTGGCGGAACCAGGACAGAAAAATTGGAGGGGCTGATTAACATTAAAATTTTACAAAAATTTCGTCTATAAAATAGATGCATTCCAAGTACAAAAATATTTAAAATTGGAGGGGCTTAACTGTAAAAACATCAAAATTCCTAAAGTTTTTTTTTTTGGGGGGGGCTCGGTTGTAGTTCCTCCACTGTTGATAGAGGAGTTAGAGTCAGAGTTTGAATTAGTTTTTATTAACCAATAAAAAATTTTGTAGTTCATTAAATAAATCAAAAAATCTAAAAAATAAAGATAAGATTTTTAAAGCTTTAGAAGAGGAGAGAAAGTATCATACGTATTTTAATATATATATATATATATATACGTATGGATATATATACATAATCTTGAACGAATCTTAATTTTTTGCAATGTATGTGAGAATTATTTAAAAATGAAGTGTTTTGGAAATGTTATTAGAAATATTTTTTTATCTAGTTATTTGTGAGTGTAAATGTCTTTTTTCCTAAGAATGAAGACCATGAGAAATAAAACAAGTATTTATTAGTATCACCATACATATATATAAAAAATATATATATCAAAACTTCTTTTAGGAGGCTAGAATGTGATCAGAGAGTCTAATGGGACGTATAATTATTGTACAATGTATAAAATGTAGTGGGAATAATCATGAATGAATCTTAATTTTGTGAAATGCATGTTAGCATTATTTCAAAGTGAAGTCTTTTGGAAATGTTATTAGAAATATATATTTTTTTATCTAGGTGTTGTGTGAGTAAATGTGGTTTTTTCTAAGAATGAAGCTCACGAGAAACAAAACAAGTATTTATGTGTATCACCATATATATATAAATATATAATGAAACTTTTTTAGGAGACAAGAATGTGATCATGGAGTTGAATAGGACATAGTAGTAATTGTATTTTGGGCTTTTATTAAGCATACCGAAGACTTTTTGTTAAAGGCTTTATTGAAGCAATTATGGAGAATTTTTTATTTACTGTAGGCCTTTATATGTTATTCGGAGTGTATTTATCACGTTTAAAAAATTTTACGTATTAAAGAGTAAATTAAGAAAGTTTGGAATTATAATAGATGTTGGTTGTGAAGGACAATCTTCACGTAGTGGACGCTGAAGTAAGGTGGAAAACATTGGCCGCTTCTTTGAATATAGTTCTAAATCTAAGGTTTTGAAACGATGAATCGTGGTAATTTATTTTATTCCTGATTGAATAATCTAAAACTTCTTTGCCTTTCATTGTATTTAATTTTTTCAATTTTGACTAGAAGGGAAAGTTTGAATTTAATTGAAGATACATTAATGATGAAATTATTTTATATTTATTGTCTCTTTTTCCAGTGAATTTGTTTGCTGGAGTGTCTAATATTAGGAGGCATTGCAAGTTTGAGATAATGGTTACAACCCTCTTTGTTTCGATTCAAGTAGTTTATTAAGTTCCTGAAATTTTAATAGATTTATGTATAAGTGTTTTTTAGTACATATTAATTTCAAATATAGAAATGGTAATGAGTACCGATTTGATTGTTTTTTTACATTCGATATATGCACTTAATTATCATATGTAAATTTGTTTGCAAAATTATTCGAATAAATATTGCAGTGTTATAATGTGGGAATGGGAAAGTTTTGTGTGACATTTCCAAACTCGTCTAACGTATTTAGTTAGGTGGATTCAATATCTAGTATATATTCATCTTGCTTTTTCCAATGAAAAAATAGTTAACAATTGATATTTTAGTAGCTAATATGATCTTAATCTCATGATATGCATAATGTTTTTATAAAATTAGTATGAATAATCTTGAATGAATCTTAATTTGGTACCGTGTATGTGAGCATTGTTTCAAACTATAATTTTTTGGAAAATGTAGATAGAAATATATATTTATTATCTGTGTTTTTGTGTGAAAATTTGCTTAGAATGAAACATGACAAGTATTGATGTGTAACACCCTATTGATATATATATATATATATATAATAAGTTTCTATAATGAAACTCTTTCTAGAAGCCTAATATGTGATCACATAGTCTAATGGGACTTAGTAAATACTGTGCTTCGGGCTTTTATTAAGCATAATAGAAGACTTTTTGCTATAGACATTACTAAAGCCCATTGTGGAGATTTTTTATTTATTGTAGGCCTTTATATAATAATTGGAGTATATTTGTCTCGTTTAAAAACTTCAGGGATTAAAGAGTAAATAAAAAAAGTTGGGAATTATAATAGGCGATGGTTGTGATGCAAAATCTATCTTAATGCATTGAAATAAAAGAACAGCCACTTCTTTGAATATAATTTATAAATCTAGGGTTTTGAAACAGAGAATAGTGGTAAGTTTTTCTTCTTTTGGATCAAACAATCTAAAACTTCTTTGCCTTTGATTGAATTTAATTTTTTCAATTTTATTATAAGGGAAAGTTTGAATTAAATTGGAGATATATTAATGATGAAATTATTTTCGTATTTATTGTGTCACGTTTCTTCAGAAGATTTGCTCGATGGATTCGCTAAAATTAGGAGGCACTACAAGTTTGAGGTAAGGGTATAACTGTATAACTTGATTTGTATTTATTGAAGTTTTTCATTAAGTTTTTGAAGTTTTAATAGATTTATGTATAACTGTTTTAAAATATATAACTTGATTTGTATTTACTGAAGTTTTTTTATTAAGTTCCTGAAGTTTTAATAGATTTATGTATAACAGTTTAAAATTTATATCAATTCAAAATAAGAACTATAATGAGTATGGATTTGATTGATTTTTACATTCGATATATGAACTAACTATGATATGTACATTATGTGTTTGAAAATTTATTTCAATAAAGAGTTTGGCGTTATACTTAGGGACAGTTTCAATCTACGACATAGTTAGTTGGATTTAATACCTAGTATCAATTCATCTTGAAGCAAAACATGACAAGAATTATATTCAATTTTTCGTGGGAAACAAAAGCAAAGGAGCTCCTTATATGTGTGTGTGTGTGTTTGTGTTTGATGTAGAGGTTTTTCAATTGCTATAGTTCTAGAGGGATTCAATTTCTCAATCCTATAAAGATTCAAGTCTTCAAATTTATGAGGATCAAAATGCTTGATTTGACAGGAATTCAATTTTCAAATTCTACCACGATTAAAGTCTCTAAATCTTATGTATAGTGGCATATAAACTTTTACATCCCCATAGAGGCCAATCAAACAATGTTTAATACAAAATACATCCTATTTTGTAATATAGTAGCGGCAAAGATACTAACCAATCCTAAAATGAGAAAATATCTGCCATACAAGGGCGTCTTATCTCGAACCTGCATCAAAGACAAAAATGCAAGTAATTAATAGTGTATTCTTAAAAGGAATATATGGTAAGTTATCAAACTGAGAAGAAGTCCTAGCACAAAGCATACAATCCTTTCAAGTTTATAGGAGAAAACATACTTCGCAGCCAATGCTAAATCAAGTACATTTCATTCACAGTCCCTCATTAAAAACATAAAAATGTAACGAATTAATGTCATATTCTTATATAAACTAAAAAGATTATGGTAAATGTCAAGTTTGAAAGTAATCTTTATATATTAAAAATTCTCTTCAACTTAATTATCTACCACCACTTTTAGTGAAAAATTGGTGTGAGAACCTTGAGAAGATCATCATCTTTTTTATTAATAATACCATCGATCATTATCCAGAAGCCTAGCTCCTTTTTAGAGCACTCCATATCCTGCAAAATCTATTTTTGTTTTTCGTCCAATGAATCCTTAATAAATCTCCCTTTTCTACCTTCAATATATCCTGCAACTTTTGTGCATTGATATATAAATTGTATACTATAAACCCCCAACCATTCAATCAATCAAAATTCATTTGGGGACTAATTAGTTAGTTTCTAATAGTTTGGATAGTTAATGTAATAAGATTTTGATTGAGGGTTCAAGTGTGCTGGGAAATAATTAGGAAAGACCTTATGACGTAAGTACAATAAAGAAAACAGATGGTAGCTAAAAAAATAGATCTGACTTCTCCTGAAACCTACGTTCTTTTTAGATGCAAGAGAGGCTGTCAAAGAAGAAGAAAAGGCTACAAAAAGAAGAGAGGGCTAGGGTTCAAGGAATTAAAACGATGCAATTTTAAAGTTAATAGATTAAATTTCCAATAAGTTCTGAGTTATAAACAAGGCTTTCTTTGGAAGATTCTGAATTGTTTGAAGAATAATTTTGTCTCTTTTAAGGACTCAAGCACTAATATTTCAAAAGATTCATGATAATTATACCTGTGTGAATGATTATGGCTCTTATATGGGTAACTATTAATGTTATATATAATAACCGATCAAGGTGTGCTTCATTGAAGTGAAGGATCAAGAATTCTAACAAGCCAAAGATGCATGTTTATATGATGTGTGTATGATTGTTCAAGAAAAACAGATGTGTTATTTTAATGCATATGGATTGCATTTTAAGTGTTTAATTAAATTTCTAAATAATTTTCACTTGTTTAATGTAAATTTGATATTGAAATTCTATAAAAAAAAAAGTTTTATTTCTTCATGTTTTTTACGGTAATGCACAACGGCTCCGAGAGCCCAGTGCTGCTACTGAAAGTCCACTGCCCCAACGCTGAGCAGTGAATGCCAAATAGGAAAACTTGTGACCTTTGTCGAATTGGTCAAGTTGTTTGAAAGTGATATCATTTAACAAGAAAATGTTTACTTTTCCTTTTCCTTAGAAACCAAGAAAATATTTACCCTGCTATTTATTTCTTCTGATTTTGTAAATGGTAAACTTATGCATTTTCTTATGTCATATGACTTTTGTCGAAATTCTCCTTTAAGGTGGTCAAATTGGAATTTCAAAACTTCAAATACTTTTAGATGATGATTTCTAAAGTATTCTGACCGAAAGGTTTTTTTGTCTAAATATGCCCGATCTGGAAAAACTTATTTACTTATCGAGTTTGAAGCTCATCCCTTTCCCAACTTTAAAATGACCAAAAGTCAAAGGATGACGATTTAAGATATTTGGAATAATTCTCTTTTTGGCGATAGAAGAGTTATTATTTGGGTAATAAGCTTCAGTGCCCTCTAAACTTTCTCGGTCTTTTGTTTTTTTACCTTGAACTTCAAAATGACTATTTTTGGACCTTGAACTTGGGTAGCATATTTCATCCATTTTAGGCGTTAATTGACTAACGATCAAACAAAGTCAAAGATTATATTTACACAGTCGTGTCTCGGCCTCGGACACGGGGCATACACAAACATCCATCAACGAAAGTAGGATACTTTTACTGTACCCTTTATAAATCTTTTAGTTTTTCCTTAATATGATTCCCAGAGTTTTTTATGCTAATAAAATCTGTAAATATTTTTTCGCTTCTTTTTCTCTTGCCATTTATGTGTTGGGGGTACTTTGCAATATTGGCGTTGGATGTTTTTGGGGTAGCTTGTTTCTTTTGGATGAATATGTAATATATGGGTGTCTTTGTGAAAAAATCAGTTGGTTGGTGATGTTTGAAAGTTAAGTAGTTTTTATAATGGGTTATGAGCAATATTGAAGTTGGCATCTCTCTGAAGCTTTAGGGAAAGTATAAATAGAAGACTTTAGCCACTTTGGGGGGGGGGGGGTTTACATTGTCTTTGGAGTGAAGTTTTCAAAGAATAACAGCTTCACAACGAGCCAGGGTTAGGAGTTTTAGAGGCTTGATTTTTGTGAACGGATCCTAATTAACAACACCTCCACCATTGTCGTAGGTGCGAGACGCTAGCAGAAATAATCACTACTAATACAGTTTTAGATCTGAAACAGTTAAGTTCTAGTGTTGTTTATGTATTTTGTTGTTATTTTTGACTGCCAGGGTCCTATAATCCAAAAACCAGTTGCTCAACTTTGAGTACTTGCATTTTCGACTATTTTCTGTTTGTTATTGCATCAATTTAGTAATAGATCCTACTATTTTCTATTTGTTCTTGCATCAGCTTTATTTTTTTTCGTATCGCCAAATGCTAAGTCCCTGTCTAATTTAAGTGTTAAGACAAGAATCTTTTTGAGAAAATGGAACACAACGACGACAGTCATAAATATAAGTAGCTTCGATGAGCGGCACGAGAAGATCAAAGATCTCTTGACGTGTCCCATATGCAAAGAGCTCCTGATAGAAGTTACCACTATTGATGAGTGTCTTCATAAATGTAAGTTCTTCCCTTCATTTATTTACTCTTCTGCTTCAATAATCTAAGCATCCTTTTCTATGTGGTCTTCATATTTTTGAATTCCGAGTTTCAGATTTATGTTAAATGTGAACTTAAATTGTTGAGTTTTACACCTACGAATTTGACTTCTTTTGAATTTATATTCACATTGATAGTCTTGATCTTGCAATGATTTTTACTCTTGACTTAAGAAATATGTTTGCTTATTTCTTAGATTCAAATTTGTAGGCAGTTGGGTTGTTTTTGGTTTACATCGTCATCAGTTTGTATTGTTAATTTACATGGCAACTGATATATGAGAAATTGCAAAAAAAATGATTTCACATGTAGAACAATATTTCTTCTTATTCGTTTGATTCTAGTCATTATATACCACATCACTGAAATGTTTTTACCCCGTTCAAAACTATGAAAATAAATTTTAAGAAATTTACCTTGAGGATTGTATGTTCAAGTAAATATTTTTTTCCTTGCGAACTATTTTAGGGTATATATATTCATTGGGTTGATATTTTCCCATTTAGTGATGTTAATTGTTAAAAAAAAATTTATTCTGTGCATTTGAGAAATCTCGGAGATGCAATATAAACTGTAGACATAGTTACAAACTTGCACTAATGAATAAATGGTCTCGTTGGATTAGACATATAAAGTGATAAAATAAGTTCACGCTTTAGTTACAATCTTGAACCTTTGATGAGGCATGACAATTTTATTGTAGTACTCATGATAAATTATTATTGTTGGATTGATGATTTTAGATGGGGATAAATCATTGTTTTTCCTTTCCTAAACAGTTTGTAAGATATGCATAGAGGACAAGATAATCAAAGAAAATTTGCACAACTGCCCAATTTGCAACGTAGGTTTGGGAGTTCATCCATTGCAGAAATTGAGGTATATACTAATGATCTACTTCGTCACACTTGGTTTTTTCTTAAAAGAGTAAAAAATATTTTTCCAGTATTTCTCTAATTTCAAACTAAGGAAAAGTTTAAGATTTTAGTTGCAATCAGGTATTAATTGATGTCAATATGACAACTATATGAAGCAATACATTCACGGTCTAAAGTTTTGAGAAAGCAAAAACGTCTTGACTTTGCTACATCTCAAGATTGATTTTAAACTAATTCATTGATTTAGTTAGTGTAAGGTGCTTCTACTATTATTTCTTTTTATATATTAGTAATTCCATTGGATTCATAAATAAATTTCTCCTAATGAGAATGGGTTTACATTTTTTCCACGCCATATATCGAATTTGTAATGTTGTTAATAGAAACCATCAATATATTTTTGTATTGTGCAATAAAGGGCGAAAGAGATCAAGTACTATTACTTCTATCTCCTATTTTGAGGCTAAACTACATTTTGTACTCATGTTAAGTATCTTGAAATATTTGGCTATAGCAAAAAAAAAAAAAGTATGATGAAAAAAATCTGTGATAACTTTAGAAATCTAAGGATGGTGATACATTTCTCTATATAAATTATTTGTAGGGCGGACCATCACTGGCAGAGCTTGAGGAACAGTGTCAAAATCACAAAGAAACAGTTATTTGAGGGTACACTAAAGAAAGAAAAAGAAAAGACACCTCAAGCTTCAAAAGAAGCTGAAGATTCTCCTACAGACCACCCTCCACTTTTTATGGGAGAGGAAAAAAATATCTCTATAGTTCTAGCTCTAAAAGCAGAAAAAGCCTCACCTTGCTCGACTAAAAATGTCATGAGAAAATCAAGAGAAACAAAAAATACTCCTCAAATAAGGTCATCCCGTTCCAGTTTGCCATATAATGGAGAAGTGGAAGAGGACCATTATCAAACCTCAAATAGTCATTTGAACCTTAGAAGCAGACCACAAGCCAGAAAGCGGTTAAAACCTCTTGATTGCCGATTAGGATATGCAGGAACTTCTAAGTCTAATATGTTGTAACCTACATAATCTAATGTTCATAGACATGAACAGAATGAAGATAATGGAAAAAGTGAGGAACACACACGCAATACTCGAGGTCAGCATGATGAACATGAACCAGGTTCAAGATTAGAAATGTCCACGAGAGCATGTAATGCCAAAAGACCTTTTCTTACTGAGGATCTCAATATTCTGCTGCGGAAGTTCATTCCTAGCAGCACTTGTTGTAGGTCAAACCAACTTTGGTTGGCATTGGTTGCTTCTAATAAGAAGTAAGTATCACTTATTCTTCTCACTTATTAGATTTATCATGAACTATTTTTTATTTGTTTGTCTACTCTCTTTCTAGAAAATCTCATGTATCTTTACCACTAGTCACGCCCTACTACTTGAAGATTAAGTAAGTCACTCGACTCTTGCATTTATCTCTGAGACTTCTGTTTTTTTTCAATGTAATTATTCTATTTGATATTGTTAGTATTTTAGCCTGAGGATAAAGAAAAGATTACGATGAGAGAAGATTAGTATCCTTGAACTCTCCTAAGATTACACTACGTCATAAGCTCAAATTATAGACTTGAAAGTAATTACATGGTTCAATGCATTTTTCTTAGAAAATATAAACTAGACTAATGAATTTTTGAAACTAGAAAAACTTTTCAAACTTCTAGATGACAACTATGACTAAAACTGGTCAAACTGTTGAATGGTTTCACATATTCTTAATTGGTTGCACATTATCCTAACATATACCCCCGTAATGCGTTGCTCTTGAACCCTAAGCTTCTCTCTGAAGTAATAAAACTTGTTTCTTGGAAGTGCTTTAATAAAAACATCAGCAAGTTGTTCTTCACTTTTGCAAAATTTCATCTCAACTTCACCATCCTTAATTTCATCTCTAACGAAATAGTGCTTGATTGAAATGTGCCGAGTTTGTTGTGATAAACTAGATTTTTGGCCTTGTCAATGGGTGATTTGTTATCACAAAACACCACAATAGCTTCCTCTTTTCACCAATATCTTCCAGAAATCTCCTAAGTAAAATGGCTTGTGAAGCTGCCAAACTAGCAGATACATATTCAGCTTCTGCTGAGGATTGTGCCACAGTTCGTTGCTTCTTTAATGCCTAAGAAAAAACCTTCCTAATCCAAGACTAAAACAATAGCTAGAAGTGCTTGTATAATATCTCGACATCCACTACAGTAACTATCACAATAACCGAATAATGTAGTGCTAGCACCTTTATTAAATTTAATTCCATAATTAGTTGTTCCTCTGATATATCTCAACATTCTCTTCCAAATGCACTTTGCTACAATTATGCATAAATCTATACAATAAACTTGAAGTAAATATAATGTCTATCCTTGTAGTTGTGTGGTATAATAAATTTCCAACCAAACTTCTATACAAAGTAGATTCAGCTTTTCCTTTTTAATGTTCTTTGATAAACTTTTTATTCACAACAAGTTTGCAACCAGAAATGCCAAACATCATCAAGACATGATTAGCAAATTTCTTTTGACAATTAAAAATGCCAGCAGGTTGTTGATAAATCTCCAGACTAAGAAATGATGTAGAAGACCTATGTCATCTATCCCATATATTCTCATCATGTCTTTCTTATATTCAACTATATTTTTCTCATTGTAACTAGTATAAAGTAAATTGTAAACATATAGAGCAACATTGAGAGTGTTTTTACCTTGTGTCTTCACACACAATGTTGGCTCACTTTTACCTCAACAATTGCATTTTGATTTCCCTTTGAGCCAACAATCCTTCTCAAGATGATTGTTCTTGCCACAAATATAGCAAGATTGAAATTTTTCATCAATATGAAACTTCTTTGAAAATTATTTCTTCCTCTTGAATTTTGGCTCTTCCTGTTCCTCGGCTAAATCAACTTCCTCTTGAATTTAGCTTTAAGGCTGAGATTTAGCTATGATTGGAAGGCATTTTCAACATATTTTTTTATTATGTCATGCAAGTCTTCTTTCCTAAGTTTTCAAGGTTTCCCACAATTCTTGCACACTCAATGATGAATATATCTTTAGTCTCTTTAATAATTTTGGGGGTAAGGTTACAAGAACTTTTTCAACAAGCTTCCCATCTTTTATTTCTTTATCAAATGTTTTCATTTCATAAACAATTGTGGTAAGTCTTGTATAATAATCTTACAAACTTTCAATTTCTGACCTCTTTTAATTTTCAAGATCTCTTCTAAGTGATTGAAAAGTGATATTTTTTACCTTGAGACTTCCTTGGAACTCCTGTTGTAGAATCTCCCATGCATATTTGGCTCGTTCTACTCCAATAATTCTGGAGAATGGTTCTTGACTCATGCCTTGTTGGATTAGTGAGAGAGCTTTTGCATCCTTTTTTCTATGCGCCTTGAGTGCCTTACTTTCTTGATCTAAGAGAGTGGATATTTGTTCCAGATCATCATATCCATCTTCTACATATTTTCAAAGGTCTTTTGATTGAAGAATTGTTTTCATCATAACACGCCAATAAGCATAATGATCGCCAAAAACAAAAGAGTTTTAAGATTATCATTTATTTGTAGCCATCTTGACTAATTGGTTCTCTCAATATCATTTTTCCTTTAGGGGATGAACTTAAGGGTGAAACCCTAGCTCTAATATCAAATATATTGATGTTTTAGGTTAAGGATAAAAGAGAGATTACGAACAGAGAGAAGATGTAGTATTGTTCCTTAAACTCTTTTAAGATTACATTGCATCATGAGCTCAATTTATAAACTTGACTAATAACTTCTAGAAACTCGAGAAAATTTTTATATTTCTAAATTAAAACTACGACTAAGACTAGTGAGATTGCTCAATGGCTTCACAAATTCCTAAGTGGCCGCACAATATCCTAACAGAGATGATTGTTTTTGTGTTACAAAATATGAGCATCCATTGCCTTCCAAGTTAATGGGATATGTTATATTTGTATCCCTTGATTTGCACTTACATATAGTACGGACATATTAATGGTCCAAAGATTCACATTCATATGTAATAATTTACTCAATCTATGTATATGGTACATATGGTATCCAATAGATCTGTATATGTTTCATCGGCCCTAGCTAAAATTCACAACTTTTTAGCTCACTGACTTACTCCATATTTAGTAATAGTGTAGTGCATCCCAAGAGTATAGCATTGCACATATCCATGACTTTCAATTTATATGTTTGAGTCCAACTATGGTATCCATATTGCATCGTTTGTTTTGCCTTCAAGATGTCTCATTCTTTAGATTATAACTTTTCTTTTCCGTTTTATGATAACTTCATGGTTTTAGTGATGTCTTTTTCTTTTCTCCACTATTGTTGGGATCCAAACTTGCCGTCTTCCTTCATCATAAAATACATGGTGAAAAAATTGTGCCTCTTTAGTGAAGAGCAGGTAACTTTTTTTTACTTTTCCTATAAGACTAATATCCACAATTCCTCTAGAGAAATAAGAAATTTTCTTACATGGTAATAATAGATATCAACCGTGAACATTTTTTAAAAGCTTTGTAAGGAGTTGACCAAATCACTTTTTTGTTTCTCGAAACTTTAGCTGATTTCTAGAATTTTTCTAATCAGGTGGAGCTCAGCATGCAAGGTCAACCTATCTCTCCAGACAGTATATTGAAACAGGTGTTGGATCTTTGGGTGCAAACAACACCATTATCAGAAATCAAATCAGGAAAGGTGGGAGGCTCGAGCAAGGACTTCGTGATGGTGGTGACATATAATTGCAAGAATATTTTCTCCCAGTAAAATTATATGATATACTGGTGGAACTCTCCGCACAAAGGTGCGAAGGAGTGCTCAACATAAGACTCTAAATAGAATTTCGATCAATCAAAACTCAGATCAATTTGATTTTTATACTTGAAATGGGATTGTCTTTTTTTCTAATTTTTATGTTAGGTAAAAATTAAATAGGATTCAATATGAGTTATGTAAAAATTGTTATTCAAGTTAACATTTGCCAACGGAGCTCATATGAATTGTCTTAAAATATCTTCATTTTTTGCAATTTATATGAGCATTACTTCAAAATGAAGTTTTTTGGAAATGGATATTTGAGGAGAAATATATATTTATTATCTAGGTGTTTCTGTAGGTAAATGTGTTTTTTTCTAAGAATGAAGCCTACTAAATACAAGACAAGTATTATATATATAAATTTTGTGCAATTTATGTGAGCATTATTTCAAATGAAGGTTTTTTAATGGGTATTTCAAAAGAACTACATATTTATTATTTAGGTGTTTCTGCATATAAATGTGTTTTGTTTTTTAAATAAAGCTCACTAAATAAAAGGAAACTTTTATATATATCTGTATGGGTTGAAAATACCTTTTAATCTTTTGTATAAAATTCTTTTGTCATAAGGAACATATTAATAAATTAACTAACTAAATAATTTTGAAGTAGTCTAAAAACAATACAATGGTTTGTTAGAAATCATGCTCAGTTTCATTGGATTAAGGGACGATTCTTGTACATAGGTTAGTTTTTATTCCTTTCCTGTCAAGGGCCAATTCTACATACAGAATGAGATATGCCAAATTTAATGATGATATTTAACAAATATAATTTGTATATGTTCATTTTCTTGAAATTCGTAAGGCATTTGACCACTTTTGTGGAGTGTAATTTTTTACTTTCAATATATATTTGAATTTGACCACTCTAGATGTGGCAGAAAATTTCATTAATTAATTTATGTGAAAGCGAAATTCAGGACTTGGAGTATTTAAGTGATTTAAGTTTCTTTAATTAAATTTTTTGCTAGGAGGCTAGAATGTGATGAGCTAGTCTAATTGGATATAGTACTTATTGTGCTTTGGCTTTGACTAAGCATGATAGAGAAGGCTTTTTCTTAAAGCCTTTACTGAAGTCAGTCTATTCTGGAGATTTATTTCATTTAAAAATGTTAGAAATTTGTGAGAAAATTATGAAAGTTGGGATTTATATTAGACGATAACTCTGAAACACAATCTATCATAAATGTGACATTTATTAAAGGTAAATGTAACATATGTTAAAGTGAGGAGGAAAACAATAACTAATTCTTATAATATAGTTCATAAATCTAGAGTTTGAAACTTAAAGTTTCTAGTAGGGAATACAATCCAATGTTTTCTGTTTATTATTGTAAAATAGTGTACATTATATAGATGTCAACGTATGTGACCAATCCTCAGCAAATTATAATTAGAAAATCAAATCCATGTACAACTAGGAAACTAATAAACTAAATATACATGGATTATGATTTATAAGAAAAAGAATCCTAACAAAAACAATAATAATCATATTCATAATATAGTAAAATTTTAATCCTTAACACTCCCCCTCAAATTGGAGCGTGAAGGTCCGAAATGCCCAACTTGCAAGAAAAACGGTGAAAATGAGTAGGATGAAGAGCTTTAGTGAGAACATCGGTCGGTTGAAATTCACTTCGAATATAAAAAGGAGAAATAAAGCCAGGTTGAAATGTATCACAGACAAAGTGACAATCAATTTCAATGTGTTTAGTGCGTTCATGGAACACAGGATTTTCTGCAATGTGAAGGGCAGCTTGATTATCACAATGTAACGAAATAGGGCACGTGATAGCCACATGAAAATCAAGAAGAAGGCTAGATAACCTTTTTAATTCACATAAAGTCATCGCCATGGAGCGATATTCAGCTTCAGCAGAAGAGCAAGAGATGGTGTTGTTTCTTTATTTTCCAAGAAATAAGGGAACCACCGAGTGAAATAAAATAGCCTGTAACAGAACGCCGGGTAATAGGACAGATGGCCCAATCAAAATCACAATATGTGGTCAGTAAAAGTCGTTAATAAGATTTAAGAAGAATACCACGACCATGACTGCCCTTGAGATACCGAACGACTCGGATAGCAGCTTCCCAATATGCACTGCGAGGGGCGTGCATAAACTGAGCGAGTGTAAGGACGGCATAGACGAGCTCAGGTCAGGTAAGAGTAAGGTATATCAGCTTGCTGATGAGTTTCCGGTAGCGATCTGGTTTATCAAAAAAAGATCCAGAAGCTTTGGACAACTGATGATTCGGTTCAATAGGAGTAGAGCCCAGTTTACTCCCTAATAAGTGAGTCTTACAGAGAATTTCCGAAGTGTACTTTCGTTGGCATAAAAATAAACCTGAAGAATTCCTTGCATTTCAATACCCAAAAAATATTTGAGAGGATCAAAGTCCTTCATATGAAAGCATTGATTCAAGATAGCTTTAAATTTATTTAGAGCGAGTAGTGAATTTCCCGTAAGTAATAAATCATCTACATAAATGAGAACACATAAAAAAATATTTTTCCCAGAGTATGTAAAGAGAGAATAATCCGCATAAGATTGAGGAAAACCACACTTACAAAGAGAGGTGGTAAGTTTTGAGAGCCAAAACCTTGGAGCTTGGCGAAGACCATACAAAGATTTGGTCAGAAGACAAACCTGTCTGTGGAAAGATGGGTAAAAATCAGGTGGAGGCCGCATATAAACTTCTTTTTGTAAATCTCTATGAAGGAATGCATTGTGCACATCCATCTAATGGATTGGCCATTTTCGAGTGGTAGCGACAGCGAGTAAGGTGTGAACACCATTTTAGCAACAGGAGCAAAGGTGTCTATATAATCAATGCCTATTGTTTGTGTGTCCCCTAAAATCACCAAGCGGGCTTTATATCGCTCGATGGTGCCATCTGCCTTATACTTAATACGAAAAACTCATTTACTCCCAAGAGCACGTTTTCTAAGAGTCAGAGATGTCAAGGACCACGTTCTATTTTGTTCTACTGCATCAATTTCTTGGCGCATGGCAGCACGCCATTTAGGATTAGTAACTGCTTCAGAGTATGTGTTGGGTTCTGATTCTGTGAATACGGATGCATGTAGGAAGAAGAAAATTTTCCATATTTCACAAAATTATTATAAGATAAGGGGACATACCTGAGAGGTCCGAAGAGGAGGAAGGAGCAGTAGAGGAATGGGATATAGAAGATCTCCACAATGCATTGCAGTCAAAATCTCAAAAGCGAGCAGGAACCTTTTAATACAAGTATTTTTTCTTGTTGGATTCGTTGAAGTTGTAGGGCTCACATTGTTAGCTGCAGTTGTATGCAGATGTTCTTCTGGACTGGAGGCATGGCTGGTTTGGGAAGGGAGGGCAGCGGCAGCTGTTTCAGTTTGGGCTTTGGAAGGGATGGCAACAGTTGGACCAGGATTGGCTTGGGAAGGGATGGAAGCGGCTAGGCTAGTGACTTCAAATTGATGTGTTTGGGCCGCACCATCAGTCTGGGTTCGGTGTGTCGTATGGGCTGCCGGAGTGGAGGCTGCTGGGTTGGGCTGAGGTTGTTGGATTGTTGGAATGGGTCTGTCAAGCTGGGCTGGAGTGGAGGCTGCTGGGTTGGGCTGAGTTTGTTGGGTTGTTGGAACGGGTTTATCAAGCTGTTGGAAGCATTTTCTCTTTAAACAAAATTCTTAAATTTCGTCTTATGAAAAAATCACATTCATGAGATTTTAGTGTTGATATATATATATATATATATGAAAGTAAATTTAAAAGCCAAATTATTGGGGTAGCCTTTCATTTCCATTTTTTTTCCTCTTTTACTTTCTCTCTGAAAAATTTTAATTAAAATTCTGAAATGTTTTGAACTAATATGAATAAAATATAGACATAAAAAATTGAAGATTTTAGTTGGTAGCCAAACATTGTGATTTTTTTGTTTTATTAATAAAATACTTTTAGTATGTGTTTGGATAGCATGTTTTTGCTTCACATAGGAATTTGACCTAATAGAAATTTCTCTTACTTTATTTCTATGGAATTTTATCAATTGCACAAAAAAATGTAGTTGATCGAATGGAGAATTGTCATGCCAAAATCTTCAATGGATAAATATTCTACCCTTAAAAGAAAAAACCAAGGTAGAGGATAAATTAGTAAACAATTAATGAATGATCCATAAATTGAACAACTAAAATTTAAAATATGTGAGCCCTTCCCAAACATTTTATATTCTGAAAAAAGTAACACATTTTATATTTTTCTAAAAAGTGTTGTTACATAATTATTTTAACTTGAAATCAATGTTATATTAAAATAAAGTTCAAAATTGTAAAGTAACTCTATAAATTAGTTTTTTGTTTTTTTGGTTATTAAAAAGTTCCCTTTTACAAAAAAAAAAAAAAAAAAAAAACTAACGTTATAAAAGACACATGTCAATTATATATGTTATATATACTCTAACAAATAAGAAATTATCACAAAAAAGATAAATCACATGAAAAGAAAATAACTTTTACCTTATAGTAATGAGGAATAAATTTTTGATATTTTAGTTTACCTAGATTAAAAAGAAAGAATAGAAAGGGAGTGAGTAAAAGCAGTTCTTTCTTTTTTTTTTTTTTTTTCTAAAAAAGCAGTTCTTTCTAAGGAAGTAACCAAAAAAAAGTTAAATTTTTAAAAATGAACTTTACTTTACGTGATTGCAAATATATGAACTCCATGACAAAATATAATTCCCACTAAAAAGATAATGATTCTTTCAACTCCATGACCAGATAAACAATATTGTCTTTGATAGGGAACATAGTCAACTTAATTGAGTTTTAGTAGTAACATTGAATAGACTTTGTTAAAATTTTAATTTTTATCGATAGCATAAAATTTTTATGAATTTTAAACAAAGATTCATTTTTTAAATTAATTTAGTATTGTTAAAATCTTCTACACTTATAATAGAAACCTTATAAACTAATCTTCCAGGTAAAAAAACTTATAACCCAATAAAAATTTTAGGACATAATTAAGAATAGATTCTCGTGTCTCAATGAATGTATCAACTTTAAGCAAAAATTATGAAAAGAATAATTTAATATATAAATGAACAAATAGAAACTCAAATTAGACCAAAAAAATGAGGACTATAGAAAGAGAAAAATTTACCTTCGAACTTGGGAAGACTTGATATGAGCACTTCTGAGGAGAAGAGTTCAAGAATGGCTCTGCCTCTTTCTTGTCTGTTTGTTGGTTATAGAAAAAAAAATGACAAGTAACCAAATTATCAATTGATTTTCTTTAACAATTGAGAATTTTTTAACTAATAACAAATTTTTAAAAATCATAAAAAGAGAATGAAGTATTTTAGTGCTCAAACATTATGGATATAGATAGATGTATAGATGTTGCAAAAGATATTTTCAAAATGTCACGAATCTAGCACATCAAATTAGAACTTGGAGTCTAAAACAGTTTTAAATGGGATTTGTTGCTCCTTGACAATCAAACGCGAAGAAAGGAGAAGAATAAAAGGAAAAAATACATATTTTTTAAGAAAGTAAAATAATTAGAGAAGGAGAATCACTACTAATTGCGAGTCAATGAAAAAATATTTCCACAACTTCAGAAAATTTTCATGAACTGAAAATTGATTGTGATAACTGTTGAAAGAAAAAGAGATATGAACGATGGACATGGATATATATTGATAGAGGAGTTAGTGTCAGAGTTTGAATTAATTTTTACTAACCAATAAAAAATTTTGTAGTTAATTAAATAAATCTAAAATATAAAAAGTAAAGATAAGATTCTCAAAGCTTTAGAAGAGGAGAGAGAGTAATATATCTGTTTTAATATATATATATATATGTATGGATATATATATACATAATCTCGAATGAATCTAAATTTTTTGCAATGTATGTCAGAATATTTCAAAATGAAGTGTTTTGGAAATATTATTAGAAATCTTTTTTTATCTAGTTATTTGTGAGTGTAAATGTCTTTTTTTCTAAGAATGAAACCCATAAGAAATAAAACAAGTATTTATTAGTATCACCATATATATATATAAACTATATATATATATATCAAAACTTCTTTTAGGAGGCTAGAATGTGATCAGAGAGTCTAATGGGACGTATAATTATTGTACAATGTAAAATGTAGTGGGAATAATCATGAATGAATATTAATTTTGTGAAATGCATGTTAGCATTATTTCAAAATGAAGTCTTTCGGAAATATTATGAGAAATATATATTTTTTATCTGGTGTTGTGTGAGTAAATGTGGTTTTTTCTAAGAATAAAGCTCACGAGAAACAAAACAAGTATTTATGTGTATCACCATATATATAAATATATATAATGAAACTTTTTTAGGAGACGAGAATGTGATCATGGAGTCTAATGGGGCATAGTAGTTATTGTATTTTGGGCTTTCATTAAGCATACAGAAGACTTTTTGTTAAAGGCTTTATGGAAACAATTATGGAGGATTTTTTATTTATTGTAGGCCTTTAAACGTTATTTGGAGTGTATTTATCACGTTTAAAAATTTTACGGATTAAAGAGTAAATTAAGAAACTTTTGGAATTATATTAGATATTGGCTGTGAAGGACAATCTTAACGTAGTGGACGCTGAAGTAAGGTGGAAAACATTGGCCGTTTCTCTGAATATAGTTCTAAATCTAAGGTTTTGAAACGACGAATCGTGGTAACTTTTTTTATTCTTGATCGAATAATCTAAAACTTCTTTGCCTTTCATTGTATTTAATTTTTTCAATTTTGACTAGAAGGGAAAGTTCGAATTTAATTGAAGCTATGTTAATGATGAAATTATTTTATATTTATTGTCTCTTTTTTCCTGTGAATTTGTTTGCTGGAGTGTGTAATATTAGGATGCATTGCAAGTTTGAGATAATGGTTACAACCCTCTTTGTTTCTATTCAAGTTGTTTATTAAGTTCCTGAAATTTTAATAGATTTTTGTATAAGTGTTTTATAGTACATATTAATTTCAAATGTGGAAATGGTAATGAGTACCGATTTGATTGTTTTATACATTCGATATAGGTACTTAATTATTATATGTAAATTTGTTTGAAAAATTATTCGAATAAATATTGCAGTGTTATAATGTGGGAATGGGAAAGTTTTGTGGGACATTTCCAAGCTCGTCTAACGTCTTTAGTTTAGCAGATTTAATACCTTGTATATATTCATCTTGCCTTTTCCAATGAAAAAATAGTTAACAACTGATATTTTAGTAGCTAATATGATCTTAATCTCATGAGGTGCATAATGTTTTTATAAAATTAGTACGAATAATCTTGAATGAATCTTAATTTGGTACAATGTATGTGAGCATTGTTTCAAAATGGAATTTTTTGGAAAATGTAGATTAGAAATATATATTTATTATCTTTGCTTTTCGGTGTAAATTTTCTAAGAATGAAACATGACAAGTATTGATGTGTAACAGCCTATTGAGATATATATATATAATAAGTTTCTATAATGAAACTCTTTTTAGAAGCCTAAAATGTGATCACATAGTCTAATGGGACTTAGTAAATACTGTGCTTTGGGCTTTTATTAAGCATACTTGAACACGTTTGGCTAAATACTTTACTAAAGCCCATGGTGGAGATCTTTGATTTATTGTAGGCCATTATATAATAATTGAAGTGTATTTATCTCATTTAAAAACTTCAAGGATTAAAGAGTAAATTAAAAAAGTTGGGATTTATAATAGACGATGGTTGTGATGCAAAACCTATCTTAATGTAACGAACATTGAAGTAAAAAGAACAGCCGCTTCTTTGAATATAATTTATAAATCTAGGGTTTTGAAACGGCGAATAGTGGTAAGTTTTTCTTATTCTGGATCGAACAATCTAAAACTTATTTGCCTTTGATTGAATTTAATTTTTTCAATTTTTATTATAAGGGAAGGTTTGAATTAAATTTGAGATATATTAATGATGAAATTTTTTGTATTTATTGTGTCTCGTTTCTTCAGAAGATTTGTTCGGTGGATTCGCTAAAATTAGGAGGCACTACAATTTTTAGGTAAGGGTATAACTGTATAACTTGATTTGTATTTATTGAAGTTTTTGATTAAGTTCTTAAAGTTTTAATAGATTTATGTATAACTGTTTTAAAATATATAACTTGATATGTATTTATTGAAGTTTTTTTATTGTTCATGAAGTTTTAATAGATTTATGTATAACTCTTTAAAATTTATATCAATTTAAAATAAGAACTATAATGTTAAGAAATTTATGGTGCAGAGAAGAATAATATTGAATGCTTCAATTGATCGTCTTGATTTTTTTTCTTATTCATTATGATCTACTATTTATAGACTACAAAGTATCCTAATCCTAATCAATATAGGATTCTAACCAACCACTAATAAGGAATACTGTTATAATAATAGCATAATACAAAGTATCCTAGTTATAATCAATATAGGATTCTAACCAAATAATCTCTTATAGAATCCAAGATAATCTAGGAGAATCACATACTGATGTGATATCTCCAACACCCTCCCTCAAGTTGGAACGTGTAAAATTGCATGTCCAACTTGCCATAATTTTCAATTTTTTTCGTAACGTGCAAATTGCACATCTGGTAGTCTTCCACCATCTGTCGCTGTGGTCTTTACCATCACTCGCTGTCGCTATGGTTTTTGTCATCAATCGCTGTCGCTGTGGTTTTTTTTTTGTCATCAATCGCTGTCGCTGTGGTTCTTCCATCAGTCGCAGTCGTTGTGATCTTCTCCATCAGTCGCAGTCGTTGTGATCTTCTTCCATTAGTCGCAGTCGTTGTGGTTTTCTTCCATCAGTCGCAGTGGCTTCCGTAATCCATCATCGAAAATTCCTTTGATGTCGCTTTAGAGTTTTTTCGATAAAGCAACCATCAATTTCCAATTTCAATTTCTAAATTTAGGTGCTTCAAATATTTGTCGATGAAGCTACCTGACTTGAATATAATTTATAAAAAATATATATGATCTCCTAAATTTTTATTGAAACAAATTAGAAGAAATATTAAAAACCTAAAAAAGAACTTGTCCGAACTGAACGAAAAGAATTGTTCAAACTGAATGAAAAGATAATAAAGTCATAGATGTGAAAGATTTTTTTTTTCTTCTTCTTTTTCAAACCTGGGATGGCTGAGACATGATTTCCTGCTTAAATTGTACAGGAGATCAAAGATCTCTGTTCTCAGTGCTGGTTATTGTTACATTGGACTCCTCCCTATACCTTTTGATTCTAAACTTGTTACTTTGGTGCTGTAAAGCTCCAAAAGGAAAAGGATAAGGCTAAAGAAGAAAGGAAGAAAGAGAAGAGGAGGGAGAAGGATGAGAAAAAGAAATTAAAGCTCTGATACCATGTTAAGAAATTTAGGGTGCAGAGAAGAATAATATTGAATGCTTCAATTGATCGTCTTGATTTTTTTTTCTTATTCATTATGATCTACTATTTATAGACTACAAAGTATCCTAATCCTAATCAATATAGGATTCTAACCAACCACTAATAAGGAATACTGTTATAATAATAGCATAATACAAAGTATCCTAGTTATAATCAATATAGGATTCTAACCAAATAATCTCTTATAGAATCCAAGATAATCTAGGAGAATCACATACTGATGTGATATCTCCAACATATAATGAGTATGGATTTGATTGATTTTTACATTCGATATATGTCCTGACTATGACATGTACATTCTGTGTTTGAAAATTTATTTGAATAAAGAGCTTGGTGTTATACTTAGGGATAGTTTCAATCTCATCTACGACATAGTTAGATGGATTTAATACCTAGTATCAATTCGTCTTGAAACAAAACATGACAAGAATTATATTCAATTTTTTCTGGAAAAGAAGAGCAAAGGAGCTCCTTATATATATATATATATGTGTGTGTGTGTGTGTGTTTGATGTAGAGGTTTTTCAATGGCTATAGTTCTAGAGGGATTCAATCTCTCAATCCTATAAAGATTCAAGTCTTCAAATTTATGAGGATCAAAATGCTTATTGACAAGAATTCAATTTTCGAATTCTACCACGATTAAAGTCTCTAAATCTTATGAAGACCAAAGTCTTTAATTTCTAAGGAGATTCAGTTACTTTGTTAATCCAACTTCGTTAATTCTTCGAGAAAGAGTATCTTCCTAATTAGATTAGGAACCAATACTTAAAATGGACCATCCCAATTAGGATGGGTTTAAGCCTCATAAATCATATGTCCAAATACTTCAAGCCTTGTCTTTAAATTTCCAACCAATCACTTTATTCAAGTCTTGAAGTGGGGGTATTAGTAGATAAAAAATTTTTGATTAATTTATTTTATCAAATACTAAATAAAATAAATAGTTTAGTCTTAGTTATTTAAATGAAAATAAGTCTTTGGGCCATCCATACTAGGCTGGATTTTGAATTTTTTTGAATAATATGCAAATACATTTTAAATAAAGCCCAATAAATATGAGACCTTTGAAATCAGCCCCAGTTTAATTGAGCCCAAAATCATTTTACATCTAGTCCATAAATGATGGGTTAAATCTATTGGAACTCATCATATACAGAGTTGGGTCGACTCAACAGCGATGATAGGTTGTTGAATAACCAAGGAACCCAAAGCCCCATCGCCACCTATTAATAAGGGTCTTCCCCATGGTTGAGAAATCATTCAAAAGGAGATTCAGGAGAGACTCAAGCTTGAAACAAGTGAAAGCTCTCCAAAGGCTCTCCTTAGAGGCTCTCCAACAGAGGTCTTCTTCAAATATCTAAGCATTCTTCGCGTTCTTCGTCAAAAGGAGTAAGAAAAGCTACAACAGCTCTACGATTCGAGATTAAGCTTATGAGCCCTTGAGTTCATCACCAGAGTTTGTCCGACTAAAGCTTCCAAGTAGCCCAATTGAAAATAAATGTTCATGCGACTCGACATCAAGTTTCCTAGGTGTCGAGTTCACAATCGAAGTTTGTCCGATTCAAGATTAAGCTTTCATGCCTTCGATTTATATTCAAAGGTCATGCAATTCAACGTCAAGCTTTCAAGCCCTCAAGTTCATAGTAAAAGTTCGTTCAAGTCAAGATCAAACTTTCAAGCCCTCGAATCAATGTTTTTCTAAATAAAAGAATCTTAGAATTCTCCTACAAATTCAGAACTTCTCCAGATATTTGTAACCACTTCACTATTTTTCTTGTCGTTTAATTTACAAACCTGAAAATTTTCCTATGTATAGTGACATATAAACTTTTACGTCCCCATAGAGGCCAATCAAACAATGTTTAATACAAAATACATACTATTTTGTAATATAGTAGAGGTAAAGATACTAACCGATCCTAAAATAAGAAAATATCTGTCGCACTAGAGCGTCTTATCTCGAACCTGCATCAAAGACAAAAATGCAAGTAATTAAAAGTGTATTCCTAAAAGGAATATATGGTAAGTTATCGAATTGAGAAGAAGTCCTAGCACAAAGCATACAATCCTTTCCAGTTTATAGGAGAAAATATACTTCGTAGCCAATGCTAAAACAAGTACATTTCATTCATAGTCCCACATTAAAAACATAAAAATGTAACGAATTAACGTCATATTCTTATATAAACTAAAAAGATTATGGTAAATGTCAAGTTTGAAAGTAATCTTTAAATATTCAAAAATTCTCTTCAACTTAATTATCTACGACCACTTTTAGTGAAAAATTGGTGTGAGAACCTTGAGAGGATCATCATCATTTTTATTAATAATACAATCGATCATTATCCAGAATCCTAGCTCCTTTCTAGAGCACTCCATATCCCGCAAAATCTATTTTGGTTTTTTGTCCAATGAATCCATCGTAAATCTCCCTTTTCTACCTTCAATATATCCTGCAACTTTTGTGCATCGATATATAAATTGTATACTGTAAACCGCCAACCATTCAATCAATCAAAATTCATTTGGGGACTAATTAGTTAGTTTCTAATAATTTGGATAGTTAATGTTAATAAGGTTTTGATTGAGGGTTCAAGTGTGTTGGGAAATAATTAGGAAAGACCTGATGACCTAAGTACAATGAAGAAAACAGATGGTAGCTAACCCTAGTTTTTTAAAAAAATAGATCTGACTTCTCTTGAAACCTAAGTTCTTTTTAGATGCAAGAGAGGCTGTCGAAGAAGAAGAAAAGGCTAGGAAAAGAAGAGAAGGCTAGGGTTCAAGGAATTAGAAAGATGCAATTTTAAAGTTAATACATTAAATTTCTAATAAGTACTGAGTTATAAACAAGGCTTTCTTTGGAAGATTATGATTTGTTTGAAGAATAATTTTGTCTTTTTTAAGGACTCAAGCACTATATTTCAAAAGATTCATGATACTTATGCCTGTGTGAATGATTATGGCTCTTGTACAGTTAAATATTAATGTTATATATAATATCCGATCAAGGTGTGCTTCATTGAAGTGAAGGATCAAGAATTCT
The DNA here is from genome assembly GCA_028651295.1 of Catharanthus roseus. NCBI lineage: Eukaryota > Viridiplantae > Streptophyta > Magnoliopsida > Gentianales > Apocynaceae > Catharanthus > Catharanthus roseus. The sequence goes on from JAPQWS010000130.1 coordinate 219,729, forward strand.
AATAAGCCAAAGATGCATGTTTATATGATTTGTGTATGATTGTTCAAGAAAAACAGATGTCTTATTTTAATGCATATGGGTTGCAATTTAAGTGTTTAATTAAATTTCTAAATAATTTTCACTTGTTTAATGTAAATTTGATATTGAAATTCTATAAAAGAAAAAAGTTTTATTTCTTCATATTTTTTACGCTAATGCACAGTGGCTCCAAGAGCCCAGTGCTGCTACTGAAGGTCCACTGCCCCAACGCTGAGCAGTGCATGCCAAAGGGGAAAACTTGTGACCTTTGTCGAATTGGTCAAGTTATTTGAAAGTGATATTATTTAACAAGAACATGTTTACTTTTCCTATTCCTTAGAAACCAAGAAAATATTTACCCTGCTATTTATTTCTTCTGATTTTGTAAATGGTAAACTTATGCATTTTCTTATGTCATATGACTTTTGTCGAAATTCTCCTTTAAGGTGGTCAAATTGGATTTTCAAAACATCAAATACTTTTAGATGATGGTTTCTAAAGTATTCTGACCAAAAGGTTTTTTTGTCTAAATATGCATGAATCTGGAAAATTTTATTTACTTATCGAGTTGTAAGGTCATCCCTTTCCCCAACATTCAGATGACCTTAAGTCAAAGGATGACGATTTAAGATATTTGGAATAATTCTCTTTTTGGCGATAGAAGAGTTATTATTTGGGTAAAAAGCTTTAGTGCCCTCTAAACTTTCTCGGTCTTTTGTTTTTTACCTTGAACTTCAAAATGACTATTTTTTTACCATGACCTTGGGTAGCGTATTTCATCCATTTTTGGCATTAATTAACTAACGATCAAATAAAGACAAAGATTATATTTACACAGTCGTGTCTCGGCCTTGGACACGGGGCATACACAAACATCAATCAAGGAAAGTAGGATACTTTTATTGTGCCCTTTATAAATCTTTTTGTTTTTCCTTCATATGATTCCCAGAGATTTTTATGCTAATAAAATTTGTAAATATTTTTTCGCTTCTTTTTCTCTTGCCATTTATGTGTTGGGGTACTTTGTAATATTGGCATTGGATGCTTTTGGGGTAGCTTGTTTATTTTGGATGCATACGTAATATATTGGTGTCTTTGTGAAAAAATCTGTTGGTTGGTGATGTTTGAACGTTTAATAGTTTTTAGAATGGGTTATGAGCAATATTGAAGTTGGCATCTCTCCGAAGCTTTAGGGAAAGTATAAGTAGAAGACTTTAGCCACTTTAGGGGGAGTTTTACTTTGTCTTTGGAATGAAGTTTTCAGAGAATAACAGCTTCACAACCAGCCAGAGTTAGGAGTTTTAGAAGCTTGGTTTTTGTGAATTGATCCTAATTAACAACACTCTCCACCATTGTCGTAGGTGCGAGACACTAGCAGAAATAATCACTACTAATACAGTTTTAGATCTGAAACAGTTAAGTTCTAGTTTTGTTTATGTGTTTTGTTGTTGTTTTTTACTGCCAAGGTCCTATAATCCAAAAATCAGTTGCGCAACTTTGAGTACTTGAATTTTTTACCATTTTCTGTTCGTTATTGCATCAATTTAGTAATAGATCCTACTATTTTCTTTTTGTTCTTGCATCAGCTTTATTTTTTTTTTCACATCGCCAAATGCTAAGACCGTGTCTAATTTAAGTGGTAAGAAGAGAATCTTTTTGAGAGAATTGCTGTGTATCTAAGTCTGAAAGTATTATGTCTAATAGGAAAATGGAACACAATGACGACAGAGTCAAAAATATAAGTAGCTTGGATTAGAGCCACGAGAAGATCAAACATCTCTTGACGTGTCCCTAATGCAAAGAGCTCCTGATAGAAGTTACCACTATTGATGAGTGTCTTCATAAATGTATGTTCTTCCCTTCATTTATTTACTCTTATGCTTCAATAATCTAAGCATCCTTTTCTTTTCTATGTGGTCTTCGTATTTTTGAATTCCTAGTTTCAGATTTATGTAAAATGTGAACTTAAATTGTTGAGTTTTACACGTACGAATTTGACTTCTTTTGAATTTATATTCACATTGATAGTCTTGATCTTGCAACGATTTTTACTCTTGACTTAAGAAATATGTTTGCTCATTTCTTGGATTCAAATTTGTAGGCAGTTGGGTTCTTTTTGGTTTACATCGTCATCAGTTTGTATTGTTAATTTACATGGCAACTGATATATGAGAAATTGCAGAAAAAATGATTTCACATGTAGAACAATATTTCTTCTTATTCGTTTTATTCTAGTCATTATATACCACATCACTGAAATTCTTTTATTCCGTTCAAAACTATGAAAATAAATTTTAAGAAATTTACCTTGAGGATTGTATGTTCATGTAAAATCTTTTTTTTCTTGCGAACTATTTTAGGGAATGTATATTCATTGGGTTGATATTTTCCCATTTAGTGATGTTAATTGTTAAAAAAAAAATTTATTCTGTGCATTTGAGAAATCTCGGAGATGCAATATAAACTGTTGACATAGTTACGAACTTGCAATAATTAATAAATGGTCTTGTTGGATTAGACATATAAAGTGATAAAATAAGTTCGCACTTTAGTTACAATCTTGAACCTTTGATGAGGCATGACAATTTTATTGTAGTACTCATGATAAATTATTATTGTTGGATTGATGATTTTAGATGGGGATAACTCATTGTTTTTCCTTTCCTAAACAGTTTGTAAGATAAGCATAGAGGACAAGATAATCAAAGAAAATTTGCACAACTGCGAAATTTGTAATGTAGATTTGGGAGTTCATCCATCGCAGAAATTGAGGTATATACTAATGATCTACTTCGTCACACTTGGTTTTTTCTTAAAAGAGTAGAAAATATTTTTCCAGTATTTCTCTAATTTTAAACTAAGGAAAAGTTTAAGATTTTAGTTGCAATAAGTTATTAACTGATGTCAATATGACAACTATATGAAACAATACATTCACGGTTTAAAGTTTCGAGAAAGCAAAAACGTCTTGACTTTGCTACATCTCAAGATTGATTTTAAAGTAATTCATTGATTTAGTTAGTGTAAGGTGTTTCTACTATTATTTCTTTTTATATATTAGTAATTCCATTGGATCTATAAATAAATTTCTGCTAAGGAGAATAGGTTTACATTTTTTCCACGCCATATATCGAATTTGTAATGTTGTTAATAGAAACATCAATATATTTTTGTATTATGCAATAAAGGGCGAAAGAGATTAAGTACTATTACTTCTATCTTTTATTTTGAGGCTAAACTACATTTTGTACTCATGTTGAGTATCTTGAAATATTTGCCTATAGCAAAAAAAAAGTATGATGAAAAAAATAAATCTAAAGGATGATGACACGTTTCTCTATATAAATAATTTGCTGGGCGGACCATCACCGGCAAAGCTTGAGGAATAGTGTCAAAATCACAAAGAAACAGTTATTTGAGGGTAGACTAAAAAAAGAAAAAGGAAAGACATCTCAAGCTTCAAAAGAAGCTAAAGAGGTTGAAGATTCTCCCACAGACCACCCTCAACTTTTTATGGGAGAGGAAAAAGATATCTCTATAGTTCTTGCTCTAAAAGCAGAAAAAGCCTCACCTTGCTCGCCTAAAAATGTCATGAGAAAATCAAGAGAAACAAAAAATACTCCTCAGATAAGGTCATCCCGTTCCAGTTTGCCATATAATGAAGAAGTGGAAGAGGACCATTATCAAACCTCAAATAGTCATTTGAACCTTAGAAGCAGAACATAAGCCAGAAAGCGGTTAAAACCTCTTGATTGCCGATTAGGATATGCGGGAACTTCTAAGTCTAATATGTTGCAACCTACATCATCTAATGTTCATGGACATGAACAAAATAAAGATAATGGAAAAAGTAAGTAACACACAAGTAATACTCGAGGTCAGCATGATGAACATGAACCAGGTTCAAGATTAGAAATGTCCAAGAGAGCACGTCATACCAAAAGACCTTTTCTTACTGAAGATCTCAATATTCCACTGTGGAAGTTCATTGCTAGCAGCAATTGTTGTAGGTCAAACCAACTTTGGTTGGCATTGGTTGCTTCTAATAAGAAGTAAGTATCTTTTATCTGTTTGTCTTCTCTCTTTCAAAAAATCTATTGTACCTCTACCACTAATCACGCCCTACTACTTGAAGATTAAGTAAGTCACTCGACTTTTGCATTTATCTCTGAGACTTCCTTTTTTTTTTTTCAATGTAATTATTTTATTTGATATTGTTAGTATTTTAGCCTGAGGATAAAGAAAAGATTACGATGAGAGAAGATTAGTATCCTGGAACTCTCCTAAGATTACATTACATCATAAGATCAAATTATAGAGTTGAAAATAATTACATGGTTCAATGTATTTTTCTTAGAAAATATAAACTAGACTAATGACTTTTTGAAACTAGAAAATCTTTTTAAATTTCTAGATGACAACTATGACTAAGACTGGTCAAATTCTTGAATGGGTTCACATATTCTTAAGTGGTTGCATATTATCCTAACATATCACTCCGTAATGCGTTGCTCTTGAACTTCAAGCTCCTCCTTGAAGTAATAAAACTTATTTCTTGGAAGTGCTTTAGTAAAAACATCAGCAACTTGTTCTTCACTTTTGCAAAATTTCATTTCAACTTCACCATCCTCAATTTCATCTCTAACGAAATGGTGCTTGATTGAAATGTGCCGAGAAAAACCTTTAATGCTTCACCATCCTCAATTTCATCCCCAGTTCGTTGCTTCTTTAATGCCTAAGAAAAAACTTCCTAATCCAAGACCAAAACAATAACTAGAAGTGCTTGTATAATTATCTCGACATCCACTACAGTAATTATCACAATAACCAAATAATATAGTGCTAGCTCCTTTATTAAATTTGATTCCAAAATTAGTTGTTCTGTTGATATATCTCAACATTCTCTCCCAAATGCACTTTGCTAGAACTATGCATAAATCTATACAATAAACTGGAAGCAAATATAATGTCTATCCTTGTAGTTATGTGGTATAATAAATTTCCAACCAAACTTCTACATAAAGTAGATTCAGCTTTTCCTTCTTAATATTCTTTGATAAGCTTTTTATTCACAACAAGTTTGCAACCAGAAATGCCAAACATCATCAAGACATGATTAGCATATTTCTTTTGACAAATAAAAATGCCAGCAGGTTGTTGATAAATCTCCTGACTAAGAAATGATGTAGAAGACCTAGGTCATCTATCTCATATATTCTCATTATTTCTTTCTTAAATTCAACTATCCTTTTCTCATTGTAACTAGTATAAAGTAAATTCTCAACATATAAAGCAACATTGAGAGTGTTTTTACCTTGTGTGTTCACATACAATGTTGGCTCACTTTTACCTCAACAATTGCATTTTGGTTTCCCGCTGAGCCAACAATCCTTCTCAAGATGATTGTTCTTGCCACAAATATAGCAAGATTGAAATTTTTCATCAATATGTCTTTGAAAATTATTTCTTCCCCTTGAATTTTTGCCTCTTCCTGTTCCTCAGCTAAATCAACTTCCTCTTGAATTTAGCTTTAAGGCTGAGATTTAGCTATGATTGGAAGGCATCTTCAACATATTTTTTACTATGTCATGCAAGTCTTCTTTCCTAAGTTTTCAAGGTTCCCCACAATTCTTGCACACTCAATGATGAATATATCTTTAGTCTCTTCTAATAATTTTGGGGGTAAGGTTACAAGAACTTTTTCAACAAGCATCCCATCTTTTATTTCTTCATCAAATGTTTCCATTTCATAAACAATCGTGGTAAGTCTTGTATAATAATCTTACATACTTTCAATTTCTGACCTCTTTTAATTTTCAAGATCTCTTCTAAGTGATTGAAAAGTGACATTTTTTACCTTGAGACTTCCTTGGAACTCTTGTTATAGAATATCCCATGCATCTTTGGCTCTTTCTACTCCAATAATTCTGGAGAATAGTTCTTGACTCATACCTTCTTGGATTAATGACAGAGCTTTTGCTTACTTTTTTCTATGCGCCTTGAGTGCCTTACTTTCTTGATCAAAGAGAGTGGATATTTCTTCTAGATCATCATATCCATCTTCTACATATTTTCAAAGGTCTTTTGATTTAAGAATTGTTTTCATCATAACACGCCAATAAGCAAAATGATCGCCAAAAACAAAAGAGTTGTAAGATTACCATTTGTTTGTAGCCATCTTGACTGATTGGTTCTCTCAATATAATTTTTCCTTTAGGGGATGAACTTAAGGGTGAAAACTTAGCTCTAATATCAAATATATTGATGTTTCAGGTTAAGGATAAAAGAGAGATTATGAACAGAGAGAAGATGTAGTATTGTTCCTTGAACTCTTTTAAGAATACATTGCATCATGAGCTCAATTTATAAACTAGACTAATAACTTCTTGAAACTCGAGAAAATTTTTATATTTCTAAATTTAAACTAGACTAAGACTAGTGAGATTGCTCAATGGCTTCACAAATTCCTAAGTTGCCTCACAATATCCTAACAGAGATGGTCGTTTTTGTGTTACTAAAAATAAGCATCCATTGCCTTCCAAGTTAATGGGATATGTTATATTCGTATCCCTTGATTTGCACTGACATATAGTATGGATATAATAATGGTCCAAAGATTCGCATTCATATGTAATAATTTACTCAATCTATGTATATGGTACATATGGTACCCAATAGATCTATATATGTTTCATTGACCCTAGCTAAAATTCACAACTTTTTAGCTCACTGACTTACTCCATATATAGTACTAGTGTAGTACATCCCAAGAGTATAGCATTGCACAAATCCATGACTTTCAATTTATATGTTTGAGTTCAAATCTGGGAACCATATTGCATAGTTTGTTTTGCCTTCAAGACGTCTCATTCTTTAGGTTATAACTTTTCTTTTCCATTTTATGATAACTTCATGGTTTTAGTGATGTGTTTTTCTTTTCTCCGCTATTGTAGGGATCCAAACTTCCCGTCTTCTTTCATCAAAAAATACTTGGTGAAAAAATTGTGCCTTTTTGGTTAAGAGCAGGTAACTTTTTTTTACTTTTCCAATATGACTATTATCCATTCCTAAAGAGAAATAAGAAATTTTCTTACATGGTAAAAATAGATATCAACTGTGAATATTTTAAAAACTTTGTAAGGAGTTGAGCAAATGGCTTTTTTGTTTCTCTAAGCTTTAGCTGATTTCTAGAATTTTTCTAATCAGGTGGAGCTCAGCATGCAAGGTCAACCTATCTCTCCATATAGTGTATTGAAGAAGGTGTTGGATTTTTGGGTGCAAACAACACCATTATCAGAAATCAAATCGGGAAAGTTGGGAGGCTCGAGCAAGGACTTCGTGATGGTGGTGACATATAATTGCAAGCATATTTTCTCCCAGTAAAATTATATGATATACTAGTGGAACATAAGACTCTAAATAGAATTTGGATCAATCAAAACTCAACTCAATTTGATTTTCATACTTGAAATAAAATGGGATTGTCTTTTTTTCTAATTTTTATGTTAGGTAAAAATTAAATAAGATTCAATATGAGTTATGTAAAAACTGTTATTCAAGTTGACATTCGCCAACAGAGCTCATGTGAATTGTCTTAAAATATCTTAATTTTTTGCAATTTATATGAGCATTATTTCAAAATGAAGTTTTTTGGAAATGGATATTTGAGGAGAAATATATATTTATTATCTAGGTGTTTCTGTAGGTAAATGTGTTTTTTCTAAGAATGAAGCTTACTAAACACAAGACAAGTATTATATATATAAATTTTGTGCAATTTATGTGAGCATTGTTTCAAATGAAGGTTTTTTAAAGGGTATTTCAGAAGAACTACATATTTATTATTTAGGTGTTTCTGTATATAAATGTGTTCTGTTTTTTAAATAAAGCTCACTAAATAAAAGGTAACTTTTATATATATATATATATATCTGTATGGGTTGAAAGTACTTTTTAATCTTTTGTATAAAATTCTTTTGTCATAAGGAACATATTAATAAATTATCTAACTAAATAATTTTGAAGTAGTCTAAAAACAATACAATGGTTTGTTAGAAATCATGCTCAGTTTCATTGGATTAAGGGACAACTCTTGTACATAGTTTTGTTTTTATTCCTTTCCCGTCAAGGGCCAATTTTACATACCGAATGAGATATGCCAATTTTAATGATGATATTTAATAGATAAAATTTGTATATGTTCATTTTCTTGAAATTCGTAAGGCATTTGACAACTTTTGTGGAGTGTATTTTTTTACTTTCACTATATATTTGAATTTGACCACTCTAGATGTGGTAAAATGTTAAAGTTATATATAATATCCAAGCAACCAAAGTATGCGTCATTGAAGTAAAGGACTGATTAGAGTCAAGAATCCTAATATTTGATCTTGCAATAAGCGAAAGATGCATATTTATATGATGTCTGTATGATTGTTCAATAAAACCTAACGTATGATTTTAATGCATATGGATTTCATTTTAAGTGTTTAAATAACTTTCTGTATAATTTTGACTTGTTTAATGTAAATTTGATATCATCATTTTATCAAAGAATAAAGTTTTATTTGTTCATGTTTTGGACGGTACTGTACAGTAACTCCAAGAGCCTAGCAATGCTACTTAAGTTCCACTACCCAATACTAGTTGGTGCATGCTAAAGGAGAAAATTTGTGACTTTTGTTGAATTGGTCAAGTTTTTTGAAAGTGACATCATTTAACAATAAAATGTTTACTTTTTTCATTTCCTTTGAAACCGAGAACATATATACTTAGCTATTTAATTTGAAACCAAGAACATATTTACTCACTTATTTAATTCTTCTATTTTTGCAAATGGTAAACTTATGCATTTTCTTATGTCGCATGATCATTGTCCAAATTCTCTTTTAAGGTGGTCAAATTTGAATTTCAAAACATGAACTACTTTCGAATCATGATTTCTAAAGAATTTTGACCAAAAGTTTTTTTTTGTCTAAATATGTGTGACTCTGGAAAAAATTTATTTACTTATTGAGTTGGAAAGCTCATCCCTTTTCCCAACCTTGCAGATGACTATAGGTCAAAGGATGACGATTTAGGAGATTGGCAACAAGTCTCTTTTTGGAGATAAAAGAGTTATTATTTGGGTAAAAAGCTCCAGTACCCCCTAAACTTTTTGGGGTTTTGGTTTTTGACCTTGACCTTGAAAATGACTAATTTTGGGCCTAAAAACTTTAGTAGCATATGAAAATGACCCTTCCATCCATTTTATGTGTTAATTGAGTAACGATCAAACAAAGTTAAAGGCTATATTTACACATCGTGTCTCGACCTCAGATACAGGGCGTGACACGTACAACAGTCAATGAAAGTAGGATACTTTTAGTGTTGAAGTCATGGTAATTGGCCCTTTGTAAATCTTTTGCGATTTCCTTAATATGATTCTTAAAGTTATTTATGAAGCCAAGTCTTTAAATATTTTTTCGCTTCTTTTTCTCTTGCCATTTGTGTGTTGCGGTTATTTTGGAAATTGTAGCGTTAGATGTTTTTGGGATAGCATGTTTCTTTTCGATGAATATGTAATGTGTGGTTGTCTTTCTGAAAAAAATTAGTTGGCTGGAGATGTTTTAAGGTTAAGTAGTTTTTAGAAGAGTTTTGAGCAGTATTGTAGTTAGCATCTCTCAGAAGCTTTAGGAAGAGTAAAAATAGAAGACTTTAGCCTATAAGGGAGAGTTTTACTCATTTTCCTAGCCACTTAATTACACTTATTTCCCTTTTAGAACATGTCAGTTGCAAAAATTGAAAAAAATTAGTTGGCTGGAGATGTTTTAAGGTTAAGTAGTTTTTAGAAGAGTTTTGAGTAGTGTTGTAGTTGGCATCTCTCAGAAGCTTTAGGAAAAGTAAAAATAGAAGACTTTAGCCACTAAGGGAGAGTTTTACTTTATCTTTGATTTTCCTAGCCACTTAATTACACTTATTTCCCTTTTAAAACATGTCAATTCAAAAAATTGAAATTGATAAGTTTGATGGCAAATCTGATTTTGCAATGTAGTGGAGAAAAATGAAAGTAGTTTTGGTAAAAAATAAAATTGCACTCGCTATTAGTAGCCCTAAAGAGTATCCGGAATCTTAGAGGGGTGAAGTTCTTATGGAAAAACTAGGTAATGTGCACAGTTGCCTCACTTTACATTTGACCGACAATCTTTTACGAGAAATCGACGAAAAAGACAATGCTTTTGAGTAAACTGGAAAAACTACTATAGTTGGGAAAATCTCTTTCAAATATAATTTATTTAAAAGAGCAGCTTTTCGGTTTTAAAATGAGCGGGTCAAAAACACTTTCAAAAATATGGATGATTCAAATAAAATCGTTTTACTAAATGCCTTACCTGATTTTTTCAACGATGTAAAATCTGCCATTAAATATGGCAGAGATGGTTTATCTCTTTCCGATGTTAAAAACGCTTTGAAATCGAAAGATTTGGATTTACAAAAAGAAAATAAATCACACGATGAAAACCTTTACGTGTGAGGGAGAGTTGATCGGAGGGAACCTCTTAGTCACAGGTCTAAAAGTAAAGGGCGATCCAAATCTCGAGAAAAGAACGAAGTGAAATATTTTTACTGTGGTAAGGATGGTCATATGAAAAAGAAGTGTTTTAAAAGTATTAAACATGAAAAACAACGTAAACATGGTAAAGGGAGCAATAAAATCGACAAAACCCACGATTTTGATTCTGATGGTAATTCTATGTTTTCAGAGGTTTTGTGTGTTTCCCTTCCTCCTTCTTATTCTAAAGTTGTTGATCATTGCGGTTTTTATTCTGGTTGAATATTTCACATGACACCCAACAAAAACTGGTTTTCAAATTTCAAATCCTTAAATCAAGGTAAGGTTTACACGGGAAAAAATCAAGTTTGTGATGTTAAAGGCATTGGAAATATTTTCATTAAAATGCATGTGGTGTGACTAGGAAACTCATTGAGGTGAAATACGTGCTCGACTTACGTCAGAATCTTATCGCCCTTAGTCATTTGGACTCTTTGGGTATTTTTTAAATCTGAAAACGACATTTAACGTGTTTGTAAGGAAAACCTAGTCATGTTAAAAAGTTCTAAAAGAGATAGTTTATATATCCTTTTTGGCGAAACAGTTTGTAACTCCTCTGCATTGATTTCAAAAACTATTCCCGAAAAAACTATGTTGTGGCATCATCGAATTGGCCACATTAGTGAAAAGGGAAGTTATTATTTACAAAAACAAAATCTTTTACGTGGTGACAAAATTGATTCTTTGGACTTTTGTGACCACTATGTATTGGGAAAAGAACACAAAATCAGTTTTTCAACAAGCACACACAAGTCTTCTACTATACTTGATTACGTGTATTATGATCTTTGGGGACCTGAAAAGGTTCCAAATTATGGTGGTAATGTTTATTTCTTGTCTATTGTTGATGATATTTCAAGGCATGTTGGGTCTTTATTTTAAAAACTAAACAACAAACTTTTGAAAAGTTTTATGAGTGGAAACATTTTGCCAAAAATCATTCTAGAAATAAACTAAAAGCTATCAGGACCGATAACGGTCTTGAGTTTTGTAACAGGAAGTGCTCTGATTTGTGTGCATCTCATGGCAAGTTGCACTATAGGACGCTTAGATACAACCCCCAGCGAAACGGAGTAGCTGAGAAGATGAACCGTACCATTATGGATAAGGTTAGATGTCTCCTTATTTCTTCTGGTGTCCCAAAACCTTTCTGGGGTGAAGCAGTTAGCACGGCTGTCTATCTTATCAATAGATCTCCTTCTACAGCCATAAACTTCAGAACTCCTATAGAACTCTAGTGTGGTAAACCCCTTAACCTTTCCAACCTGAAAGTTTTCGGGTTTTCGGTCTTTGTACATCAGATGGAGGGTAAGCTAGATCCTAGGCCTAGAAAGGGAGTTTTTATAGGATAACCTAGTGGAGTGAAGGGTTATAGAGTGTGGTTAAAGGGTGAACCGGGTGTAAAGATTGCCATCAGTAGGGATGTTATCTTCAACGAGTTAGAAATGCCTTATCTTAAAGATAAACCTGTCTCCGATAGTCCACCGAGTGTTCCCACACCTAGTAGTATTCCTGTGGAGGTGGAGGTCACCTCTGAACCCTCTTTAGAACCACCACAGGAACCCGAAACCAACCAAGAGTGACCAGCATCATCCAGTAGCACACTTGATCCTCCTAGTATTTCTGAAACTCTTGATCTAGTTTTAGAAGGTTCTAAAGAGGAGGAAGAGCATCCTGAAGCTCAACTCAAGCCCAAGTCCATAGAGATTACTAGCTTGCGAGAGATAGGGTTAGAAGAGTGCTTAAGGAACATCCTCAGTATGGTTACTCCTACATTATTTCATATGCTTTTGCGGTTGCATCTTATGCAGAAGAAAAAGAACCATTACGTTTTTCTGATGTTTTGAAAAGCTCTAATCGCTCTTTATGGTTACGTGCTATGGATAAGGAAATGGCTTCTTTAAATAAAAACATAACCTGGATTCTTGTTCCAAAACCCTTAAAACAAAATTTAGTTGATTGCAAATGAATTTTCAAAGTAAAAGAACCTGAGTCTTCTAATGAACCTCCAAGGTTCAAGGCCGGGCTGGTTGCAAAAGCTTTTCAAAAGTTGAGGGCATTGATTTTAACAAAAAATTTTCTCCTGTCGTTAAATACAAAACGATTAGGATTATTCTTGCTCTTATTGTGTTTTATGACCTCGATCTTGAACAACTTGATATTAAGACCGTTTTCTTGCATGGTGATCTCCAAGAGACTATATGTGTCAACCACCAGGTTTTGAGGTTAAAGGTAAAGAACACATGGAGTGTCTTTTGAAAAAGTCCTTATACGGACTTAAACAATCACCTAGACAATGGTACAAGGGGTCTGATTCTTTTATGTTAAAAGTTAGTTTTACTAAAAGCAACTATGACAGTTGTCTATATTTCTCTGGTAATAATGAATAACTCTGCAATCAGAGGTCCGTTTCACGCGTATGACCACTCATTTTGATGGTTCTCGTACAGATAAACGCAACGGCATCGTATGACCACTAGTTTTAGAGTGAAGGAGTAGCGAGAAGTTAGAGAGAAATTGTGTAGAGAGAGAAAGAGTGGGGAAGAGGAGGGAAAATAATGATTTTTTTCGTGCTATACATTCACATTCCCGAGTTAGATTTATCAACCCTTTTTTATTTCATAATCATCAAATGTTGGAATTTCGCCTCAATTTAAATAAAAAAGAAAACTCTCTCCAACCAATTCAAACTTTTAGATTCAATAAAGGAATTCAAATATTCTAAAAAATTGGATTGAGGCCTTTAAAGCATATAATAGCTCCAAACCAAAAAAGACCTTCTTCATTTTATATATATATACATTTCCATTCTTATAATTTGCAAGCATTTCCTCTTTAAACAAAATTCTTAAATTTTGTCTTATGAAAAAATCACATTTATGAGATTTTAGTGTGTATATATATATATATATATGAAAGTAAATTTAAAAGCCAAATTATTGGGGTAGCCTTTCATTTCCTTATTTTTTTTCTCTTTTACTTTCTCTCTGAAAAATGTTAATTAAAATTCTGAAATGTTTTGAACAAATATGAATAAAATATAGACCTAAACAATTGAAGATTTAGTTGGTAGGCAAACATTGGGATTTTTTTGTTTCATTAATACAATTTTTTTTTTTTTTTTTGTTATTAAAATAGTTCCCTTTTACACGAAAAAAAAAACAACTAATGTTATAAAAGATGCATGTCAATTATATATGTTATATATACTCTAACAAAACAGTAGCCTTTTTAGAAAATGTTAATAAATTTCAAAATCCATTTCGTTGTTCAGTAGCAACAACTGTCTTTTTAATTGGTACCGCGGTCGCTTTTTGGTTGGGTATTGGTGCAATATTACCTATTGATAAATCCCTAACTTTAGGTCTTTTTTAATTCAATTGTGAAATAACACGACGTATGTATCTAAGGAATAGTCGCTTCTAAAGTGAATTACCCCCAGATACATTGATTCAATTAAATTCTGAATCTATCTAGAATATATGAATTGTACTAAAGATTCAAAATCGATTTTCATCTTAAAATAAAAAAAAGACGAAGTTATAAGAAATTATCACAAAAAAGATAAATTACATGAAAAGAAAATAACTTTTACCTTATATTAATGAGGAATAAATTTTTGACATTTTAGTTTACCCAGATTAAAAAGAAAAAATAGAAAAGGAAGTGAGTAAAAGCAGTTCTTTCTTTTTCTTTTTTTTCTAAAAAAGCAGTTTTTTCTAAGGAAGTAACCAAAAAAAAAAAGTCAAATTTTCAAAAATGAACTTTACTTTACGTGATTGCAAATATATGAACTCCATGACAAAATATAATTCCCACTAAAAAGATAATGATTCTTTCAACTCCCTGACCAGATAAACAATATTGTCTTTGATAGGGAACATAGTCAACTTAATAGACTTTTAGTAGTAACATTGAATAGAGTTTGTTAAAATTTTAATTTTTATCAATAGCATAAAATTTTTATGAATTTAAAACAAAGATTAATTTTTTAAATTAATTTAGTATTGTTAAATTCTTCTACACTTATAATATAAACCTTATAAACTAATCTTCCAGGAAAAAAACTTATAACCGAATCAAAAATATTAGGACATAATTAAGAAGAGATTCTTGTGTCTCAATGAATGTATCAACTTTTATCAAAAATTATGAAAAGAATAATTTAATACATATAAAAGAACAAATAGAAACTCAAATTGGACCAAAAAAAAAAAGAAAAAGAGGACTATGGAAAGAGAAAAATTTACCTTCAAACTTGGGAAGACTTGATATGAGCACTTCTGAGGAGAAGAGTTCAAGAATGGCTCTGCCTCTTTCTTGTCTGTTGGTTGGTTATAGAAAAAAATGACAAAGTAACCAAATTATCAACTGATTTTCTTAAACAATTGAGAATTTTTTAACTAATAAAAAATTTAAAAAAATCATAAAAACAGAATGAAGTATTTGAGTGCTCAAACATTATAGATATAGATAGATGTATAGATGTTGCAAAAGATATTTTCAAAATGTCACGAATCCTGCCGACTAAATTAGAACTTGGAGTCTAAAACAATTTTAAATGCGATTCTTCAATGACTAAACTGCATAATTGATGCATATTGCAGTTGCACCTTGAAAATCAAACGCGAAGAAAGGAGAAGAATAAAAGGAAAAAATACCTCTTTTTTAAGAAAGTATAATAATTAGAGAAGGAGAATTACTACCGATTGCGAGTCAATGAAAAAATGTTTCCACAACTTCAGAAAATTTTCATGAACTGAAAATTGATTGTGATAACTGTCAAAAGAAAAAGAATGCTTAAAAAGAAGAGATATGAACGATGGACATGGATATATATTGATAGACAGTGGCGGAACCAGGACAGAAAAATTGGAGGGGCTGATTAACATTAAAATTTTACAAAAATTTCGTCTATAAAATAGATGCATTCCAACTACAAAAATATTCAAAATTGGAGGGGCTTAACTGTAAAAACATCAAAATTCCTAAAGTTTTTTTTTTTTGGGGAGGGCTCGGGTGTAGTTCCGCCACTGTTGACAGAGGAGTTAGAGTCAGAGTTTGAATTAGTTTTTATTAACCAATAAAAAATTTTGTAGTTCATTAAATAAATCAAAAAATCTAAAAAATAAAGATAACATTTTTAAAGCTTTAGAAGAGGAGAGAAAGTATCATATGCATTTTAATATATATATATATATGTATGGATATATATACATAATCTTGAATGAATCTTAATTTTTTGCAATGTATGTGAGAATTATTTAAAAATGAAGTGTTTTGGAAACGTTATTAGAAATATTTTTTTTATCTAGTTATTTGTGAGTGTAAATGTCTTTTTTTCTAAGAATGAAGCCCATGAGAAATAAAACAAGTATTTATTAGTATCACCATACATATATATATAAAAACTATATATATATCAAAACTTCTTTTGGGAGGCTAGAATGTGATCATAGAGTCTAATGGGACGTATAATTATTGTACAATGTTTAAAATGTAGTGGGAATAATCATGAATGAATCTTAATTTTGTGAAATGCATGTTAGCATTATTTCAAAATAAAGTCTTTTGGAAATGTTATTAGAAATATATATTTTTTATCTAGGTGTTGTGTGAGTAAATGTGGTTTTTTCTAAGAATGAAGCTCACGAGAAACAAAACAAGTATTTATGTGTGTCACCATATATATAAATATAAATAATGAAACTTTTTTAGGAGACGAGAATGTGATCATGGAGTTTAATGGGCCATAGTAGTTATTGTATTTTGGGCTTTTATTAAGCATATAGAAGACTTTTTGTTAAAGGCTTTATTGAAGCAATTATGGAGAATTTTTTATTTACTCTAGGCCTTTATATGTTATTTGGAGTGTATTTATCACGTTTAAAAATTTTACGGATTAAAGAGTAAATTAAGAAACTTTTGAATTATAATAGATGTTAGCTGTGAAGGACAATCCTAACTTGGTGGACGCTGAAGTAAGGTGGAAAACACTGGCCGCTTCTTTGAATATAGTTTTAAATCTAAGGTTTTGAAACGATGAATCGTGGTAACTTTTTTTATTCCTGATCGAATAATCTAAAACTTCTCTGCCTTTCATTGTATTTAATTTTTTCAATTTTGGCTAGAAGGGAAAGTTTGAATTTAATTGAAGATATGTTAATGATGAAATTATTTTATATTTATTGTCTCTCTTTCCCAGTGAATTTGTTTGCTGGAGTGTCTAATATTAGGAGGCATTGCAAGTTTGAGATAATGGTTACAACCCTCTTTGTTTCGATTCGAGTTATTTATTAAGTTCCTGAAATTTTAATAGATTTATGTATAAGTGTTTTATAGTAAATATTAATTTCAAATATAGAAATGGTAATGAGTACCGATTTGATTGTTTTTTACATTCGATATATGTACTTAATTATCATATGTAAATTTTTTTGAAAAATTATTCGAATAAATATTGCAGTGTTATAATGTGGGAATGGGAAAGTTTTGTGGGATATTTCCAAGCTCGTCTAACGTCTTTAGTTTAGCAGATTTTATACCTTGTATATATTCATCTTGCCTTTTCCAATGAAAAAATAGTTAACAACTGATATTTTAGTAGCTAATATGATCTTAATCTCATGAGGTGCATAATGTTTTTATAAAATTAGTACGAATAATCTTGAATGAATCTTAATTTGGTACAATGTATGTGAGCATTGTTTCAAAATGGAATTTTTTGGAAAATATAGATTAGAAATATATATTTATTATCTTTGCTTTTCGGTGTAAATTTTCTAAGAATGAAACATGACAAGTATTGATGTGTAACAGCCTATTGAGATATATATATATATATATAATAAGTTTCTATAATGAAACTCTTTTTAGAAGCCTAAAATGTGATCACATAGTCTAATGGGACTTAGTAAATACTGTGCTTTGGGCTTTTATTAAGCATACTAGAAGACTTTTTGCTAAAGACTTTACTAAAGCCCATGATGGAGATTTTTGATTTATTGTACGCGTTTATATAATAATTGGAGTATATTTGTCTCATTTAAAAACTTCAGGGATTAAAGAGTAAATTTAAAAAGTTGGGGGATGGTTGTGATGCAAAATCTATCTTAATGTAACAAACATTGAAGTAAAAAGAACAGCCGCTTCTTTGAATATAATTTGTAAATCTAGAGTTTTGAAACAGAGAACAGTGGTAAGTTTTTCTTATTTTGGATCGAACAATATAAAACTTCTTTGCGTTTGATTGAATTTAATTTTTTCAATTTTTATTAAAAGGGAAAGTTTGAATTAAATTGGAGATATATTAATGATGAAATTATTTTCGTATTTATTGTGTCTCTTTTCTTCAGAAGATTTGTTCGGTGGTTTCGCAAAAATTAGGAGGCACTACAAGTTTGAGGTAAGGGTATAACTGTATAACTTGATTTGTATTTATTGAAGTTTTTCATTAAGTTCTTGATGTTTTAATAGATTTATGAATAATTGTTTGAAAATATATAACTTGATTTGTATTTATTGAAGTTTTTTTATTAAGTTCCTGAAGTTTTAATAGATTTAGGTATAACAGTTTAAAATTTATATCAATTCAATATAAGAACTATAATGAGTATGGATTTGATTGATTTTTACATTCGATATATGTACTGACTATGATATGTACATTATGCGTTTGAAAATTTATTTGAATAAAGAGTTTGGTGTTATACTTAGGGACACTTTCAATCTACGACATAGTTAGTTGGATTTAATACCTAGTATCAATTCATCTTGAAACAAAACATGACAAGAATTATGTTCAATTTGTTGTGGAAAACAAAAGCAAAGGAGCTCCTTATATGTGTGTGTGTGTGTTTGATGTAGAGATTTTTCAATTGCTATAGTTCTAGAGGGATTCAATTTCTCAATCCTATAAAGATTCAAGTCTTCAAATTTATGAGGATCAAAATGCTTGATTTGACAAGAATTCAATTTTCAAATTCTACCACGATTAAAGTCTCTAAATCTTATGTATAGTGGCATATAAACTTTTACATCCCCATAGAGGCCAATCAAACAATGTTTAATACAAAATACATCCTATTTTGTAATATAGTAGCGGTAAAGATACTAACAGATCCTAAAATGAGAAAATATCTGCCGCACTAGAGCGTCTTATCTCGAACTTGCATCAAAGACAAAAATGCAAGTAATTAAAAGTGTATTCTTGAAAGGAATATATGGTAAGTTATCGAACTGAGAAGAAGTCCTATCACAAAGCATACAATCCTTTCAAGTTTATAGGAGAAAACGTACTTCGTTGCCAATGCTAAATCAAGTACATTTCATTCACAGTCCCACATTAAAAACATAAAAATGTAACGAATTAATGTCATATTCTTATATAAACTAAAAAGATTATGGTAAATGTCAAGTTTGAAAGTAATCTTTACATATTAAAAATTCTCTTCAACTTAATTATCTACGACCACTTTTCGTGAAAAATATGTGTGAGAACCTTCAGAAGATCATCATCTTTCTTATTAATAATACCATCAATCATTATCCAGAAGCCTAGCTCCTTTCTATAGCACTCCATATCCCGCGAAATCTATTTTTGTTTTTTGTCCAATGAATCCTTAATAAATCTCCCTTTTCTACCTTCAATATATCCTGCAACATTTGTGCATTGATATATAAATTGTATACTATAAACCCCCAACCATTCAATCAATCAAAATTCATTTGGGGACTAATTAGTTAGTTTCTAATAGTTTGGATAGTTAATGTAATAAGATTTTGATTGAGGGTTCAAGTGTGCTGGGAAATAATTGGGAAAGACCTTATGACTTAAGTACAATAAAGAAAATAGATGGAAGCTAACCCTAGTTTTTTTAAAAAAATAGATCTGACTTCTCTTGAAACCTACGTTCTTTTTAGATGCAAGAGAGGCTGTCAAATAAGAAGAAGAAGAAGAAAAGGCTACGAAAAGAAGAGAGGGCTAGGGTTCAAGGAATTAAAAAGATGCAATTTTAAAGTTAATAGATTATATTTCCAATAAGTTCTGAGTCACAAACAAGGCTTTCTTTTGAAGATTATGAATTGTTTGAAGAATAATTTTGTCTTTTTTAAGGACTCAAGCACTAATATTTCAAAAGATTCATGATAATTATGCCTGTGTGAATGATTATGGCTCTTATATGGTTAAATATTAATGTTATATATAATATCCGATCAAGGTGTGCTTCATTGAAGTGAAGGATCAAGAATTCTAATAAGCCAAAGATGCATGTTTATATGATGTGTGTATGATTGTTCAAGAAAAACAGATGTCTTATTTTAATGCATATGGATTGCATATTAAGTGTTTAATTAAATTTCTAAATAATTTTCACTTGTTTAATGTAAATTTGATATTGAAATTCTATTAAAGAAAAAAGTTTTATTTCTTCATGTTTTCTTGCGGTAATGCACAGGGGCTCCGAGAGCCCAGTGCTGCTACTGAAAGTCCACTGCCCCAACGTTGAGCAGTGAATGCCAAAGAGGAAAACTTGTGACCTTTGTCGAACTGGTCAAGTTGTTTGAAAGTGATATCATTTAACAAGAAAATGTTTACTTTTCCTTTTCCTTAGAAACCAAGAAAATATTTACCCTGCTATTTATTTCTTCTGATTTTGTAAATGGTAAACTTATGCATTTTCTTATGTCATCTGACTTTTGTCGAAATTCTCCTTTAAGATGGTCAAATTGGAATTTCAAAACTTCAAATACTTTTAGATGATGATTTCTAAAGTATTCTGACCAAAAGGTTTTTTTGTCTAAATATGCCTGATCTGGAAAAACTTATATACTTATCGAGTTGGAAGCTTATCCCTTCCCCAACTTTAAATTGACCTTAAGTCAAAGGATGACGATTTAACATATTTGGAATAATTCTCTTTTTGGCGATAGAAGAGTTATTATTTGGGTAATAAGCTTCAGTGCCCTCTAAACTTTCTCGGTCTTTTGTTTTTCACCTTGAACTTCAAAATGACTATTTTTGGACCTTGAACTTGGGTAGCATATTTCATCCATTTTAGGCGTTAATTGAATAACGATCAAACAAAGTCAAAGATTATATTTACACAGTCGTGTCTCGGCCTCGGACACGGGGCATACACAAACACCCATCAACAAAGTAGGATACTTTTATTGTGCCCTTTATAAATCTTTTAGTTTTTCCTTAATATGATTCCCAGAGTTCTTTATGCTAATAAAATCTGTAAATATTTTTTCGCTTCTTTTTCTCTTGCCATTTATGTGTTGGGGGTACTTTGCAATATATGGCGCTGGATGTTTTTGGGGTAGCTTGTTTCTTTTAGATGAATATGTAATATATGGGTGTCTTTGTGAAAAAATTAGTTGGTTGGTGATGTTTGAAAGTTAAGTAGTTTTTAGAATGGGTTATGAGCAATATTGAAGTTGGCATCTCTCTGAAGCTTTAGGGAAAGTATAAATAGAAGACTTTAGCCACTTTAGGGGGGTTTTACTTTGTCTTTGGAATGAAGTTTTCAAAGAATAACAGCTTCACAACCAGCCAGGGTTAGGAGTTTTAGAGGCTTGGTTTTTGTGAATTGACCCTAATTAACAACACCTCCACCATTGTCGTAGGTGCGAGACGCTAGCAGAAATAATCACTACTAATGCAGTTTTAGATATGAAACAGTTAAGTTCTAGTGTTGTTTATGCATTTTGTTGTTATTTTTGACTGCCAAGGTCCTATAATCCAAAAACCAGTAGCTCAACTCTGAGTACTTGAATTTTCAACTATTTTCTGTTTGTTATTGCATCAATTTAGTAATAGATCCTACTATTTTCTATTTATTCTTGCATCAGCTTTATTTTTTTTCGTATCGCCAAATGCTAAGTCCCTGTGTAATTTAAGTGTTAAGACAAGAATCTTTTTGAGAAAATTGTTATGTATCTAAATCTGAAAGAATTGTGTCTAATAGGAAAATGGAACACAACGACGACAGAGTCATGAATATAAGTAGCTTCGATGAGCGGCACGAGAAGATCAAAGATCTCTTGACGTGTCCCATATGCAAAGAGCTCCTGATAGAAGTTACCACTATTGATGAGTGTCTTCATAAATGTAAGTTCTTCCCTTCATTTATTTACTCTTCTGCTTCAACAATCTAAGCATCCTTTTCTATGTGGTCTTCATATTTTTGAATTCCTAGTTTCAGATTTATGTTAAATGTGAACTTAAATTGTTGAGTTTTACACATACGAATTTGACTTCTTTTGAATTTATATTCACATTGATAGTCTTGATCTTGCAATGATTTTTACTCTTGACTTAAGAAATATGTTTGCTCATTTCTTGGATTCAAATTTGTAGGCAGTTGGGTTCTTTTTGGTTTACATCGTCATCAGTTTGTATTGTTAATTTATATGGCAACTGATATATGAGAAATTGCAGAAAAAATGATTTCACATGTAGAACAATATTTCTTCTTATTCGTTTGATTCTAGTCATTATATACCACATCACTGAAATTCTTTTATTCCGTTCAAAACTATGAAAATAAATTTTAAGAAATTTACCTTGAGGATTCTATGTTCAAGTAAAATCTTTTTTTCTTGCGAACTATTTTAGGGAATGTATATTCATTGGGTTGATATTTTCCCATTTAGTGATGTTAATTGTTAAAAAAAAAATTTATTCTGTGCATTTGAGAAATCTCGGAGATGCAATATAAACTGTTGACATAGTTACAAACTTGCAATAATTAATAAATGGTCTCGTTAGATTAGACATATAAAGTGATTAAAATAAGTTCGCACTTTAGTTACAATCTTGAACCTCTGATGAGTAGTTACAATCTTTATTGTAGTACTCATGATAAATTATTATTGTTGGATTGATGATTTTAGAAGGGGATAACTCATTGTTTTTCATTTCCAATACAGTTTGTAAGATATGCATAGAGGACAAGATAATCAAACAAAATCTGCACAACTGCCCAATTTGCAACGTAGATTTGGGAGTTCATCCATTGCAGAAATTGAGGTATATACTAATGATCTACTTCATCACACTTGGTTTTTTCTTAAAAGAGTAAAAAATATTTTTCCAGTATTTCTCTAATTTTAAACTAAGGAAAAGTTTAAGATTTTAGTTGCAATAAGTTATTAACTGATGTCAATATGACAACTATATGAAACAATACATTCACGGTCTAAAGTTTTGAGAAAGCAAAAACGTCTTGACTTTGCTACATCTCAAGATTGATTTTAAAGTAATTCATTGATTTAGTTAGTGTAAGGTGTTTCTACTATTATTTCTTTTTATATATTAGTAATACCATTGGATCTATAAATAAATTTCTGCTAAGGAGAATAGGTTTACATTTTTTCCACGCCATATATCGAATTTGTAATGTTGTTAATAGAAACCATCAATATATTTTTGTATTGTGCAATAAAGGGCGAAAGAGATTAAGTACTATTACTTCTATCTCTTATTTTGAGGCTAAACTACATTTTGTACTCATGTTGAGTATCTTGAAATATTTGGCTATAGCAAAAAAAAAAAGTATGATGAAAAAAAATCCGTGATAACTTTAGAAATCTAAGGATGATGATACATTTCTCTATATAAATAATTTGTAGGGCAGACCATCACTGGCAGAGCTTGAGGAATAGTGTCAAAATCACAAAGAAACAGTTATTTGAGGGTAGACTAAAAAAAGAAAAAGGAAAGACACCTCAAGCTTCAAAAGAAGCTAAAGAAGCTGAAGATTCTCCCACAGACCACCCTCCACCTTTTATGGGAGAGGAAAAAAATATCTCTATAGTTCTATCTCTAAAACCAGAAAAAGCCTCACTTTGCTCGTCTAAAAATGTCATGAGAAAATCAAGAGAAACAAAAAATACTCCTCAGACAAGGTCATCCCGTTCCAGTTTGCCATATAATGGAGAAGTGGAAGAGGACCATTATCAAACCTCAAATAGTCATTTGAACCTTAGAAGCATACCACAAGCCAGAAAGCGGTTAAAACCTCTTGATTGCCGATTAGGATATGCAGGGACTTCTAAGTCTAATATGTTGCAACCTACATCATCTAATGTTCATGGACATGAACAGAAAGAAGATAATGGAAAAAGTAAGGAACACACAAGCAATACTCGAGGTCAGCATGATGAACATGAACCATGTTCAAGATTAGAAATGTCCAAGAGAGCATATAATGCCAAAAGACCTTTTCTTACTGAAGATCTCAATATTCCGCTACGGAAGTTCATTACTAGCAGCACTTGTTGTAGGTCAAACCAACTTTGGTTGGCATTGGTTGCTTCTAATAAGAAGTATCACTTATTCTTCTCACTTATTAGATTTATCATGAAGTATTTTTTTTTTTGTTTGTCTACTCTCTTTCAGAAAATCTCATGTACCTTTACCACTAGTCACGCCCTACTACTTGAAGATTAAGTAAGTCACTCGACTCTTGCATTTATCTCTGAGACTTCTTTTTTCTTTTTTTTTTTTCAATGTAATTATTCTATTTGATATTGTTAGTATTTTAGCCTGAGGATAAAAAAAAGATTACGATGAGAGAGATTAGTATCCTTGAACTCTCCTAAGATTACACTACGTCATAAGCTCAAATTATAGACTTGAAAATAATTACATGGTTCAATGCATTTTTCTTAGAAAATATAAACTAGACTAATGACTTTTTGAAACTAGAAAAACTTTTCAAATTTCTAGATGACAACTATGACTAAGACTGGTCAAATTGTTGAATGGTTTCACATATTCTTAATTGGTTGCACATTATCCTAACATATACCCCCGTAATGCATTGGAAGTGAACTCCAAGCTTCTCTCTGAAGTAATAAAACTTGTTTCTTTGAAGTGCTTTAATAAAAACACCAGCAACTTGTTCTTCACTTTTGCAAAATTTTATCTCAACTTCACCATCCTTAATTTCATCTCTAACGAAATGGTGCTTGATTGAAATGTGCCGAGTTCGCTATGACAAACTAGATTTTTGGCCTTGTCAATGGGTGATTTGTTATCACAAAACACCACAATAGCTTCCTCTTTTCACCAATATCTTCCAGAAATCTCCTAAGTAAAATAGCTTGTGAAGTTGCCAACTAGAAGATACATATTCAGCTTCTGCTGAGGATTGTGCCACAGTTCGTTTCTTCTTTAATGCCTAAGAAAAAACCTTCCTAATCCAAGACTAAAACAATAACTAGAAGTGCTTGTATAATTATCTTGACATCCACTACAATAACTATCACAATAACCGAATAATGTAGTGCTAGCTCCTTTATTAAATTTAATTCCATAATTAGTTGTTCCTTTGATATATCTCAACATTCTCTCCCAAATGCACTTTGCTACAATTATGCATAAATCTATACAATAAACTTGAAGCAAATATAATGTCTATCCTTGTATTTGTGTGGTATAATAAATTTCCAACCAAACTTCTATACAAAGTAGATTCAGCTTTTCCTTCTTAATGTTCTTTGATAAGCTTTTTATTCACAACAAATTTGCAACCAGAAATGCCAAACATCATCAAGACATGATTAGCATATTTCTTTTGACAATTAAAAATGCCAGCAGGTTGTTGATAAATCTCCTGACTAAGAAATGATGTAGAAGACCTATGTCATCTATCTCATATATTCTCATCATGTCTTTCTTAAATTCAACTATCCTTTTCTCATTGTAACTAGTATAAAGTAAATTCTCAACATATAAAGCAACATTGAGAGTGTTTTTACCTTGTGTGTTCACATACAATGTTGGCTCACTTTTACCTCAACAATTGCAGTTTGGTTTCCCTCGGAGCCAACAATCCTTCTCAAGATGATTGTTCTTGCCACAAATATAGCAAGATTGAAATTTTTCATCAATATGAAACTTCTTTGAAAATTATTTCTTCCTCTTGAATTTTGCCTCTTCCTGTTCCACGGCTAAATCAACTTCCTGTTGAATTTAGCTTTAAGGCTGAGATTTAGCTATGATTGGAAGGCATTTTCAACATATTTTTTGGTATTTCATGCAAGTCTTTTTTCCTAAGTTTTCAAGGTTTCCCACAATTCTTGCACACTCAATGATGAATATATCTTTAGTCTCTTTAATAATTTTGGGGGTAAGCTTACAAGAACTTTTTCAACAAGCTTCCCATCTTTTATTTCTTCATCAAATGTTTTCATTTCATAAACAATTGTGGTAAGTCTTGTATAATAATCTTACATACTTTCAATTTCTAACCTCTTTTAATTTTCAAGCTCTCTTCTAAGTGATTGAAAAGTGACATTTTTTACCTTGAGACTTCCTTGGAACTCCTGTTATAGAATCTCCCATGCATTTTTTGCTCGTTATACTCCAATAATTCTGGAGAATAGTTCTTGACTCATACCTTGTTGGATTAGTGAGAGAGCTTTTGCATCCTTTTTTCTATACGCCTTGAGTGCCTTACTTTCTAGATCTAAGAGAGTGGATATTTGTTCTAGATCATCATATCCATCTTCTACATATTTTCAAAGGTCTTTTGATTCAAGAATTGTTTTCATCATAACACACCAATAAGCATAGTGATCACCAAAAACAAAATAATTTTAAGATTATCATTTGTTTGTAGCCATCTTGACGGATTGGTTCTCTTAATATAATTTTTCCTTTAGGGGATGAACTTAAGGGTGAAACCTTAGATCGAATATCAAATATATTGATGTTTTAGGTTAAGGATAAAAGAGAGATTATGAACACAGAGAAGATGTAGTATTGTTCCTTGAACTCTTTTAAGATTACATTGCATCATGAGCTCAATTTATAAACTAGACTAATAACTTCTAGAAACTCGAGAAAATTTTTATATTTCTAAATTAAAACTACGACTAAGACTAGTGAGATTACTCAATGGCTTCACAAATTCCTAAGTGGCCGCACAATATCATAACAGAGATGTTTGTTTTTGTGTTACAAAATATGAGCATCAATTGCCTACCAAGTTAATGGGATATGTTACATTTGTATCCCTTGATTTGCACTTGCATATAGTACGGATATATTAATGGTCCAAAGATTCATATTCATATGTAATAATTTACTCAATCTATGTATATGGTATATATGGTATCCAATAGATCTATATATGTTTCATCGGCCCTAGCTAAAATTCACAACTTTTCAGCTCACTGACTTACTCCATATATAGTACTAGTGTAGTACATCCCAAGAGTATAGCATTGCACAAATCCATGACTTTCAATTTATATGTTTGAGTCCAAATCTGGGATCCATATTGTATTGCTTGTTTTGCCTTCAAGACGTCTCATTCTTTAGAATATAACTTTTCTTTTCCGTTTTATGATAACTTCATCATTTTGGTGATGTGTTTTTCTTTTCTCCACTATTGTAGGGATCCAAACTTGCCGTCTTCCTTCATCGTAAAATACTTGGTGAAAAAATTGTGCCTCTTTAGTGAAAAGCAGGTAACTTTTTTTTTTACTTTCCCTATAAGACTAATATCCACAATTCCTCTAGAGAAATAAGAAATTTTCTTGCATGGTAATAATAGATATCAACCGTGAATATTTTAAAAGCTTTGTAAGGAGTTGAGCAAATCACTTTTTTGTTTCTCGAAACTTTAGCTGATTTGTAGAATTTTTCTAATCAGGTGGAGCTCAGCATGCAAGGTCAACCTATCTCTCCAGACAGTATATTGAAGAAGGTGTTGGATCTTTGGTTGCGAACAAAACCATTATCAGAAATCAAATCAGGAAAGGTGGGAGGCTCGAGCAAGGACTTCGTGATGGTGGTGACATATAATTGCAACAATATTTTCACCCAGTAAAATTATATGATATACTAGTGGAACTCTCTGCACAAAGGTGCGAAGGAGTGCTCAATATAAGACTCTAAATAGAATTTGGATCAATCAAAACTCAGCTTAATTTGATTTTTATACTTGAAATTAAATGAGATTGTCTTTTTTTTTTTTTTTTTAATTTTTATGTTAGGTAAAAATTAAATAGGATTCAATATGAGTTATGTAAAAATTGTTATTCAAGTTAACATTCGTCGACAGAGCTCATGTGAATTGTCTTAAAATATCTTTATTTTTTGCAATTTATATGAGCATTATTTCAAAATCAAGTTTTTTGGAAGTGGAAATTTGAGGAGAAATGTATATTTATTATCTAGGTGTTTCTATAGGTAAATGTGTTTTTTCTAAGGATGAAGCTTAATAAATACAAGACAAGTATTATATATATAAATTTTGTGCAATTTATGTGATCATTATTTCAAATGAAGGTTTTTTAAAGGTGATTGGGACTTTCTAACTAAGTTTTAAACCCAATACTCGCAATTGCACAAGATCAATGTAATACGGAAGTATAAGGGTACCGAACCACAGAGAAAGGGTTAATTACTAAAATTATAATCTTCCTAAATTAATTTTATAAAAACAAAAATGAGATTTTATTATTATTCCTAAATTAATTAAAACTAATGAATAAAATAAATAAACTGAAACTAACAAAAGATTAACCAAAGAAGATGATTTAGAACCTTGAATCCATCACTAACCTACATAATAATGATTTAATTTTATTTAGGAGAAAAGATTAAACTTTTATGTGGTGATCTAGGCTACAAGCTTTGATTCACTAAAGAAATATATTGTGTTTAAATGCATCACATAATCCATCTAACCATTAGCATGACTTATTCATTCCTATGACATAAATCATCTAAAATTAGCATGAACTATTCAATTCTAAAACTCACAATATACTTGCAAAAGTTACATATCTCTCATACTCAAGACTACAAGAATCAAGCATGGAATCAATTAACCCAAACAATTATTCTACAAGAACAATCACAAAGAATTAATTGAATCAAATCAATAAACATCCCAAAATATGCAATCACATAAATATTATAATAAATCACCAAAAATAAAATAAACCAAAGTCGCATGGCTAGGGTTTCATCAAGATTCTAAAAATAAATTTAGTTCATGGCTAAAGGGACAGAAGGAACCAATTTCTTAGAGTAGATCATGGCTCTCTTCTTCTCCAATTGAAAGTCGCTGCAGCTCTTCCCTTTTTTTTTTCTCCTCCTTCTCTTCTTGTGTGGCTCTTCCATATATAGACAAAAGAGAAGAAAAATCCTAAACCTAAAAGGATTCAACTAAAATCCTAATCCTTAAAGGATTCTATTAAAGTTCTAATCCTAATCCTTAAAGGATTCAAATACTACCGCTTCTCTTTATCAAATTTAATATGGAATCTTTATTTTCCATTCTTTTTTTAGAAATCTGCACAAAGATAAATAAAATAAATTAAATATAATAATTATGACTAAAATAAATAAATAAAATATTTTCAAAGGCTAATAATTAAAACTTAAGGTGTTTATTTGTGCTAAAAATCGACTCTATCAACTTCCCCACACCTAAGTTTTGCTAGTCCTCAAGCAAAAATTAAAAAAAAAAAAAAGAAAAACAAAAACTAACTACCCACTTTCGTAGGACTCACGATTGCACTTAGCGTGTGCAACAAGCCCTTTAAACCCCTAAGTTACCCTTAGTGGACGAGTATGGTCTCGTGAGGGTTTCCAAACGACGTACCCATAAAGTCAAAATAAACAACAAACTTTAGAAAAGGTAGAGAATAGCCCAAATTAAGTACCATCCATCAATATCTCAAACTTATCAAGACAAATACTCTTCCTCTCATTTTTAAACTTAAGTAAACAAACAAATATTCAATTATCTCCCATAACTAATGCAAAATTTGTGTAATGTGTGACCATGGTCATAAGAGAGTATGAAATAAATACTAAATAAAATTTTCAAATTACATATAGAGAACAAATCTCAGCAAGAGTTCATTCCAAAGGCTCACTCTTCGTACCTTCTCTCCACTAATCAAGGATTCTCAACTCAACTCAGATCAGGTAGGACTTTAAAGCTTGTAATGTAAGGTTAGGGCATTGGTTATCAAGCGAAGGTAAGAAATTCAAAATCAAAGAAAAGAGTGCTTACAAAGAAGATGGATACTTTAAAATTTCGACAAACTTTCTAACTTTGTTTTTGCTCCTTTTTTTTTTTTTCAGTAATACATTCACTAACTACCATCTTCTTTTTCTCAAAATTTCATCATTTAAGGCTGTTCTCTTTTCTTAAGTTCACAAATTCGGGCCTCTTGAATTTTTTTCTTCCTTTTGCACTTTATGACTTGTAACAATCATGTATCGACTTTTATTTCTTTGTCTTTTTCCTTTTTTTTTTCTTGGCTCAATATATTTTTTTTTCAACACAATAAGTCATATATTGATCTATATATATTTTCTTCTCCCCTTTGTCAAAATAACTTATTCTCTTTTCCATAACACAAAAATAATAACCCATCATGGAAGCACAAGTTAGAAGTTTGCATTAAGCTCTCTACAAGATTAAGGGTTAATATTTAAGTGGCTTAAAGAAAGATATAACATTTAGGCTCAAAAGGGTATGAGGGTAAAAATTTTGAAATTTGGTAAGCTTAAAAGGTACAAACGATTCAAGGAAGGCCTATGACCATCGTCTCTGAGTTAAATCTAGAAAACTTTTCTATTTCGCCTCAAGAGGTGCTCAAGTAAGTTCTAGAATGTACGGAGGAGATTCATCAACTTTATGTAGCTCAAAAATAATGTAAAGGATTTATTAAATACTAGCAATAACCCATGTGCTCAAGTGTAAGTCATGCAAAAGTTATAACAGATATAGAACATAAGTCCATCACCCTAATTAAAAATAAGAAAACAAGTACTTTTCTCAACTCATTCAAGACATTTTTAAAGGAACTTAAAAAGAATCATTCTTTAAGTGAAATCATATTTTTTATTTTTTTTAAAATAATGTAGAAAAATAAATAAAATTAAATAAATAAAAATAATAATTGAACAAGAAATACGAGAAAAAAACAAAATTACTTAAAAAATAGTAGATATCAAAATAAAAGCATCTTCTCCCCCATACATAGACCCTACATTGTCCATAATGTGATAAGAGTACCAAGAGTAGAGAAGAGACAAAGAAAAGAACAATACAACCTGGTAGAAAAGGGAATATTAATGCATGTCTGCAAGAGCAGTAAACAATCTCTGTAATCTCCATGGTAATGATAAGTTGTTTTATTACCATACAAAACAAACATTTCATACCTTTCTACCAATCAAGTGGAATGAAAAAATAAATAAATAAATAAAATAAAATAAAAATATAAAAATAAAATAAATAAAATAAAATTTGGGTTGCCTCCCAAAAGCACTAATTTTAAAGTCTTCAGCTAGACTCCCTGATTCTTTTGCATTCAGCCAGGATCTATTTCTCTCATATTAAGCTCATGATTCACAATCAAATAAGAGTTTTCAGGTGGAGCAATACAGGCAAGATTAGAATTAACATTTTCAGTGCAGATAAGGTTTTCTTTCTCAATAAAAGTATAATCTTTTGAACACATTAAAGGTAGAGTTTCTTCAATTAATTCATCATTTACATCTACCAAATAGCAATAAGAATTATCTTCTATAGAAGGTTATGAAGAAGTTTTAAAAATATTTAATCTAACCCTCATATGCATTACAGAGACATCCATAACCCCAGTTCCACAATTAATAGTGGCGTCAGCAGTAGCCAAGAAGGGACGACCTAGAATAATGGGGATATGATTTTGAGAAGATCTACCAGGTTCCATATCTAGAACTACAAAGTCCACAGGAAAGACACCTTTATCAATTTGAACTAGAACATTATCTATCCTTCCCCTAGGTACCTTGATAGACCTATCAGCTAATTGTAAGGTCATATTACCTGGTTGCAATTCTCCTAGTCCTAACTCTTCATAAACAGAGTATGGAATCAAATTAACACTAGAACCTAAATCTAAGAGTGCCCTATCTGTTTTATGATTACCAATAAGACATGAGATAGTAGGGACACCAGGATCTTTATATTTAGGTGAAGTGTTATATTGCAAAACAGAGCTCACCTGTTCAGTTAGGAAGATTTACTTAGAAACACTGGTTTTAGATTTTCTTTTAAAAGTGCACATGTCTTTAAGAAATTTTGCATAGGCCGAGACTTGCTTAATGGCATCTAAAAGTGGAAGGTTGATTTTAACTTCTTTGAAAGTTTCTAATATGTCTTCCATTTTATTGTTCTTTCTAAGATGTGGAGGTGGTAATAAAGCTTGAGGGAAGGGAACTTTTGGCTTGTATGAAGTCATGGGAGAGGATTCCAGAGTTTTAGAATTAGAGGAAGAAATTAGTTCCTTTTTTACCTTCTTTTCAATTTTAGTCTCTATATCAATCCCCTCAATCTCGTTTTCATTTATATCACTATCTTTAATAGGTTCTCTTACTTTATTATCTACCAACTTCCCATTCCTAAGACTAATGACAGTTTTAGCTTGCTCATGATAATTAGCTCTACGGTTCTCTATTGGATGACTAGGAAGTTTACCCTCATCTCTTCTACTTATTGTATTAGCTAGCCGCCCTATATGAGTTTCTAACTTAGCAATAGATTGAGTGTGTGAGTCTAGAATTTGTGTCTTCACTTCCAAAGTTTTCAAAGCAGATAATACTTTTTCTTCAAAAATAGAGTTTCCACTTTGAGGAGGATGAGGAGGTACAAACCTTTGAGATTGAAAACCAAGGGAAGTAGTCATACCAGATTGTCTGTTTTGTTGATATTGTTGTTTGGCCTAATTGACCTTCCCTTTCTTGTTGCCTCCAGGGGAAATTAGGATGATTTATCCATCCTGGATTGTACGTGTTTGAATATGGGTCATTCTGTCTGTGAAATCCTTGGACTGCATTGACTTGTTCCTGCACAAATTCTGGAAATAGTGAAGCACTAGGACAGTCATAGATAACATGAGAAGGACTAGAGCAAATTGCACAAACACTTTGCACATTAGTAGAATTAGTAGGCAATGTATTCAAAGCTAATAATCGATCAAATTTTTTAGATAAAGCATCAACTTTCACAGAAAGATCAACATTTTGAGAAACTTCAAAGATTCCTCTATTTCCTATTTGCCTAGATATACCTACTCGAGAGGAGGTGGCATGTTGTTGTGAATTATCACTCAAATTTTCAAATAAATCCCATGCCTCATCTGCAGTTTTATGAAGAAAGGTATCACCACAAGAGGAATCAACCATTTGGCAATTTCTCTCATCTAATCCTGAATAAAAGCTTTGTATTTGCTGCCATGTAGGGACTTCATGGTGAGGGCAACTACGAAAAAGTTCTTTAAATCTCTCCCAACTCTCATGAAATTGTTCATTATTTTGTTGGGAAAAAGTACTGATTTCTCTCCTTAACCTTGTAAGTTTACCCATAGGAAAATATTTTTTTAGAAATTCCCTAGACATCTCAGCCCAAGTACCTATTCTCTCACGCGTGTGCAACCAATGTTTAGCCTTATCCTTTAAAGAAAAAGGAAACAGGCGTAATCTAATAGCATCATCACTTACATTAGGCAGTTTAAAAGTAGAGCAAATTTCTAAAACCTCATCAATATGCTTATAAGGATTTTCAGAATCAAGCCCATAAAAAGATGGTAACATTTGAATACTAGAAGCTTTGATTTCAAAGTGATTAGCCTCAATTTCAGGTAGTCTATTACCTATTGGTGAATTATAAGTGTTAGGAGTAAAATACTCCCTTAATGCTCGTGGATTTTCAGCCATTTTAACCTGACAAGTGTTAGAAATTTTTCCTTGTGCTCTAAGTGCCTTAAGTGTACGCTCTATCTTATGATCAAATTCTTTCAAATCAACAGAGAGCGAACGAGGACCATGCATTAATAAACAAATTCAAAAAATAAAAAAAATTACCACAAATAATAATGATGAATAAACTATCAAATAATGAAATAATAAATAATAATAATAAATAAAAAACGTTGAAGACAAAAAAATATTTTTTTTTTTATAATTTTTTCAAGAATAAAAGTAGAATAAAAAAAATACTAACAAATTTAGGAGGAAATAACAAAAGCAACTAATTCAACCTTTCCCCGGCAACGGCACCAAAAACTTGATCGGGATTTTCTAACTAAGTTTTAAACCCAATACTCGCAAGTGCACAAGATCAATGTAATACGGAAGTATAAGGGTATCGAACCACAGAGAAAGGCTTAGTTACTAAAATTATAATCTTCCTAAATTAATTTTATTAAAAGAAGAATGAGATTTTATTATTATTCCTAAATTAATTAAAACTAATGAATAAAATAAATAAACTGAAACTAACAGAAGATTAACCAAATAAGATGATTTAGAACCTTGAATCCACCACTAACCTACATAACAATGATTTAATTTTATTTAGGAGAAAATATTAAACTCTTATGTGGTGATATAGGCTACAAGCTTTGATTCACTAAAGAAATATATTGTGTTTAAATGCATCACATAATCCATCTAACCATTAGCTTGACTTAGTCATTCCTATGACATAAATCATCTAAAATTAGCATGAACTATTCAATTCTAAAATTCACAATACACTTGCAAAAGTTACATATCTCTCATACTCAAGACTACAAGAATCAAGCATGGAATCAATTAACCCAAACAATTATTCTACAAGAACAATCACAAAGAATTAATTGAATCAAACCAATAAACATCCCAAAATATGCAATCACATATATATTATAATAAATCTCCAAAAATAAAATAAACCAAAGTCGCATGGCTAGGGTTTCATCAAGATTCTAAAAATAAATTTAGTTCATGGCTAAAGGGACAGAAGGAACCAATTTCTTGGAGTAGATCATGGCTCTCTTCTTCTCCAATTAAAAGTCGCTGCAGCTCTTCTCTTTTTTTTCTCCTACTTCTCTTCTTGTGTGGCTCTTCCATATATAGACAAAAGAGAAGAAAAATCCTAAACCTAAAAGGATTCAACTAAAATCCTAATCCTTAAAGGATTCTATTAAAGTTCTAATCTTAATCCTTAAAGGATTCAAATACTACAGCTTCCCTTTACCAAATTTAATATGGAATCTTTATTTTCCATTCTTTTTTTAGAAATCTGCACAAAGATAAATAAAATAAATTAAATATAATAATTATGACTAATAAATAAATAAAATATTTTCAAAGGCTAATAATTAAAACTTAAGGTGTTTATTTGTGCTAAAAATCGACTCTATCAAAAGGGTATTTCAAAAGAACTACATATTTATTATTTAGGTGTTTCTATATATAAATGTGTTTTATTTTTTAAGTAAAGCTCGCTAAATAAAATGCAACTTTTATATATATGTATGGGTTGAAAATACTTTTTAATCTTCTGTATAAAATTCTTTTGTCATAAGGAACATATTAATAAATTATCTAACTAAATACAATGGTTTGATAGAAATCATGCTCAGTTTCATTGGATTAAGGGACGACTCTTGTACATAGGTTAGTTTTTATTCCTTTCCTGTCAAGGGCCAATTCTACATACCGAATAAGATATGCCAAATTTAATGATGACATTTAATAAATATAATTTGTATATGTTCGTTTTCTTGAAATTCGTAAGGCATTTGACCACTTTTGTAGAGTGTATTTTTTTACTTTCTATATATATTTGAATTTGACCACTCTAGATGTGGCAGAAATTTTCATTAATTAATTTATGTGAAAGCAAAATTGGGGACTTTGAGTATTTAAATGATTTAAGTTTCTTTAATTAAATTTTTTGCTAGGACGCTAGAATGTGATGAGCCAGTCTAATTGGATATAGTACTTATTGTGCTTTGGCTTTGACTAAGCATGATAGAGACGGCTTTTTCTTAAAGCCTTTACTAAAGTCAGTCTATTCTGGAGATTTATTTCATTTATAAATTTTAGAAATTTGTGAGAAAATTATGAAAGTTGGGATTTATATTAGACGATAACTCTGAAACACAATCTATCATAAATATGACATTTATTAAAGTTAAATGTAACATATGTTAAAGTGAGGAGGAAAACAATAACTAATTCTTATAATATAGTTCATAAATCTAGAGTTTGAAACTTAAAGTTTTTAGTATGGAAAACAATCCAACGTTTTCTGTTTATTATTGTAAAATAGTGTACATTATATAGATGGCAACGTATGTGACCAATCCTAAGCAAATTATAATTAGGAAATCAAATCCATGTACAACTAGGAAACTAATAAACTAAATATACATGGATTACGATTTATTAGAAAAAGAATCCTAACAAAAACAATAATAATCATATTCATAATATAGTAAAATTTTAATCCTTAACACTCCCCCTCAAATTGGAGCGTGAAGGTCTAAAATGCCCAACTTGCAAGCAAAACGGTGAAAATGAGTAGGATGAAGAGCTTTAGTGAGAACATCGGCCGGTTGAAATTCACTTCGAATATAAAAAGGAGAAATAAAGCCAGGTTGAAATGTATCGCAGACAAAGTGACAATCAATTTCAATGTGTTTAGTGCGTTCATGGAACACAGGCTTTTATGCAATGTGAAGGGCAGCTTGATTAATCACAATGTAACAAAATAGGGCATGTGATAGCCATATGAAAATCAAGAAGGGTAGATAACCATTTTAATTCACATAAAGTCATCGCCATGGAGCGATATTCAGCTTCAGCAGAAGAGCAAGAGATGGTGTGTTGTTTCTTTATTTTCCAAGAAATAGGGGAACCACCGAGTGAAATAAAATAGCCTGTAACAGAATGTCGGGTAATAGGACAGAAGGCCCAATCAAAATCACAATATGTGGTCAGTAAAAGTCGTGAATTAGATTTAAGAAGAATACCACGACTAGGACTGCCCTTGAGATACCGAACGACTCGGATAGCAGCTTCCCAATATGCACGATGAGGGGCGTGCATAAACTGAGCGAGCGTAAGGACGGCGTAGGCGAGCTCAAGTCAAGTAAGAGTAAGATGTATCAGCTTGCTGATGAGTTTGCGGTAGCGATTTGGTTTATCAAAAAAAGATCCAGAAGCTTTGGACAACTGATAATTTGGTTCAATAGGAGTAGAGACCAGTTTACTCCCTAATAAGCGAGTCTTACAGAGAATTTCCAAAGTGTACTTTCGTTGGCATAAAAATAAACCTGAAGAATTTCTTGCATTTCAATACCCAAAAAATATTTGAGAGGATCAAAGTCCTTCATACGAAAGCATTGATTCAAGATAGCTTTAAATTTATTTAGAGTGGGTAGTGAATTTTCAGTAAGTAATAAATCATCCACATAAACGAGAACACATAATAAAATATTTTTCCCAGAGTGTGTAAAGAGAGCATAATCTGCATAAGATTAAGAAAAACCACACTTACAAAGAGAGGTGGTAAGTTTTGAGAACCAAAACCTTGGAGCTTGGGGAAGACCATACAAAGACTTGGTCAGAAGACAAACCTGTCTGTGGAAAGATGGGTAAAAATCAGGCGGAGGCCGCATATAAACTTCTTCTTGTAAATCTCTATGAAGGAATGCATTGTGCACATCCATCCAATGGATTGGCCATTTTCGAGCGGTAGCGACAGCGAGTAAGGTGCGAATGTAACCATTTTAGCAACAGGAGCAAAGGTGTCTATATAATCAATGCGTGTTGTTTGTGTGTCGCCTAAAATCACCAAGCGGGCTTTATATCACTCGATGGTGCCATCTGCCTTATACTTAATACGAAAAACTCATTTACTCCCAAGAGCACGTTTTCTAAGAGTCAGAGATGTCAAGGACCACGTCCCATTTTGTTCTACTGCATCAATTTCTTGGCGCATGGCAGCGCGCCATTTAGGATCAGTAACGGCTTCAGAATAGGTGGTGGGTTCTGATTCTGTGAACACGGATGCATGTAGGAAGAAGAAAATTTTCCATATTTCACAAAATGTATTATAGGATAAAGGGACATACCTAAGAGGTCCGAAGAGGAGGAAGGAGCAGTAGAGGAATGGGATATAGAAGATCTCCACATTGCATTGCAGTCAAAATCTCAAAGGCGAGCAGGAACCTTTTAATACAAGTACTTTTTCTTTTTGGATTGGTTGAAGTTGCAGGGCTCACATTGTCAACTGCAGTTGTCTGGAGAAGTTCTTCTGGACTGGAGGCGTCGCTGGTTTGGGAAAGGAGGGCAGCGGTGGCTATTTCAGTTTGGGCTTTGGAAGGGATGGCAACAATTGGACCAGGACTGGCTTGGGAATGGATGGCAGCGGCTAGGCTAGTGACTTCAAATTGATGTGTTTGGGCCGTACCATCAGGCTGGGTTCGGTGTGTCGTATGGGCTGCCGGAGTGGAGGCTGCTGGGTTGGGCTGAGGTTGTTGGGTTGTTGGAATGGGTCTGTCAAGCTGGGCTGGAGTGGAGGCCGTTGGGTTGGGCCGAGTTTGTTGGGTTGTTGGAATAGGTTTATCAAGCTGGGCTGGAGTGAGCATACTTCCGCGCTGGGCCGCGGGAGGAGCTGGGTCAGACGCAGCCAGCCTAATCAAAGTGCTTGAGCTATTGGCTGAATTTGATGAAGCTGCTGGGCTGAGGGCTGAATTTGTTGAAGCTGCTGGGCTAAATTTGTTGGTTTCTATTATTTTCCTAGAAAAAATCACTTCCCCTTTCTGGTAAGCCCAAAATTTGTTCTCAAAATTATAAGAGCGTACAAAATACGGAATACACTATGGCGTGTCTAATTTCTCTTTGTAGGGAAACTTGGTCTCATAAAAAATTACATCTCTTGACAAAATAAAATTCTCCCGTTGCAAGTCATAAAACGGCCAAGCTTTCTTGTTAAAGGGACAGCCGAAGAATACACACAGTCTGCTTCGGGCTCGGAATTTATCTTTAGCTATTTCATGATCATGGACATAAGCTAAACACACCCAAAACTCTTAATGTGAGAAATGTTGATTAGAAATATATATTTATTATCTAGGTGTTTTTGTGCGTAAATTTTTTTTTCTAAAAATGAAACATGACAAGTATTTATGTGTAACACCCTTTTGAGATATATATATATATATAATAATAATAAGTTTTTATAGTAAAACATTTTTAAGAGGCTAGAATGATCATACAGTCTAATGGAACTTAGTAACTATTATACTTTGGGTTTTCATTACGCAGAATAGAAGACTTTTTGCTAAAGACTTTATTGAAGCTTAATATGAAGATTTTTTATTTATTGTAGGCCTTTATACATTACTTGGAGTGTATTTGAGTCATTTAAAAATTTTAGGGACTAAAGAGAAAATTTAAAAAGTTGGGATTTACAATAGATGATTGTTATGAAGCAAAATCTATCTTAATGTAACGGATATTGAAAGGTGGAAAAAAAAAGCCGCTTCTTCGAATATAGTTCAAAAGTCTAAGGTTTTGAAATAGCGAATTGTGGTAACTTTTTTTATTTTAGATCGAATAATCTCAAACTTCTTTGCCTTTGATTGAATTTACATTTTTCAATCTTTATTAGAGGGGAAACTTTGAATTAAATTGAAGATATGTTAATGATGAAATTACTTTTTGTATTTATTGTGTCTCATTTTTTAAGAGGATTTGTTCTGTGAATTCACTAATATTAGGAGGCATTTCAAGTTTGAGGTAAGTATCCCTCTTTTTTTTTTTTTAATTGAAGTTTTAATAGATTTATGAATAATTGTGTTTAATATATATATATATCAATTTCAATTATGAAACTGTAATGAGAAAATCAATTTGATTGATTTTTACATTAGATATATGTATTGTCTATGACATTTACATTATATGTTTGAAAATTTATTCAAATAAATAGTTTAGTGTTATAAATCAAGACATTTCCAATCTCATCTACAACATAGTTAGGTAGATTTCGTACCTAGTATCAACTCATCTTGCCCTTTCCATATGGGAAAAATAGTTTGGAACTGATATTTTTGTAGCTAGTGTGATCTTAATCTCATGATGAACATAATGTTCTGATAAAATGTAGTGCAAATAATCTTTGAATACATCTTAATTTTGTGCAATGTATGTGAGCATTATTTCAAAATTAAGTTTTAATGGAAATGTGGATTAAGAATATATATTTATTATCCAGGTATTTTTATGTGTATATGTGTTTTATTCAAAGAACGAAGCTCACTAGAAAAGGACAAGTATTTATGTATAACATCGTCTTAAAAAAACAAGAAGAGTACAAGGATTTATGCAAATTCTACAAGGATTAAAGTCTCTAAATCTTATGA
The DNA here is from genome assembly GCA_028651295.1 of Catharanthus roseus. Lineage (NCBI taxonomy): Eukaryota > Viridiplantae > Streptophyta > Magnoliopsida > Gentianales > Apocynaceae > Catharanthus > Catharanthus roseus. The sequence goes on from JAPQWS010000130.1 coordinate 259,573, forward strand.
AGATCGAAGTCTTTAATTTGTAGGGATTATATTTCTTTGTTTATCCAACTTCCTTGATTCTTTAAGGAAGAGTACTTTCCTAATTAGATTAAGAATCAGTACTTCAAATGGGCCATCCATATTAGGTTGCGTTCAAGCCTTATAAATTATATGTCCAAATACTTCAAGCCTTATCTTTAAATTTCCAACCAATCACTTTATTCAAGTTTTGAAGTGGGGGCATTAGTAGACAGTAAAATTTTTATTAATTCATTTAATCAAAGACTAAATAAAATAAATGTTTAGTCTAATTATATAAACAAAATCGAGCGTTTGGGCCATCCATACTAGGCTAGATATGGAATTTTTTTAATAATATCCAAACACGTTTTAAATAAAGCCCAATAAATATGAGACCCATTCTATCAAGCCCCAATTCAATAGGGCCCAATATCATTTTACATTAAGTCAATAAATGATAAGTTAAGTCTATTGGAACTCATAAAATAAAGAGTTGGGTTGACCCAACACCGATGACAAGTCACAGGATGGCCAAGCAACCCAAAGCCCCATCTCCACATATAAATAATGGTCTTTCAAAGGTTGAAAAATCAATCAGAAGGAAATTTAAAAGAGACTCTCCCTAGAGGCTCGCCAACAAAGGTCTTCTTCAAATCCCTAAGCATTCTTCACATTCTTCATCCAAATGAGTAAAGAAAGCTACAATGTCTCTGCATTTTGAGATTTAGCTTCTGGGCCCTCGAGTTCATCACAAGAGTTCGTCTGACTCAAGCTCCAAAGCTACTGAGTTCAAAATCAAAGTTCATCCGACTGGACATCAAGTTTCCAAGGTGTCAAGTTCACTGGATGGCCAAGCAACCCAAAGCCCCATCTCCACATATAAATAAAGGTCTTCCAAAGGTTGAAAAATCATTCAAAAGAAAATTTAAAAGAGACTCTCCCTAGAGGCTCTCCAACAAAGGTCTTCTTCGAATCCCTAAGCATTCTTCACATTCTTCATCCAAATGAGTAAAGAATGCTACAATGTCTCTGCGATTTGAGATCAAGCTTCCGGGCCCTCGAGTTCATGACAAGAGTTCGTCAGACTCAAGCTCCAAAGCTACCGAGTTCAAAATCAAAGTTCATCTGACTGGACATCAAGTTTCCAAGGTGTGAAGTTCACAATCAAAGTTTGTCCGATTCGAGATAAAGCTTTCAAGCCGTCGATACACATTCAAAGTTAATGCAATTCGAGATCAAGCTTTCAAGCCCTCGAGTTTATACTCAAAGTTTGTTTAATTTAAGATCAACCTTTCAAGACCTCGAATAAATATTTCTCTAAAGAGAAGAATCAGAGAATTCTCCAAGACATCAGGAACTTCCCCAGAGATTAGTAACCACTTCAAATATTAATAAATACTTTGTCACTATATTTTTCTTGTCTTTTAATTTACAGACTTGAAATTTTTGCTGCGTACAGTGAAATATAAACTTTTCCATCCTATTGAGGCAAATCAAACAATTTTTAATAACAAAACATAATATTTTGTAAAATAGTAGAGTGAAAGATACAAAGTAAGCGACATTAAAATAAGATAATATCTGTTGCACTAAAGCATCTTATGTCGAACCTGCGTCAATAACAAAATGCAAGTAATTAAAAGGGTATTCTTAAAGGGTAAAAAGAATATATGGTAACTTATCGAATTGAGAGGAAGTCCTAGCACAAAACGTACAATCTTTTCAAGTTTATAGGAGAAAAAATACTTCGTAGCCAATGCTAAAACAAGTACACTTCTTTTCATAATCCCACATTAAAAACATACAAATATAACGAATTAATGTAATATTCTTATATAAGCTAAAAAGATTATGGTACATGTCAAGTGTGAAAGTAATATTTATAAATTCAAAAATTCTCTCAAGTTAATTATCTATGACTACTTTTAGTAAAAGATTGGTGATGAGAACCTTGTGAAGATCATCATCTTTTTTATTAATAACACCATCGATCATCATCCAGAAGCCTAGCTCTCTTCTAGAGAACTTTCATATCTAGCAAAATCTATTTCGGTTTTACGTCCAATCAATCCCTTGATCAATCTCCCTTTTCTACCTTTAATACATCCTGCGATTTTCGTGCACAGATATATTAATTTAACACTATAAATCCCCAATCCATCAACTCAATTAAATTTATTTGAGACTATTTAGTTCGTTTCTAATAGTTTCGGTAGTTAATGTACGTAAGATTTTGATTGAGGGTTCAAGTGTGTTGGGAAATAATTGGGAAAGACCTCATGGCATAAGTACAATAAAGTAAATAGATGATAGCTAACCTAGTTTTTAAAATGCTAGATCTAACTTCTCTAAAAACCTACGTAAGCAAGAGAGGCTGCCGAAGAAGAAGAAAAGGCTGGGAAAAGAAGATATAGGTTTAATGGAATTAGAAAATGTGCAATTTTAAAGTTACGTGATTAAATTTCTAATGCGTTTTGAGTTATGAACAAGGCTTTTTAGGAAAGATTACGATTTTTCTGAAAAATAGTTTCATCTTTTTTGAAGAAGGAATCAAGCACTGATATTTTAAAAGAATCATGATAGTTATGTATGTGTGGATGACTCTTAATTATATGGTAAAATATTAAAGTTACATATAATATCCAAGCAACCGAAGTGTGCGTCATTGAAGTGAAGGACTGATTAGAGCCAAGAACCCTAATATTTGATCTTGCAATAAGCCAAAGATGCATATTTATATGATGTCTGTATGATTGTTCAATAAACACTAACGTATGATTTTAATGCATATTGGTTTCATTTTAAGTGTTTAAATAACTTTCTGTATAATTTTGACTTGTTTAATGTAAATTTGATATCATCATTTTATCAAAGAAAAAAGTTTTATTTCTTCATGTTTTACACGGTACTGTACAGCAACTCCAAGAGCCTAGCAATGCTACTTAAGTTCCACTACCCAACACTAGTCAGTGCATGCTGAAGGAGAAAATTTGTGAGTTTTGTTGAATTGGTCAAGTTTTTTGAAAGTGATATCATTTAACAATAAAATGTTTACTTCTTTCTTTTCCTTTGAAACCGAGAACATATATACTTAATTATTTAATTTGAAACCAAGAACATATTTACTCAGTAATTTAATTCTTCTATTTTTGCAAATGGTAAACTTATGCGTTTTCTTATGTCGTATGACCATTGTCCAAACTCTCTTTTAAGGTGGTCAATTTTGAATTTCAAAACATGAACTACTTTTGAATCATGATTTCTAAAGAATTCTGACCAAAAGTTTTTCTTGTATAAATATGCCTAACTCTGGAAAAATTTTATTTACTTATTGAGTTGGAAAGCTCATCCCTTTTCCCAACCTTGCAAATGACTATAAGTCAAAGCATGACGATTTAGGAGATTGGCAGTAAGTCTCTTTTTGGAGATAAAAGAGTTATTATTTGGGTAAAAAGCTCCAGTATCCCCTAAACTTTCTGGGTTTTGGTTTTTGACCTTGACCTCGAAAATGACTAATTTTGGGCCTAAAACTTTAGTAGCGTATGAAAAATGACCCTTCTATCCGGTTTAGGTGTTAATTGAGTAACGATCAAACAAAGTTAACGGCTATATTTACACGTCATGTCTCGACTTCAGATACGGGGCGTGACACAAACAACAGTGAATGAAAGTAGGATACTTTTAGTGTTGAAGTCATGGTAGTTGGCCCTTTGTAAATCTTTTGCGATTTGTTTAATATGATTCTTAAAGTTTTTTATGAAGCCAAGTCTGTAAATATTTTTTCACTTCTTTTTGTCTTGCCATTTTTGTGTTGGGGTTATTTTAAAATTGTAGCTTTGGATCTTTTGGTATAGCTTGTTTCTTTTCGATGAATATGTAATGTGTGGGTATCTTTCTGAAAAAAATTAGTTGGCTGGAGATGTTTTAAGGCTAAGTAGTTTTTAGAAGACTTTTGAGCAGTATTGTAGTTGGTATCTCTCAGAAGCTTTAGGGAGAGTAAAAATAGAAGACTTTAGCCACTTAAGGGAGAGTTTTACTTTATCTTTCATTTTCCTAGCCACTTAATTACACTTATTTGCCCTTTAAAACATGTCAGTTCCAAAAATTGAAACTGATAAGTTTGATGGCAAATCTGATTTTGCAATGTGGTGGAGAAAAATGAAAGCCTTTTTGGTAAAAAAAAAAAAAAATTGCATTCGCTATTTGTAACCACGAAGAGTATCCGGAATCTTGGAGGGGTGAAGTTCGTACGGAAAAACTAGGTGATGCACAGTTGCCTCACCTTGTATTTAACTGACAATCTTTTACGAGAAATCGACGAAAAACACAATGCTTTTGACTAAACTGGAAAAACTATAGTTGGGAAAATCTCTTTCAAATAAAATTTATTTAAAAGAGCAGCTTTTCGGTTTTAAAATGAGCAGGTCAAAAACACTTTCAAAAAATATGGATGATTCAAATAAAATCATTTTGGAACTTCAAAACGTTGGAGAGAAAATCTCTTATGAAAATATCGCAGTTATTTTACTAAATCCCGTACCTGATTCTTTCAACGATGCAAAATCTTCCACTAAATATGGCAGATATGGTTTATCTCTTTCCGATGTTAGAAAAGCTTTGAAATTGAAAGATTTGGATTTAAAAAAAGAAAATAAATCACACGATGAAAACCCTTACGTGCGAGGGAGAGTTGATCGGAGGGAACCCCTTAGTCACAGGTCTAAAAGTAAATGGTGATCCAAATCTCGAGAAAGGAACAAAGTGAAATGCTTTTACTGTGGTATGGAGGGTCATATGAAAAAAAAGTGTTTTAAAAGTATTAAAGATGAAAAAAAACGTAAACATTGTAAAGGGAGTAATAAAATCGACAAAAACCCACGATTTTGATTCTGATGGTAATTCTATGTTTTCAGAGGTTTTGTATGTTTCCCTTTCCCCTTCTTATTCTAAAGTTGTTGATCATTGGGTTTTTTATTTTGGCTGTACATTTCACATGACACCCAACAAGCACTGGTTTTCAAATCTCAAATCCTTAAATCAAGGTAAGGTTTACGCGGGAAAAAATCAATTTGTGATGTTAAAGGCATTGGAAATATTTTCATTAAAATGCATGATGGTGTGACTAGGAAACTCATTGAGGTGAAATACGTGCCCGAACTTCGTTAGAATCTTATCTCTCTAGGTTATTTGGATTCTCTCGGTCTTTCTTTTAAATCCAAAATAGTATTTTACGTATTTGCAAAGGAAACCTAGTCATGCTAATAAGTTTTAAAAGAGATAGTTTATATATCCTTTTTGGCAAAACAGTTTGTAACTCCTCTGTATTGATTTCAAAAACTATTCCCGAAAAAACTATGTTGTGGCCTCGTCGGATTGGCCACATTAGTGAAAAGGGATGTTATTATTTACTAAAACAAAATCTTTTATGTGGTGACAAAATTGATTCTTTGGATTTTTGTGACCACTACGTTTTGGGAAAACAACACAAAATTAGTTTTTCAACAAGCACACACAAGTCTTCTACTAAACTTGATTACGTGCAATGTGATCTTTGGGGACCTGAAAAGGTTCCAACTTATGGTGGTAATATTTATTTCTTTTCTATTGTTGATGATTTTTCAAGGCATGTTTGGGTCTTTCTTTTAAAAACTAAGGATCAAACTTTTGAAAAGTTTTATGAGTGGAAACATTTTGCCAAAAATCATTCTAGAAATAAACTAAAAACTATCAGGACCAGTAACAGTCTTGAGTTTTGTAACCGGAAGTTCTCTGATTTGTGTACATCACATGGCATCTTGCACCATGGGACGGTTAGATATAACCCCCAGCAAAATGGAGTAGCTGAGAGGATGAACCGTACCATTACGGATAAGGTTAGATGTCTCCTTGTTTCCTCTGGTGTCCCAAAACCTTTCTGGGGTGAAGCTGTTAGCACAGCTGTCTATCTTATCAATAGATCCCCTTCTACAGCCATAAACTTTAGGACTCCTATAAAACTCTGTTGTGGTAAACCACCTAACCTTTCCAACCAGAAAGTTTTCGGGTTTGTGGTCTTTGCACATCATATGGAGGGTAAGATAGATCCTAGGTCTAGAAAAAGAGTGTTTATAGGATATCCTAGTGGAGTGAAGGGTTATAGAGTGTGGTTAAAGGGTGAACTGGGTGTAAAGGTTGCCATCAGTGTGGATGTTATCTTCAACGAGTTGGAAATGCTCTGTCTTAAGGATAAACCTGTCTCCGATAGTCCACCGAGTGTTCTCGCACCTAGTAGTATTCCTGTGGAGGTGGAGGTCACCTCTGAACCCTCTTTAGAACCACCACAGGAACCCGAAACCAACCAAGAGTTACCGGCATCATCCAGTAGCACACTTGATCCTCCTAGTATTTTGAAAGCCTTGATCTAGTTTTAGAAGGTTCTGAAGAGGAGGAAGAGCATCCTAAAGTCAACTCAAGCCCAAGCCCTTAGAAATTACCAGCTTGCGAGAGATAGGGTTAGAAGAGTGCTTAAGGAACATCCTCGGTATGGTTACTCCTACATTATTTCATATACTTTTGCGGTTACATCTTATGTACAAGAAGAACCATTATATTTTTCTGATGTTTTGAAAAGCTCTAATCGCTCTTTATGGTTACATGCTATGGATAAGGAAATGTCTTCTTTAAATAAAAACAAAACCTGGATTCTTGTTCCAAAACCCTTAAAACAAAAGTTAGTTGATTGCAAATGAATTATCAAAATAAAAGAGCCTGAGTCTTCTAATGAACCTCCAAGGTTCAAGGCCAGGCTGGTTGCAAAAGGTTTTCACAAGTTGAGGGCATTGATTTGAACGAAATTTTTTCTCCTGTCGTTAAATACAAAACGATTAGGATTATTCTTGCTCTTATTGTGTTTTATGACCTCAATCTTGAACAACATGATATTAAGACCGCTTTCTTGCATGGTGATCTCGAAGAGACTATATGTGTGTCAACCACCAGGTTTTGAGGTTAAAGGTAAAGAACACATGGCGTATCTTTCGAAAAAGTCCTTATACGGACTTAAACAATCACCCAGACAATGGTACAAGAGCTCTGATTCTTTTATGTTAAAAGTTGGTTTTACTAAAAGCAACTATGATAGTTGTCAATATTTCTCCGGTAATAATGAATAACTCTGCGATCGGAGGTCTGTTTCACGCGTATGACCACTCGTTTTGATAGTTCTCGTACAGATAAATACAACGGCATCGTATGACCACTAGTTTTAGAGTGAAGGAGTAGAGAGAAGTTAGAGAGAAATTGTGCAGAGAGAGAAAGAGTAGGGAAGAGGAAGGAAAATAATGATTTTTTTCGTGCTATACATTCACATTCCTGAGTTGGATTTATGGACCCCTTTTTATCTCATAATCATCAAATGTTGGAATTTTGCCTTAATTTAAATTAAAAAAAAAATCTCTCTAACCAATTCAAACTTTTAGATTCAATAAAGGAATTCAAATATTCTAAAAAATTGGATTGAGGCCTTTAAAGCATATAATAGCTCCAAAACAAAAAAGACCTTCTTCATTTTATATATATATATATATATGTATTTCCATTCTTATAATTCGCAAGCATTTTCTCTTTAAACAAAATTCTTAAATTTCGTCTTATGAAAAATCACATTCATGAGATTTTAGTGTAGATATATATTTATATATAAATATATATATATATATATGAAAGTAAATTTAAAAGCCAAATTATTTGGGTAGCCTTTCATTTCCTTATTTTTTTTTCTCTTTTACTTTCTCTCTGAAAACTTTTAATCAAAATTCTGAAATGTTTTGAACTAATATGAATAAAATATAGACCTAAACAATTGAAGATTTTAGTTGGTAGGCAAACATTGTGATTTTTTTGTTTCATTAATAAAATATTTTTAGTTTGTGTTTGGATAGCATGTTTTTGCTTCACATAGGAATTTGATCTAATAGGAATTTCTCTTACTTTATTTCTATGGAATTTTATCAATTGAACAAAAAAATGCAGTTGATCAAATGGAGAATTGTCTTGCCAAAATCTTCAATGGATAAATATTCTACCCTTAAAAGAAAAACCTAGGTTGAGGATAAATTAAAACAATTAATGAATGATCCATAAATTGAACAACTAAAATTTAAAATATGTGAGCCCTTCCCGAACATTTTATATTTTGAAAAAAGTAACACATTTTATATTTTTCTAAAAAGTGTTGTTACATAATTATTTTAACTTGAAATCAATGTTACATTAAAATAAATTTCAAATTTGTAAAGTAACTCTATAAATTATTTTTTTTTTTTTTTGGTTATTAAAAAAGTTCCCTTTTACACCAAAAAAAAAAACTAATGTTATAAAAGACACATGTCAATTATATATGTTATATATACTCTAACAAATAAGAAATTATCACAAAAAAGATAAATTACATGAAAAGAAAATAACTTTTACCTTATATTAATGAGGAATAAATTTTTGATGTTTTAGTTTACCTAGATTAAAAAGAAAGGAATAGAAAAAGGAGTGAGTAAAAGCAGTTCTTTCTTTTTTTTTTTTTTTCTTCTAAAAAAGCAGTTCTTTCTAAGGAAGTAAACAAAAAAAAGTTAATTTCTCAAAAATGAACCTTACTTTAAGTGATTGCAAATATATGAACTCCATGACAAAATATAATTCCCACTAAAAAGATAATGATTCTTTCAACTCCATGACCAGATAAACAATATTATCTTTGATAGGGAACATAGTCAATTTAATAGAGTTTTAGTAGTAACATTGAATAGAGTTTGTTAAAATTTTAATTTATATCAATAGCATAAAATTTTTATGAATTTAAAACAAAGATTAATTTTTTAAATTAATTTAGTATTGTTAAAATCTTCTACACTAATAATATAAACCTTATAAACTAATCTTCCAGGAAAAAAAACTTATAACTGAATCAAAAATATTAGGACATAATTAAGAAGAGATTCTCGTGTCTCAATGAATGTATCAACTTTAAGCAAAAATTATGAAAAGAATAATTTAATACATAAAAGAACAAATAGAAACTCAAATTAGACCAAAAAAATGAGGACTGTAGAAAGAGAAAAATTTACCTTCAAACTTGAGAAGACTTGATATGAGCACTTCTGAAGAGAGGAGTTCAAGAATGGCTCTGTCTCTTTCTCGTGTGTTGGTTGGTTATAGAAAAAAAATGACAAAGTAACCAAATTATCAATTGATTTTCTTAAACAATTGAGAATTTTTACTAATAAAAAATTTTAAAAAATCATAAAAATAGAATGAAGTATTTGACTGCTCAAACATAATAGATATAGATAGATGTATAGATGTTGCAAAAGATATTTTCAAAATGTCACGAATCTTGCCGATCATATTAGAACTTGGAGTCTAAAACAGTTTTAAATGGGATTCTCCAATGATTAAACTGCACAATTGATGCATATTGCAGTTACACCTTGAAAATCAAACGTGAAGAAAGGAGAAGAATAAAAGGAAAAAATACATCTTTTTAAAGAAAGTAAAATAATTAGAGAAGGAGAATTACTACCAATTGCGAGTCAATGAAAAAATATTTCCACAACTTCAGAAAATTTTTATGTACTAAAAATTGATTGTGATGACTGTCGAAAGAAAAAGAATGCAGAAGAAGAAGAGATATGAACAATGGACATGGATATATATTGATAGAGGAGTTAGAGTCAGAGTTTGAATTAATTTTTACTAATGAATAAAAAATTTTGTAGTTAATTAAATAAATCTAAAAATCTAAAAAATAAAGATAAGATTTTCAAAGCTTTAGAAGAGGAGAGAAAGTATCATATATATTTCAATATATATACAACGTATGGATATATGTACATAATCTTGAATGAATCTTAATTTTTTGCAATGTATGTGAGAATTATTTCAAAATGAAGTGTTTTGGAAGCGTTATTAGAAATATTTTTTTTATCTAGTTATTTGTGAGTGTAAATGTCTTTTTTTCTAAGAATGAAGCCGATGAGAAATAAAACAAGTATTTATTAGTATCACCATATATATATATATATATAAAAACTATATATATATCAAAACTTCTTTTAGGAGGCTAGAAAGTGATCAGAGGATCTAGTGGGACATATAATTATTGTACAATGTATAAAATGTAGTGGGAATAATCATGAATGAATCTTAATTTTGTGAAATGCATGTTAGCATTATTTAAAAATTAAGTCTTTTGGAAATGTTATTAGAAATATATATTTTTTGTCTAGGTGTTGTATGAGTAAATGTGATTTTTTCTAAGAATCAAGCTCACAAGAAACAAAACAAGTACTTATGTGTATCACCATATATATATATGTAAGTATATAATGAAACTTTTGTAGGAGACGAGAATGTGATCATGGAGTCCAATGGGGCATAGTAGTTAATGTATTTTGAGCTTTCATTAAGCATACAGAAGACTTTTTGTTAAAGGCTTTATTGAAGAAATTATGGAGAATTTTTTATTTATTGTAGGCCTTTATACGTTATTTGGAGTGTATTTATCACGTTTAAAAATTTTACGTATTAAAGAGTAAATTAAGAAAGTTTGGAATTATAATAGATGTTGGTTGTGAAGGACAATCTTAACGTAGTGGACGGTGAAGTAAGGTGGAAAACATTCGCCGCTTCTTTGAATATAGTTCTAAATCTAAGGTTTTGAAACGATGAATCGTGGTAACCTTTTTTATTCCTGATCAAATAATCTAAAACTTCTTTGCCTTTCATTGTATTTAATTTTTTTAATTTTGACTAGAAGGGAAAGTTCGAATTTAATTTGTTGAGAATCCCATATCGGCTAATTAAAGAAAAATAATTACTCCTTATAAAAATTTGGGCAGTCCTCCCCTCTTGAGGTAGCTTTTGGGGTGAGTAAGGCCCAAGCCAAAAAATTCTAACAAGGTATCCGAGCCAATTGTTGGGCTGCTGAGTTGGGCCACCCGCGCAGATGTCCAATCCTGCAAAATTCCACGCACCAGATGTTCATTCCTGGGCGTGAGGGGGTGTGTTGAGAATCCCACATCGGCTAATTAAAGAAAAACAATTACTCCTTATAAAAACTTGGGCAGTCCTCCCCTCTTGAGGTACCTTTTGGGGTGAGTTAGTCCCAAGCCCAAAAATTCTAACATAATTGAAGATATGTTAATGATGAAATTATTTTATATTTACTGTCTCTTTTTTCCAGTGAATTTGTTTGTTGGAGTGTCTAATATTAGGAGGCATTGCAAGTTTGAGATAATGGTTACAACCCTCTTTGTTTCGATTCAAGTTGTTTATTAAGTTCCTGAAATTTTAATAGATTTATGTATAAGTGTTTTATAGTACATATTAATTTCAAATATAGAAATGGTAATGAGTACCGATTTGATTGTTTTTTACATTCGATATATGTACTTAATTATCATATGCAAATTTGTTTGAAAAATTATTCGAATAAATATTGCAGTGTTATAATGTGGGAATGGGAAAGTTTGGTGGGACATTTCCAAACTCATCTAATGTCTTTAGTTAGGTGGATTTAATACTTAGTATATATTCATCTTGCCTTTTCCAATGAAAAAATAGTTAACAACTGATACTTTAGTAGCTAATACGATCTTAATTTCATGATGTGCATAATGTTTTATAAAATTAGTATGAATAATCTTGAATGAATCTTAACTTGGTACAATGTATGTGAGCATTGTTTCAAACTGAAATTTTTTGGAAAATATAGATTAGAAATATATATTTATTATCTGTGTTTTTGTGTGTAAATTTTCTAAGAATGAAACATTACAATTATTGATGTGTAACAGCCTATTGAGATATATACATATATATATAATAAGTTTCTATAATGAAACTCTATTTAGAAGCCTAAAATGTGATCACATAGTCTAATGGGACTTAGTAAATACTGTGCTTTGGGCTTTTATTAAGCATACTAGAAGACTTTTTGCTAAAGACTTTACTAAAGCCCATGGTGGAGATTTTTTATTTATTGTAGGCCTTTATATAATAATTGGAGAGTGTTTGTCTCATTTAAAAACTTCAGGGATTAAAGAGTAAATTAAAAAAGTTGGGAATTATAATAGACGATGGTTGTTATGCAAAATCTATCTTAATGTAATAAACATTGAAGTAAAAAGAACAGCTGCTTCTTTGAATATAATTTATAAATCTAGGGTTTTGAAACAGCGAATAGTGGTAAGTTTTTCTTATTTTGGATCGTACAATCTAAAACTTCTTTGCCTTTGATTGAATTTAATTTTTTCAATTTTTATTATAAGGGAAAGTTTGAATTAAGTTGGAGATATATTAATGATGAAATTATTTTCATATTTATTGTTTCTCGTTTCTTCAGAAGATTTGTTAGGTGGATTCGCTAAAATTAGGAGGCACTACAATTTTGAGGTAAGGGTATAACTATATAACTTGATTTGTATTTATTGAAGTTTTTCATTAAGTTCTTGAAGTTTTAATAGATTTATGTATAACTGTTTTAAAATATTTAACTTGATTTGTATTTATTGATGTTTTTTTATTAAGTTCTTGAAGTTTTAATAGATTTATGTATAACAATTTAAAATTTATATCAATTTAAAATAAGAACTATAACGAGTATGGATTTGATTGATTTTTACATTCGATATATGTACTGACTATGACATGTACATTATGTGTTTGAAAATTTATCTGACTAAAGAGTTTGGTGTTATACTTAGGGACAGTTTCAATCTCATCTACCACATAGTTAGATGGATTTAATACCTAGTATCAATTCGTCTTGAAACAAAACATGACAAGAATTATGTTCAATTTTTTGTGGAAAAGAAGAGCAAAGGAGCTCCTTATATATGTGTGTGTGTGTATTTGATGTAGAGGTTTTTCAATTGCTACAGTTCTAGCGGGATTCAATTTCTCAATCCTATAAAGATTTAAGTCTTCAAATTTACGAGGATCAAAATGCTTAATTTGAGAAGATTTCAATTTTCAAATTCTACCACGATTAAAATCTCTAAATCTTATGAAGACCGAAGTCTTTAATTTCTGAGGAGATTCAATTTCTTTGTTAATCCAACTTCCTTAATTCTTCGAGAAAGAGTATCTTCCTAATTAGATTAGGAATCAACACTTCAAACTATCCCAATTAGGATGGGTTCAAGCCTCATAAATCATATGTCCAAATACTTCAAGCCTTGTCTTTAAATTTCCAACTAATCACTTTATCCAAGTGTTGAAGTGGGGGTATTATTAGATAATAAAATGTTGATTAATTTATTTTATCAAAGACTAAATAAAATAAATAGTTTAGTCTTAGTTATTTAAATGAAAATAAGTCTTTGGGCCATCCATACTGGGTTGGATTTTGAATTTTTTTGAATAATATCCAAATACATTTTAAATAAAGCCCAATAAATATGAGACCTATGCAATCAGCCCCAATTTAATTGAGCCCAAAATCATTTTACATTTAGTCCATAAATTATGGGTTAAATCTATTGGAACTCATCATATAAGGAGTTGGGTCGACTCAACACCGATGATAGGTTGCTGAGTAACCAAGGAACCCAAAGCCCCATCGCCACCTATTAATAAAGGTCTTCCCCAAGGTTGAGAAACCATTCAAAAGGAGATTCAGAAAAGACTCAAGCTTGAAACAAGTGAAAGCTCTCCAAAGACTCTCCTTAGAGGCTCTCCAACAAAGGTCTTCTTCAAATATCTAAGCATTCTTCACGTTCTTCTTCTGAAGGAATAAGAAAAGCTACAACAGCTCTACGATTCGAGATTAAGCTTCCGAGCCCTCGAGTTCAACACCAGAGTTGTTTCGACTAAAGCTTCCAAGCAGCCCAATTGAAAATAAATGTTCATGCGACTCGACATCAAGTTTCCTAGGTATCGAGTTCACAATCGAAGTTTGTCCGATTCGAGATTAAGCTTTCATGCCTTCATTCATATTCAAAGGTCATGCAATTCGACGTCAAGCTTTCAAGCCCTCGAGTTCATAATAAAAGTTCGTTCAAGTCAAGATCAAGCTTTCAAGCTCTCGAATCTTTGTTTTTCTAAAGAAAAGAATCTGAGAATTCTCCTACAAATTAGGAACTTCTCCAGGTATTTGTAACCACTTCAATATTTTTCTTGTCTTTTAATTTACAAACCTGAAATTTTTTCTACGTATAGTGACATATAAACTTTTACATCCCCATGGAGGCCAATCAAACAATGTTTAATACAACATACATACTATTTTGTAATATAGTAGAGGTAAAGATACTAACCGATCCTAAAATAAGAAAATATCTGCCGCACAAGAGCTTCTTATCTCGAACCTGCATCAAAGACAAAAATACAAGTAATTAAAAGTGTATTCTTAAAAGGAATATATGGTAAGTTATCGAATTGAGAAGAAGTCCTAGCACAAAGCATACAATCCTTTCAAGTTTATAGGAGAAAATATACTTCGTAGCCAATGCTAAAACAAGTACATTTCATTCATAGCCCCACATTAAAAACATAAAAATGTAACGAATTAATGTCATATTCTTATATAAACTAAAAAGATTATGGTAAATGTCAAGTTTGAAAGTAATCTTTATATATTCAAAATTCTCTTCAACTTAATTATCTACGACCACTTTTACTGAAAAATTGTTGTGAGAACCTTGAGAAGATCATCATCTTTTTTTTTAATAATACCATCGATCATTATCCGGAAGCCTAGCTCCCTGCTAGAATGGAGGCTGCTGGGTTGGGCTGAGGTTGTTGGGTTGTTGGAATGGGTCTGTCAAGCTGGGCTGGATTAGAGGCTGTTGGGTCGGGCCAAGTTTTTTGGGTTGTTGGAATGGGTCTATCAAGCTGGGTTGGAGTGAGCGTGCTTCCGTACTGGGTCGCGTGAGGAGCTGGGTCAGACGCAGCAAGCCTAATCAAAGTGCTTAAGCTATTGGGATAAATCTGATGAAGCTACTGGGCTAAGGGCTCAATTTGCTAAAGCTGCTGGGCTGAATTTGTTGGTGTTCTACTTTCATAGAAAAAATCACTTCCCCTTTCTAGTGAGCCCAAAATTTGTTCTCAAAATTATAAGAGCTTACAAAATCCGGAATGCACTATGGCGTGTCTGATTTCTCTTTGTAGGGAAACTTGGTCTCATAAAAAATTACATCTCTTGACAAAATAAAATTCTCCCGTTGCAAGTCATAAAACGGCCAACCTTTCTTGTTAAAGGGACAGCCGAAGAATACACACAGTCTGCTTCGAGCTCGGAATTTATCTTTAGCTAGTTTATGATCATGGATATAAGCTAAACACACCTGAAACTCTTAATGTGAGAAATGTTGATTAGAAATATATATTTATTATCTAGGTGTTTTTGTGTATAATTATTTTTTTCTAAAAATGAAACATGACAAGTATTTATGTGTAACAACCTTTTGAGATATATATACATAATAACAATAATAAGTTTTTATAGTAAAACGTTTTTAAGAGGCTAGAATGTGATCATACAGTCTAATGGAACTTAGCATCTATTATACTTTGGGTTTTCATTACGCATAATAGAATACTTTTTGCTAAAGACTTTATTGAAGCTTGATATGAAGATTTTTTATATATTTTAGGCCTTTATTCATTACTTGGATTTTTTATTTATTTTAGGCCTTTATACATTACTTGGAGTGTATTGGAGTCGTTTAAAAATTTTAGGGACTAAAGAGAAAATTTAAAAAGTTGGGATTTATAATAGATGATTGTTATGAAGCAAACTCTATCTTAATGTAACGGACATTGAAAGGTGGAAAAAAAAAAGCCGCTTCTTCGAATATAGTTCGTAAGTCTAAGGTTTTGAAACAGTGAATTGCGGTAACTTTTTTTAATTTGGATCGAATAATCTCAAGCTTCTTTGCCTTTGATTGATTTATATTTTTCAATTTTTATTAGAAGGGAAACTTTGAATTAAATTGAAGATATGTTAATGATGAAATTACTTTTTGTATTTATTGTGTCTCATTTTTTAAGAGGATTTGTTCGGTGAATTCACTAATATTAGGAGGCATTTCAAGTTTGAGTTAAGGGGCATAACCCTCTTTTTTTTTTTTTCATTGAAGTTTTAATAGATTTATGAATAATTGTTTTTAATATATATATATATATATCAATTTCAATTATGAAACTGTATTGAGAAAATCAATTTGTTTGATTTTTACATTAGATATATGTATTTTCTATGACATTTACATTATATGTTTGAAAATTTATTCAAATAAATAGTTTAGTGTTATAAATCAAGACATTTCAAATCTCATCTACAACATAGTTAGGCAGATTTCATACCTAGTATCAATCTCATCTACACATAGTTTGGAACTGATATTTTCGTAGCTAGTGTCATCTTAATCTCATGACAAATATAATGTTTTGATAAAATGTAGTGAAAAAAATTTTTGAGTGCATCTTAATTTTGTGCAATGTATGTGAGCATTATTTCAAAATGAAGTTTTAATGGAAATGTGGATTAAGAATATATATTTATTATCTAAGTATTTTTATGTGTATATGTGTTTCATTCAAACAATGAAGCTCACTAGAAAAGGACAAGTATTTATGTATAACATCGTCTTTAAAAAACAAGATCAGAATTATGTTTAATTTTCTGTGAAAAAGCTTCTTATATATATATATATACATGGGTTTAATGTAGAGGTTTTTCAACTGCTATAATTCTAGAGGGATTCAATTTTTGAATCCTATAAAGAACAATTGCTATAATTCTAGAGGGATTCAAATTTATGAGGATCAAAATCTTTAATTTGAGAAGGATTCAATTTTCAAATTCTACAAGGATTAAAGTCTCTAAATCTTATGAAGATCGAAGTCTTTAATTTGTAGGGAATTTTTTTTTTATCCAACTTCCTTGATTCTTTAAGGAAGAGTACTTTCCTAATTATATTAAAATCAGTACTTCAAATGGGCCGTCCATATTAGGTTTCGTTCAAGCCTCATAAATTATATGTCCAAATACTTCAAGACCTTGTCTTTAAATTTCCAACCAATCACTTTATTCAAGTTTTGAAGTGGGGGCATTAGTAGACAATAAAATTTTTATTAATTCATTTAATCAACGAGTAAATAAAATAAATAGTTTAGTCTAATTGTAAAACAAAATCGAGTGTTTGGGCCATCCATACTAGGCTAGATTTGGAATTTTTTTTATAATATCAAAACGCATTTTGAATAAAGCCCAATAAATATGAGACCCATTCTATCAAGCCCCAATTTAATTGGGCCCAAAATTATTTTACATTAAGTCCATAAATGATAGGTTAAATCTATTGGAACTCATAAAATAAAGAGTTGGGATGACCCAACACCGATAACAGGTCGCTGGATGGCCAAACAACCCAAAGCCCCATCTGCACATATAAATAAAGGTCTTCCAAAGGTTGAAAAATCATTTAGAAGGAAATTCAAAAGAGACTCTCCCTAGAGGCTCTACAACAAAGGTCTTCTTCGAATCTCTAAGCATTCTTCACGTTCTTCATCCAAATGAGTAATGAAAGCTATAATGGCTCTACGATTTGAGATCAAGCTTTCGGGCCCTCGAGTTCATCACAAGAGTTCGTCCGACTCAAGCTCCAAAGCTACCGAGTTCAAAATCAAAGTTCATCCAACTGGAAATCAAGTTCCCAAGGTGTCAAGTTCACAATCGAAGTTTGTCCGATTCGACATAAAGCTTTCAAGCCTTCGATACACATGCAAAGTTAATGCAATTCGAGATCAAGCTTTCAAGCCCTCGAGTTTATACTCAAAGTTTGTTTAATTTAAGATCAACCTTTCAAGACCTCGAATAAATTTTTTTCTAAATAGAAGAATCGGAGGATTCTCCTACACATCAGGAACTTCCCCAGAGATTAGCAACCACTTCAAATATTAATAAATACTTTGTCGCTATATTTTTCTTGTCTTTTAATTTACAGACTTGAAATTTTTGCTGCGTACATTGAGATATAAACTTTTCCATCCTATTGAGGCAAATCAACCAATTTTTAATAACGAAGCATACTATTTTGTAAAATAGTAGAGTGAAAGATACAAAGTAAGCGACATTAAAATAAGATAATATCTGTTGCACTAGAGCATCTTATCTCGAACCCGCATCAATGACAAAATGTAAGTAATTAAAAGGTAAAAGGAATATATGGTAACTTATCGAATTGAGAGGAAGTCCTAGCACAAAACATACAATCTTTTCAAGTTTATGGGAGAAAAAAAACTTCGTAGCCAATGCTAGAACAAGTACACTTCTTTTCTTAGTCCTACATTAAAAACATACAAATATAATGAATTAATGTAATATTCTTATATCAACTAAAAAGATTATGGTGCATGTCAAGTTTGAAAGTAATATTTATAAATTCAAAAATTCTCTCAAGTTAATTATCTATGACTACTTTTAGTAAAAGATTGGTGATGAGAACCTTGTGAAGATCATCATCTTTTTTATTAATAACACCATCGATCATCATCCAGAAGCCTAGCTCTCTTCTAGAGAACTTTCATATCTAGCAAAATCTATTTCGGTTTTACGTCTAATCAATCCCTTGATCAATCTCCCTTTTCTACCTTTAATATATCCTACGATTTTCGTGCACAGATATATTAATTTAACACTATAAACCCCCAATCCATCAACTCAATTAAATTTATTTGAGAGTAGTTAGTTCATTTCTAATAGTTTTGGTAGTTAATGTTCATAAGATTTTGATTGAGGGTTCAAGTGTGTTGGGAAATAATTCGAAAAGACCTCATGGCATAAGTACAATAAAGTAAATAGATGATAGCTAACCTTAGTTTTTAAAATACTAGATCTAACTTCTCTAAAAACCTACGTATGCAAGAGAGACTGTCGAAAAAGAAGCAAAGGCTAGGAAAAGAAGATATAGGTTTAAAGGAATTAGAAAATGTGCAATTTTAAAGTTAAGTGATTAAATTTCTAATGCGTTTTGAGTTATGAACAAGGCTTTTTAGGAAAGATTACGATTTTTCTGAAAAGTAGTTTCATCTTTTTTGAAGAAGGAATCAAGCATTGATATTTTAAAAGAATCATGTTAGTTATATATGTGTGGATGATTCTTAATTATATGGTAAAATATTAAAGTTATATATAATATCCAAGCAACCGAAGTGTGCGTCATTGAAGTGAAGGACTGATTAGAGTCTAGAATCCTAATATTTGATCTTGCAATAAACCAAAGATGCATATTTATATGATGTCTGTATGATTGTTCAATAAAAACTAACATATGATTTTAATGCATATGGGTTTCATTTTAAGGTTTAAGTAACTTTCTGTATAATTTTGACTTGTTTAATGTAAATTTGATATCATCATTTTATCAAAGAAAAAAGTTTTATTTCTTCATGTTTTGCACGGTACTGTACAGTAACTCTAAGAGAATAGCAATGCTACTTAAGTTCCACTACCCAACACTAGTCAGTGCATGCTAAAGGAGAAAATTTGTGACTTTTGTTGAATTGGTCAAGTTTTTTGAAAGTGATATCATTTAACAATAAAATGTTTACTTTCTTCTTTTCCTTTGAAACCGAGAACATATATACTCAGTTATTGAATTTGAAACCAAGAACATATTTACTCAGTTATTTAATTCTTCTATTTTTGCAAATGGTAAACTTATGCATTTTCTTATGTCGTATGACCATTGTCCAAATTCTCTTTTAAGGTGGTCAATTTTGAATTTCAAAACATGAACTACTTTTGAATCATGATTTCTAAAGAATTTTGACCAAAAGGTTTTTTTGTATAAATATGCCTGACTCTGGAAAAATTTTATTTACTTATTGAGTTGGAAAGCTCATCCCTTTTCCCAACCTTGTAAATGACTATAAGTCAAAGCATGACGATTTAGGAGATTGGCAATAAGTCTCTTTTTGGAGATAAAAGAGTTATTATTTGGGTAAAAAGCTCCAGTAACCCCTAAACTTTTTGGGGTTTCGGTTTTTGACCTTCACCTTGAAAATGACTAATTTTGGGCCTAAAACTTTAGTAGCGTTCGAAAAATGACCCATCCATCCATTTTAGGAGTTAATTAAGTAAAGATCAAACAAAGTTAAAGGCTATATTTACACGTCGTGTCTCGACCTCAAATATAGGGCATGACACATATAACAGTGAACGAAAGTAGGATACTTTTAGTGTTGAAGTCATGGTAATTGTCCCTTTGTAAATCTTTTGTGATTTCCTTAATATGATTCTTAAAGTTTTTTATGAAGCCAAGGCTGTAAATATTTTTTCGTTTCTTTTTCTCTTGCCATTTGTGCGTTGGGATTATTTTAAAAATTGTAGCGTTGGATGTTTTAGTATAGCTTGTTTCTTTTCGATGAATATGTAATCTGTGGGTGTCTTTCTGAAAAAATAGTTGGCTGGAGATGTTTTATGGTTAAGTAATTTTTAGAAGAGTTTTGAGAAGTATTGTATTTGGCATCTCTCAGAAGCTTTAGGGAGAGTAAAAATAGAAGACTTTAGCCACTTAAGTATTTCATTTTCCTAGCCACTTAATTACACTTATTTGCCTTTTAAAACATGTCAGTTCCAAAAATTGAAGCTGATAAGTTTGATGGCAAATCTGATTTTGCAATGTGGCGAAGAAAAATGAAAGCAGTTTTGGTAAAAAGTAAAATTGTACCCGCTATTTGTAGCCACGAAGAGTATCCAGAATCTTGGAGGGTTAAGTTCTTACAGAAAAACTAGGTGATACACACAGTTGCCTCACTTTGCATTTTACCGACAATCTTTTACGAGAAATCGACGAAAAACACAATGCTTTTGACTAAACTGGAAAAACTATAGTTGGAAAAATCTATTTCAAATAAAATTTATTTAAAAGAACAGCTTTTCAGTTTTAAAATTATTGGGTCAAAAACACTTTCAAAAAATATGGATGATTCAAATAAAATCGTTTTGGAACTTCAAGACGTTGGAGAGAAAATCTCTGATGAAAATATTGCAGTTATTTTACTAAATGCTTACCTGATTCTTTCGACGGTGTAAAATCTGCCATTAAATATGGCAAAGATGGTTTATCTTTTTCTGATGTTAAAAACGCTTTGAAATCGAATGATTTGGATTTAAAAAAAGAAAATAAATCACACGATGAAAACCTTTACGTGCGAGGGAGAGTTGATCGGAGGGAACCTCTTAGTCACAGGTCTAAAAGTAAAGGGTGACCCAAATCTCGAGAAAACAACAAAGTGAAATGATTTTAATGTGGTAAGGAGGGTCATATGAAAAATACGTGTTTTAAAAGTATTAAAGATGAAAAACAACGTAAACATGGTAAAGGGAGTACTAAAGTCGACAAAACCCACGATTTTGATTCTGATGGTAATTCTATATTTTCAGAGGTTTTGTGTGTTTCCCTTTCCCCTTCTTATTCTAAAGTTGTTGATCATTGGGTTTTTTATTCTGGCTGTACATTTCACATGACACCAACAAACACTGGTTTTCAAATTTCAAATCTTTAAATCAAGGTATGGTTTACACGAGAGAAAAATCAAGTTTGTGATGTTAAAGGCATTGAAAATATTTTCAATAAAATGCATGATGGTGTGACTAGGAAACTCATTGAGGTGAAATACGTGTCCGACCTTCGTTAGAAACTTATCTCTCTCGGTTATTTAGATTCTCTTGGTCTTTCTTTTAAATCCAAAATAGTATTTTACGTATTTGCAAAGGAAACCTAGTCATGCTAATAAGTTTCAAAAGAGATAGTTTATATATCCTTTTTGGCAAAATAGTTTGTAACTCCTCTGCATTGATTTCAAAAACTATTCCCGAAAAACCTATGTACTATTCCTGAAAAAATTATGTTATGGCATCGTCGGATTAGCTACATTAGTGAAAAGGGACGTTATTATTTACAAAAACAAAATCTTTTATGTCGTGACAAAAAATTGATCCTTTGGATTTTTGTGACCACTACGTTTTGGAAAAACAACACAAAATCAGTTTTTCAACAAGCACACACAAGTCTTCTACTATACATGATTACGTGCATTGTGATCTTTAGGGACCTGAAAAGGTTCCAACTTATGGTGGTAATGTTTATTTCTTGTCTATTGTTGATGATTTTTCAAGGCATGTTTAGGTCTTTCTTTCAAAAACTAAAGATCAAACTTTTGAAAAGTTTTATGAGTGGAAACATTTTGCCAAAAATCATTCTAGAAATAAACTAAAAACTATCAGGACCGATAACAGTCTCGAGTTTTGTAACCGGAAGTTCTCTAATTTGTGTGCATCGCATGGCATCTTGCATCATGGGAAGGTTAGATATAACCCCCAGCGAAATGGAGTAGCTGAGAGGATGAACCGTACCATTACGGATAAGGTTAGATGTCTCCTTGTTTCTTCTGGTGTCCCAAAACCTTTCTGGGGTGAAGCTGTTAGCACGGCTATCTATCTTATCCATAGATCTCCTTCTGCAGCTATAAACTTTAGGACTCCTATAGAACTCTAGTGTGGTAAACCCCCTAATGTTTCCAACCTGAAAGTTTTCGGGTTTGCAATCTTTGCACATCAGATGGAGGGTAAGCTAGATCCTACGCCTAGAAAATGAGTTTTTATAGGATATCCTAGTGGTGTGAAGGGTTATAGAGTGTGGTTAAAGGGTGAACCGGGTGTAAAGGTTGCCATCAGTAGGGATGTTATCTTCAACGAGTTAGAAATTTCCTGTCTTAAGGATAAACCTATCTCCGATAGTCCACCGAGTGTTTCCACACCTGGTAGTATTCTTGTGGAGGTGGAGATCACCTCTGAACCCTCTTTAGAACCACCACAGGAACCCGAAACCGACCAAGAGTTACCAACATTTTCTTCCAGTAGCACACTTGATCCTCCTAGCATTTCTGAAACCCTTGATCTAGTTTTAGAAGGTTCTGAAGAGGAGGAAGAGCATCCTGAAGCTCAACTCAAGCCCAAGACCTTAGAGATTACCAGCTTGCGATAGATAGGGTTAGAAGGGTGCTTAAGGAACATCCTCGGTATGGTTACTCCTACATTATTTCATATGCTTTTGCGGTTGCATCTTATGAAGAAGAAAAAGAACCATTATGTTTTTCTTATGTTTTGAAAAGCTCTAATCTCTCTTTATGGTTACGTGCTATGGATAAGGAAATGTCTTCTTTAAATAAAAACCAAACCTAGATTCTTGTTCCAAAACCCTTAAAACAAAAGTTAGTTGATTGCAAATGAATTTTCAAAGTAAAAGAGCCTGAGTCTTCTAATTAACCTCCAAGGTTTAAGGCCAGGCTGGTTGCAAAAGGTTTTCACAAGTTGAGGGCATTGATTTTAACGAAATTTTTTCTCCTGTCGTTACATACAAAACGATTAGGATTATTCTTGCTCTTATTGTGTTTTATGACCTCGATCTTGAACAACTTGATATTAAGACCGCTTTCTTGTATAGTGATCTCGAAGAGACTATATGTGTCAACCACCAGGTTTTGAGGTTAAAGGTAAAGAACAGATGGAGTGTCTTTTGAAAAAGTCTTTATACGGACTTAAACAATCACCCTGACAATGGTACAAGAGGTCTGATTCTTTTATGTTAAAAGTTGGTTTTACCAAAAGCAACTATGATAGTTGTCTATATTTCTCTTGTAACAATGAATAACTCTGCAATCGGAGGTCCGTTTCACGCGTCTGACCACTCGTTTTGATGGTTCTCGTACAGATAAACGCAATGGTATCGTATGACCACTAGTTTTAGAGTGAAGGAGTAGAGAGAAATTTAAGAGAAATTGTGTAGAGAGAAAGAGTAGGGAGGAGGAGGGAAAATAATGATTTTTTTCGTGCTATACATTCACATTCCCGAGTTAGATTTATCGACCCTTTTTTATCTCAAAATCATCAAAATTGGAATTTTGCCTCAATTTACATAAAAATAAATAAAATCTCTCCAACCAATTCAAACTTTTAGATTCAATAAAGGAATTCAAATATTCTAAAAAATTGGATTGAGGCCTTTAAAGCATATAATAGCTCCAAACCAAAAAAGACCTTCTTTATTTTATATATATATATATTTCCATTCTTATAATTTGCAAGCATTTTCTCTTTAAACAAAATTCTTAAATTTCGTCTTATGAAAAAATCACATTTATGAGATTTTAGTGTATATATATATATATATATATATGAAAGTAAATTTAAAAGCCAAATTATTGGGGTAGCTTTCCATTTCCTTATTTTTTTTTTCTCTTTTACTTTCTCTCTGAAAAATATTAATTAAAATTCTGAAATGTTTTGAACTAATATGAATAAAATATAGACCTAAACAATTGAAGATTTTAGTTGGTAGGCAAACATTGTGATTTTTTTGTTTCATTAATAAATTTTTTTTTTTTGTTATTAAAAAAGTTCCCTTTTACACAAAAAAAAAAAAAAAAAAACTAATGTTATAAAAGATGCATGTCAATTATATATGTTAAATATACTCTAACAAAACAGTACCCTTTTTTGAAAATTTTAATAAATTTTAAAATCCATTTCGTCGTTCAGTAGCGACAACCATCTTTTATAATTGGTACCGCGGTCGCTCTTGGGTTGGGTATTGGTGCAACATTACCTATTGATAAATCCCTAACTTTAGGTCTTTTTTAATTCAATTGTTAAATAACACGACGTATGCATCTAGGGAATAGTCGCTTCTAAAGTGAATTACCCCTAGATACATTGATTCAATTAAATTCTGAATCTATCTAGAATATATGAATTGTACTAAAGATTCAAAATCGATTTTAATCTTAAAATAAAAAATAAAAAAAAAAGACGAAGTTATATGAAATTATCACAAAAAAGATAAATTACATGAAAAGAAAATAACTTTTACCTTATATTAATGAGGAATAAATTTTTGATATTTTAGTTTACCTAGATTAAAAAGAAAAATAGAAAAGGGAGTGAGTAAAAGCAGTTCTTTTTTTTTTTTTTTTTTTTTTTTTTTTTTTCTAAGGGAGTAACCAAAAAAAAGTTAAATTTTAAAAAATGAACTATACTTTACGTGATTGCAAATATATGAACTCCATGACAAAATATAATTCCCACTAAAAACATAATGATTCTTTCAACTCCATGACGAGATAAACAATATTGTCTTTGATAGGGAACATAGTCAACTTAAAGGATTTTTAGTAGTAACATTGAATAGAGTTTGTTAAAATTTTAATTTTTATCAATAGCATAAAATTTTTTATGAATTTAGAACAAAGATTAATTTTTTAAAATAATTTAGTATTGTTAAATTCTCCTACACTTATAATATAAACCTTATAAACTAATCTTCCAAGAAAAAAAACTTATAACCGAATCAAAAATATTTAGGACATAATTAAGAAGAGATTCTCGTGTCTCAATGAATGTATCAACTTTTATCAAAAATTATGAAAAGAATAATTTAATATATAAAAGAACAAATAGAAACTCAAATTAGACAAAAAAAAAATGAGGACTATAGAAAGAGAAAAATTTACCTTCAAACCTGGGAAGACTTGATATGAGCACTTCTGAGGAGAAGAGTTCAAGAATGGCTTTGCCTCTTTCTTGTCTGTTGGTTGGTTATGGAAAAAAATGACAAAGTAACCAAATTATCAATTGATTTTCTTAAACAATTGAGAATTTTTTAACTAATAAAAAATTTTAAAAAATCATAAAAACAGAATGAAGTATTTGAGTGCTCAAACATTATAGATATAGATAGATGTATAGATGTTGCAAAAGATATTTTCAAAATGTCACGAATCCTACCGACCAAATTTGAACTTGGAGTCTAAAGCAATTTTAAATGCGATTCTCCAATGATTAAACTGCATAATTAATGCATATTGTAGTTGCACCTTGAAAATCAAACGCGAAGAAAGGAGAAGAATAAAAGGAAAAAATATATCTTTTTTAAGAAAGTAAAATAAATAGAGAAGGAGAATTACTACCGATTGCGAGTCAATGAAAAAATATTTCCACAACTTCAGAAAATTTTCAAGAACTGAAAATTCATTGTGATAACTGTCAAAAGGAAAAGAATGCTTAAGAAGAAGAGATATGAACAATGGACATGGATATATATTGATAGACAGTGGCGGACCCAGGACAGAAAACTTAGAGGGGCTGATTAACATTAAAAATTTGACCAAAATTGCGTCTATAAAATAGATGCATTCCAAGTGCAAAAATATTCAAAATTAGAGGGGCTTAACTGTAAAACATCAAAATTCCTAAAGTTTTTTTTTTTTGGGGGGCTCGGGTGTAGTTCCGCCACTGTTGATAGAGGAGTTAGAGTCAGAGTTTGAATTAGTTTTTATTAACCAATAAAAAATTTTGTAGTTCATTAAATAAATCAAAAAATCTAAAAAATAAAGATAAGATTTTCAAATCTTTAGAAGAGGAGAGAAAGTATCATATGTATTTTAATATATATACGTATGGATATATATATGTACATAATCTTGAAAGTATCATATCTTGTATTTAAAAATGAAGTGTTTTGGAAATGTTATTAGAAATATTTTTTTTATCTAGTTATTTGTGAGCGCAAATGTCCTTTTTTCTAAGAATGAAGCCCATGAGAAATAAAACAAGTATTTATTAGTATCACCATACATATATATGAAAACTATATATATGTCAAAACTTCTTTTAGGAGGCTAGAATGTGATCAGAGAGTCTAATGGGACGTATAATTATTGTACAATGTATAAAATGTAGTGGGAATAATCATGAATGAATCTTAATTTTGTGAAATGCATGTAGCATTATTTCAAAATGAAGTCTTTTGGAAATGTTATTAGAAATATATATTTTTTATCTTGGTGTTGTGTGAGTAAATGTGGTTTTTTCTAAGAATGAAGCTCATGGGAAACAAAACAAGTATTTATGTGCATCACCATATACATATATATATATATATATAAATATATAATGAACTTTTGTAGGAGACAAGAATGTGATCATGGAGTCTAATGGGGCATAGTAGTTATTGTATTTTGGGCTTTCATTAAGCATACAGAAGACTTTTTGTTAAAGGCTTTATTGAAGAAATTATGGAGAATTTTCTATTTATTGTAGGCCTTTATACGTTATTTGGAGCGTATTTATCACGTTTAAAAATTTTACGTATTAAAGAGTAAATTAAGAAAGTTTGGAATTATAATAGATGTTGGTTGTGAAGGACAATCTTAACGTAGTGGACGATGAAGTAAGGTGGAAAACATTGGCCGCTTCTTTGAATATAGTTCTAAATCTAAGGTTTTGAAAGGATGAATCGTGGTAACTTTTTTTATTCCTGATCGAATAATCTAAAACTTCTTTGCCTTTCATTGTATTTAATTTTTTCAATTTTGACTAGAAGGGAAAGTTCAAATTTAATTGAAGATATGTTAATGATGAAATTATTTTATATTTATTATCTCTTTTTTCCAGTGAATTTGTTTGCTGGAGTGTCTAATATTAGGAGGCATTGCAAGTTTGAGATAATGGATACAACCCTCTTTGTTTCGATTCAAGTTGTTTATTAAGTTCCTGAAATTTTAATAGATTTATGTATAAGTGTTTTTTAGTACATATTAATTTCAAATATGGAAATGGTAATGAGTACCGATTTGATTGTTTTTTACATTCGATATATGTACTTAATTATCATATGCAAATTTGTTTGAAAAATTATTCGAATAAATATTGCAGTGTTATAATGTGGGAATGGGAAAGTTTTGTGGGACATTTCCAAACTCGTCTAATGTCTTTAGTTAGGTGGATTTAATACCTTGTATATATTCATCTTGCCTTTTCCAATGAAAAAATAGTTAACAACTGATACTATAGTAGCTAATACGATCTTAATCTCATGATGTGCATAATGTTTTATAAAATTAGTATGAATAATCTTGAATGAATCTTAATTTGGTACAATGTATGTGAGCATTGTTTCAAACTGAAATTTTTTGGAAAATATAGATTAGAAATATATATTTATTATCTGTGTTTTTGTGTGTGAATTTGCTAAGAATGAAACATGACAAGTATTGATGTGTAACACCCCATTGAGATATATATATATATAATAAGTTTCTATAATGAAACTCTTTTTAGAAGCCTAGTATGTGATCACATAGTCTAATGGGACTTAGTAAATACTGTGCTTTGGGCTTTTATTAAGCATACTAGAAGACTTCTTGCTAAAGACTTTACTAAAGCCCATGGTGGAGATTTTTTATTTATTGTAGGCCTTTATATAATAATTGGAGTATATTTGTCTCATTTAAAAACTTCAGGGATTAAAGAGTAAATTAAAAAGTTGGGAATTATAATAGGCGATGGTTGTGATGCAAAATCTATCTTAATGTAAAAAACATTGAAGTAAAAAGAACAGCCGCTTCTTTGAATATAATTTATAAATCTAGGGTTTTGAAACAGAGAATATTGGTAAGTTTTTCTTATTTTGGACGAACAATCTAAAACTTCTTTGCCTTTGATTGAATTTAATTTTTTCAATTTTTATTATAAGGGAAAGTTTGAATTAAATTGGAGATATATTAATGATGAAATTATTTTCGTATTTATTGTGTCTCGTTTTTTCAGAAGATTTGTTCGGTGGATTCGCAGAAATTAGGAGGCACTACAAGTTTGAGGTAAGGGTATAACTGTATAACTTGATTTGTATTTATTGAAGTTTTTCATTAAGTTCTTGAAGTTTTAATAGATTTATGTATAACTGTTTTAAAATATATAACTTGATTTGTATTTATTGAAAATTTTCTATCAAGTTCAAGAAGTTTTAATAGATTTATGTATAACAGTTTAAAATTTATATCAATTCAAAATAAGAACTATAATGAGTATGGATTTGATTGATTTGATTGATTTTTACATTCGATATATGTACTGACTATGATATGTACATTATGTGTTTGAAAAATTATTTGAATAAAGAGTTTGGTGTTATACTTAGGGACAGTTTCAATCTACGACATAGTTAGTTGGATTTAATACCTAGCATCAATTCGTCTTGAAAATAAACATGACAAGAATTATGTTCAATTTTTTGTGGGAAACAAAAGCAAAGGAGCTCCTTTATGTGTGTGTATGTGTGTGTGTGTGTTTGATGTAGAGGTTTTTCAATTGCTATAGTTCTAGAGGGATTCAATTTCTCAATCCCATAAAGATTGAAGTCTTCAAATTTATGACAATCAAAATGCTTGATTTGACAAGAATTCAATTTTCAAATTCTACCACGATTAAAGTCTCAAAATCTTATGTATAGTGGCATATAAACTTTTACATCCCCATAGAGGCCAATCAAACAATGTTTTATACAAAATACATCCTATTTTGTAATATAGTAGCGGTAAAGATACTAATAGATCCTAAAATGAGAAAATATATGCCGCACTAGAGCGTCTTATCTCGAACTTGCATCAAAGACAAAAATGTAAGTAATTAAAAGTGTATTCTTAAAAGGAATATATGGTAAGTTATCGAACTGAGAAGAAGTCCTAGCACAAAGCATACAATCCTTTCAAGTTTATAGGAGAAAACATACTTCGTAGCCAATGCTAAATCAAGTACATTTTATTCACAGTCCCACATTAAAAACATAAAAATGTAACGAATTAATGTCATATTCTTAAATAAACTAAAAAGATTATGGTAAATGTCAAGTTTGAAAGTAATCTTTATATATTAAAAATTCTCTTCAACTTAATTATCTATGACCAGTTTTAGTGAAACAAGTGGTGTGAGAACCTTGAGAAGATCATCATCTTTTTTATTAATAATACCATCGATCATTATCCAGAAGCCTAGCTCCTTTCTAGAGCACTCCATATTCCGCAAAATATATTTTTGTTTTTTGTCCAATGAATCCTTAATAAATCTCCCTTTTCTACCTTCAATATATCCTGCAACTTTTGTGCATTGATATATAAATTGTATACTATAAACCCCCAACCATTCAATCAATCAAAATTCATTTGGGGACTAATTAGTTAGTTTCTAATAGTTTGGATAGTTAATGTAATAAGATTTTGATTGAGGGTTCAAGTGTGTTGGGAAATAATTGGGAAAGACCTTATGACGTAAGTACAATAAAGAAAATAGATGGTAGCTAACCCTTGTTTTTTTAAAAAAATAGATCTGACTTCTCTTGAAGCCTACGTTCTTTTCAGATGCAAGAGAGGCTGTCAAAGAAGAAGAAGAAAAGGCTACGAAAAAAAGAGAGGGCTAGGGTTCAAGGAATTAAAAAGATGGAATTTTAAAGTTAATAGATTAAATTTCCAATAAGTTCTGAGTTATAAACAAGGCTTTCTTTGGAAGATTATAAATTGTTTGAAGAATAATTTTGTCTTTTTTAAGGACTCAAGCACTAACATTTTGTCTTTTGGAAGATTCATGATAATTACGCCTGTGTGAATGATTATGGCTCTTATATGGTTAAATATTAATGTTATATATAATATCCGATCAAGGTGTGCTTCATTGAAGTGAAGGATCAAGAATTCTAATCAGCCAAAGATGCATTTTTATATGATGTGTGTATGATTGTTCAAGAAAAACAGATGTCTTATTTTAATGCATATGGATTGCATTTTAAGTGTTTAATTAAATTTCTAAATAATTTTCACTTGTTCAATGTAAATTTGATATTGAAATTCTATAAAAGAAAAAAGTTTTATTTCTTCATGTTTTTTACGGTAATGCACAGCGGCTCCAAGAGCCCAGTGCTGCTACTGAAAGTCCACTGCCCCAACGCTGAGCAGTGAATGCCAAAGAGGAAAACTTGTGACCTTTGTAGAATTGGTCAAGTTGTTTGAAAGTGATATCATTTAACAAGAAAATGTTTACTTTTCCTTTTCCTTAGAAACCAAGAAAATATTTACCCTGCTATTTATTTCTTGTGAGTTTGTAAATGGTAAACTTATGCATTTTCTTATGTCATATGACTTTTGTTGAAATTATCCTTTAAGGTGGTCAAATTGGAATTTCAAAACTTCAAATACTTTTAGATGATGATTTCTAAAGTATTCTGACCAAAAGGTTTTTTTGTCTAAATACGCCTGATTTGGAAAATCTTATTTACTTATCGAGTTTGCAGCTCATCTCTTCCCCAACTTTAAAATGACCTTAAGTCAAAGGATGACGATTTAAGATATTTGGAATAATTCTCTTTTTGGCGATAGAAGAGTTATCATTTGGGTAATAAGCTTTAGTGCCCTCTAAACTTTCTCGGTCTTTTGTTTTTTACCTTGAACTTCAAAATGACTATTTTTGGACCTTGAACTTGGGTAGCATATTTCATCCATTTTAGGCGTTAATTGACTAACGATCAAACAAAGTCAAAGATTATATTTACACAGTCGTGTCTCAGCCTCGGACACGGGGCATACACAAACATCCATCAACGAAAGTAGGATACTTTTATTGTGCCCTTTATAAATCTTTTAGTTTTTCCTTAATATGATTCCCAGAGTTTTTTATGCTAATAAAATCTGTAAATATTTTTTCGCTTCTTTCTCTTGCCATTTATGTGTTGGGGTTACTTTGCAATATTGGCGTTGTATGTTTTTGGGGTAGCTTGTTTCTTTTGGATGAATATGTAATATATGGGTGTCTTTGTGAAAAAATCAGTTGGTTGGTGATGTTTGAAAGTTAAGTAGTTTTTAGAATGGGTTATGAGCAATATTGAAGTTGGCATCTCTCTGAAGCTTTAGGGAAAGTATAAATAGAAGACTTAGCCACTTTAGGAGGGGGTTTTACATTGTCTTTGGAATGAACTTTTCAAAGAATAACAGCTTCACAACCAGCCATGGTTAGGAGTTTTAGAGGCTTGATTTTTGTGAATTGATCCTAATTAACAACACCTCCACCATTGTCGTAGGTGCGAGACGCTAGCAGAAATAATCACTACTAATACAGTCTTAGATCTAAAACAGTTAAGTTCTAGTGTTGTTTATGTATTTTGTTGTTATTTTTGACTGCCAGGGTCCTATAATCCAAAAACCAGTTGCTCAACTTTGAGTACTTGCATTTTCGACTATTTTCTGTTTGTTATTGCATAAATTTAGTAATAGATCCTACTATTTTCTATTTGTTCTTGCATCAGCTTTATTTTTTTTCGTATCGCCAAATGCTAAGTCCCTGTCTAATTTAAGTGTTAAGACAAGAATCTTTTTGAGAAAATTGTTGTGTATCTAAATCTGAATGAATTGTGTCTAATAGGAAATGGAACACAACGACGACAGAGTCATAAATATAAGTAGCTTCGATGAGCGGCACGAGAAGATCAAAGATCTCTTGACGTGTCCCATATGCAAAGAGCTCCTGATAGAAGTTACCACTATTGATGAGTGTCTTCATAAATGTAAGTTCTTCCCTTCATTTATTTACTCTTCTGCTTCAATAATCTAAGCATCCTTTTCTATGTGGTCTTCATATTTTTGAATTCCTAGTTTCAGATTTATGTTAAATGTGAACTTAAATTGTTGAGTTTTACACATACGAATTTGACTTCTTTTGAATTTATATTCACATTGATAGTCTTGATCTTGCAATGATTTTTACTCTTATCTTAAGAAATATGTTTGCTTATTTCTTAGATTCAAATTTGTAGGCAGTTGGGTTCTTTTTGGTTTACATCGTCATCAGTTTGTATTGTTAATTTACATGGCAACTGACATATGAGAAATTGCAAAAAAAATGATTTCACATGTAGAACAATATTTCTTCTTATTCGTTTGATTCTAGTCATTATATACCACATCACTGAAATGTTTTTATTCCGTTCAAAACTATGAAAATAAATTTTAAGAAATTTACCTTGAGGATTGTATGTTCAAGTAAAATCTTTTTTTCCTTGCGAACTATTTTAGGGAATGTATATTCATTGGGTTGATATTTTCCAATTTAGTGATGTTAATTGTTAAAAAAAAAATTATTCTGTGCATTTGAGAAATCTCGGAGATGCAATATAAATTGTAGACATAGTTACAAACTTGCACTAATGAATAAATGGTCTCGTTGGATTAGACATATAAAGTGATAAAATAAGTTCACACTTTAGTTACAATCTTGAACCTTTGATGAGGCATGACAATTTTATTGTAGTACTCATGAAAAATTATTATTGTTGGATTGATGATTTTAGATGGGGATAACTCATTGTTTTTCCTTTCCTAAACAGTTTGTAAGATATGCATAGAGGACAAGATAATCAAAGAAAATTTGCACAACTGCCCAATTTGCAACGTAGGTTTGGGAGTTCATCCATTGCAGAAATTGAGGTATATACTAATGATCTACTTCGTCACACTTGGTTTTTTCTTAAAAGAGTAAAAATTATTTTTCCAGTATTTCTCTAATTTCAAACTAAGGAAAAGTTTAAGATTTTAGTTCCAATCAGGTATTAATTGCTGTCAATATGACAACTATATGAAGCAATACATTCACGGTCTAAAGTTTTGAGAAAGCAAAAACGTCTTGACTTTGCTACATCTCAAGATTGATTTTAAACTAATTTATTGATTTAGTTAGTGTAAGGTGCTTCTACTATTATTTCTTTTTATATATTAGTAATTCCATTGGATCCATAAATAAATTTCTCCTAATGAGAATGGGTTTAATTTTCTCCACGCCATATATCGAATTTGTAATGTTGTTAATAGAAACCATCAATATATTTTTGTATTGTGCAATAAAGGGTGAAAGAGATTAAGTACTATTACTTTTATCTCTTATTTTGAGGCTAGACTACATTTTGTACTCATGTTGAGTATCTTGAAATATTTGGCTATAGCAAAAAAAAAAAGTATGATGAAAAAAATCTGTGATAACTTTAGAAATCTATGGATGGTGATACATTTCTCTATATAAATAATTTGTAGGGCGGACCATCACTGGCAGAGCTTGAGGAACAGTGTCAAAATCACAAAGAAACAGTTATTTGAGGGTACACTAAAAAAAGAAAAAGGAAAGACACCTCAAGCTTCAAAAGAAGCTAAAGAAGCTGAAGATTCTCTCACAGACCACCCTCCACTTTTTATGGGAGAGGAAAAAAATATCTCTATAGTTCTAGCTCTAAAAGCAGAAAAAGCCTCACCTTGCTCGCCTAAAAATGTCATGAGAAAATCAAGAGAAACAAAAAATACTTCTCAGACAAGGTCATCCCGTTCCAGTTTGCCATATAATGGAGAAGTGGAAGAGGACCATTATCAAACCTCAAATAGTCATTTGAACCTTAGAAGCAGACCACAAGCCAGAAAGCAGTTAAAACCTCTTGATTGCCGATTAGGATATGCACGGACTTCTAAGTCTAATATGTTGCAACCTACATCATCTAATGTTCATGGACATGAACAGAAAGAAGATAATGGAAAAAGTAAGGAACACACAAGCAATACTCGAGGTCAGCATGATGAACATGAACCAGGTTCAAGATTAGAAATGTCCAAGAGAGCATGTAATGCCAAAAGACCTTTTCTTACTGAAGATCTCAATATTCCGCTACGGAAGTTCATTTCTAGCAGCACTTGTTGTAGGTCAAACCAACTTTGGTTGGCATTGGTTGCTTCTAATAAGAAGTAAGTATCACTTATTCTTCTCACTTATTAGATTTATCATGAAGTATTTTTTATTTATTTGTCTACTCTCTTTCAGAAAATCTCATGTACCTTTACCACTAGTCACGCCCTACTACTTGAAGATTAAGTAAGTCACTCGACTCTTGCATTTATCTCTGAGACTTCTTTTTTTTTTTTCAATGTAATTATTCTATTTGATATTGTTAGTATTTTAGCCTGAGGATAAAAAAAAGATTACGATGAGAGAGATTAGTATCCTTGAACTCTCCTAAGATTACACTACGTCATAAGCTCAAATTATAGACTTGAAAATAATTACATGTTTCTCTTGAACTCCAAGCTTCTCTCTGAAGTAATAAAACTTGTTTCTTGGAAGTGCTTTAATAAAAACATCAGCAACTTGTTCTTCACTTTTGCAAAATTTCATCTCAACTTCACCATCCTTAATTTCATCTCTAACGAAATGGTGCTTGATTGAAATGTGCCGAGTTCGTTGTGATAAACTAGATTTTTGGCCTTGTCAATGGGTGATTTGTTATCACAAAACACCACAATCGCTTCCTCTTTTCACCAATATCTTCCAGAAATCTCCTAAGTAAAATGGCTTGTGAAGTTGCCAAACTAGCAGATACATATTCAGCTTCTACTGAGGATTGTGCCACAGTTCGTTGCTTCTTTAATGCCTAAGAAAAAACCTTCCTAATCTAAGACTAAAACAATAGCTAGAAGTGCTTGTATAATCATCTCGACATCCACTACAGTAACTATCACAATAACCGAATAATGTAGTGCTAGCTCCTTTATTAAATTTAATTCCATAATTAGTTGTTCCTCTGATATATCTCAACATTCTCTCCCAAATGCACTTTGCTAGAACTATGCATAAATCTGTACAATAAACTTGAAGCAAATATAATGTCTACCCTTGTAGTTGTGTGGTATAATAAATTTCCAATCAAACTTCTATACAAAGTAGATTCAGCTTTTCCTTCTTAATGTTCTTTCATAAACTTTTTATTCACAACAAGTTTGCAACCAGAAATGCCAAACATCATCAAAACATGATTGGCAAAATTCTTTTGACAATTAAAAATGCTAGCAGGTTGTTGATAAATCTCCTGACTAAGAAATGATGTAGAAGACCTATGTCATCTATCTCATATATTCTCATCATGTCTTTCTTATATTCAACTATCTTTTTCTCATTGTAACTAGTATAAAGTAAATTGTCAACATATAGAGCAACATTGAGAGTGTTTTTACCTTGTGTCTTCACATACAATGTTGGCTCACTTTTATCTCAACAATTGCATTTTGATTCCCTTTGAGCCAACAATCCTTCTCAAGATGATTGTTCTTGCCACAAATATAGCAAGATTGAAATTTTTCATCAATATGTAACTTCTTTGAAAATTATTTCTTCCTCTTGAATTTTGGCTCTTCCTGTTCCTCGGCTAAATCAACTTCCTCTTGAATTTAGCTTTAAGGCTGAGATTTAGCTATGATTGGAAGGCATTTTCAACATATTTTTTAGTATGTCATGCAAGTCTTCTTTCCTATGTTTTCAAGGTTTCCCACAATTCTTGCACACTCAATGATGAATATATCTTTAGTCTCTTTAATAATTTTGGGGGTAAGCTTACAAGAACTTTTTCAACAAGCTTCCCATCTTTTATTTCTTCATCAAATGTTTTCATTTCATAAACAATTTGGGAAGTCTTGTATAATAATCTTACAAACTTTCAATTTCTGAACTCTTTTAATTTTCAAGATCTCTTCTAAGTGATTGAAAAGTGACATTTTTTACCTTGAGACTTCCTTGGAACTCCTGTTGTAGAATCTCCCATGCATCTTTGGCTCGTTCTACTCCAATAATTCTGGAGAATAGTTCTTGACTCATGCCTTGTTGGATTAGTGAGAGAGCTTTTGCATCCTTTTTTCTATGCACCTTGAGTGCCTTACTTTTTTTATCTAAGAGATTGGATATTTGTTCTAGATCATCATATCCATCTTCTACATATTTTCAAAGGTGTTTTGATTTAAGAATTGTTTTCATCATAACACGCCAATAAGCATAATGATTGCCAAAAACAAAAGAGTTTTAAGATTATCATTTATTTGTAGCCATCTTGACTGATTGGTTCTATCAATATAATTTTTCCTTTAGGGGATGAACTTAAGGGTGAAACCCTAGCTCTAATATCAAATATATTGATGTTTTAGGATAAGAATAAAAGAGAGATTATGAACAGAGAGAAGATGTAGTATTGTTCCTTGAACTCTTTTAAGATTACATTGCATCATGAGCTCAATTTATAAACTAGACTAATAACTTCTAGAAACTCGAGAAAATTTTTATATTTCTAAATTAAAACTACGACTAAGACTAGTGAGATTGCTCAATGGCTTCACAAATTCCTAAGTGGCCGCACAATATCCTAACAGAGATGTTTGTTTTTGTGTTACAAAATATGAGCATCCATTACCTTCCAAGTTAATGGGATATGTTATATTTTTATCCCTTGATTTGCACTTACATATAGTACGGATATATTAATGGTCCAAAGATTCACATTCATATGTAATAATTCACTCAATCTATGTATATGGTACATATGGTATCCAATAGATCTATATATGTTTCATCGGCCCTAGCTAAAATTCACAACTTTTTAGCTCACTGACTTACTCCATATATAGTACTAGTGTATTACATCCCAAGAGTATAGCATGGCACAAATCCATGACTTTCAATTTATATGTTTGAGTCCAAATCTGGGATCCATATTGCATCGTTTGTTTTGCCTTCAAGACGTCTGATTCTTTAGATTATAACTTTTCTTTTCCGTTTTATGATAACTTCATGGTTTTAGTGATGTGATTTTCTTTTCTTCACTATTGTAGGGATCCAAACTTGCCGTCTTCCTTCATCATAAAATACTTGGTGAAAAAATTGTGCCTCTTTAGTGAAGAGCAGGTAACTTTTTTTTACTTTTCCTATAAGACTAATATCCACAATTCCTATAGAGAAATAAGAAATTTTCTTACATGGTAATAATAGATATCAACCGTGAATATTTTAAAAGCTTTGTAAGGAGTTGAGCAATCACTTTTTTGTTTCTCGAAACTTTAGCTGATTTCTAGAATTTTTCTAATCAGGTGGAGCTCAGCATGCAAGGTCAACCTATCTCTCCAGACAGTATATTGAAGAAGGTGTTGGATCTTTGGGTGCAAACAACACCATTATCAGAAATCAAATCAGGAAAGGTGGGAGGCTCGAGCAAGGACTTCGTGATGGTGGTGACATATAATTGCAAGAATATTTTCTCCCAGTAAAATTATATGATATACTAGTGGAACTCTCCGCACAAAGGTGCGAAGGAGTGCTCAACATAAGACTCTAAATAGAATTTGGATCAATCAAAACTCAGCTCAATTTGATTTTTATAATTGAAATGGGATTGTCTTTTTTTCTCATTTTCATGTTAGGTAAAAATTAAATAGGATTCAATATAAGTTATGTAAAAATTGTTATTCAAGGTAACATTCACCAACAGAGCTCATGTGAAATGTCTTAAAATATCTTCATTTTTTGCAATTTATATGAGCATTATTTCAAAATGAAGTTTTTTGGAAATGGATATTTGAGGAGAAATATATATTTATTATCTAGGTGTTTCTATAGGTAAATGTGTTTTTTCTAAGAATGAAGCCTACTAAGTACAAGACAAGTATTATATATATATATAAATTTTGTGCAATTTATGTGAGAATTATTTCAAATGAAGGTTTTTTAAAGGGTATTTCAAAAGAACTACATATTTATTATTTAGGTGTATCTGTATATAAATGTGTTTGTTTTTTAAATAAAGCTCACTAAATAAAAGGCAACTTTTATATATATTTATATCTGTATGGGTTGAAAATACTTTTTAATCTTTTCTATAAAATTCTTTTGTCATAAGGAACATATTAATAAATTATCTAACTAAATAATTTTGAAGTAGTCTAAAAACAATACAATGTTTTGTTAGAAATCATGCTCAGTTTCATTGGATTAAGGGATGACTCTTGTACATAGGTTAGTTTTTATTCCTTTCCTATCAAGGGCCAATTCTACATACCGAATGAGATATGCCAAATTTAATGATGATATTTAACAAATATAATTTGTATATGTTCATTTTCTTGAAATTCGTAAGGCATTTGACCACTTTTGTGGAGTGTATTTTTTTACTTTCAATATATATTTGAATTTAACCACTCTAGATGTGGCAGAAAATTTCATTAATTAATTTATGTGAAAGCGAAATTGAGGACTTGGAGTATTTAAGTGATTTAAGTTCTTTAATTAAATTTTTTGCTAGGAGGCTAGAATGTGATGAGCCAGTCTAATTGGATATAGTACTTATTGTGCTTTGGCTTTGACTAAGCATGATAGAGAAGGATTTTTCTTAAAGCCTTTACTGAAGTCAGTCTATTCTGGAGATTTATTTCATTTAAAAATTTTAGAAATTTGTGAGAAAATTATGAAAGTTGGGATTTATATTAGACGATAACTCTGAAACACAATCTATCATAAATGTGACATTTATTAAAGCTAAATGTAAAATATGTTAAAGTGAGGAGGAAAACAATAACTAATTCTTATAATATAGTTCATAAATCTAGAGTTTGAAACTTAAAGTTTCTAGTAGGAAAACAATCCAATGTTTTCTGTTTATTATTGTAAAAATAGTGTACATTATATAGATGTAAACAAATGTGACCAATCCTAAGCAAATTATAATTAGGAAATCAAATCCATGTACAACTAGGAAACTAATAAACTAAATATACATGGATTACGATTTATAAGAAAAAGAATCCTAACAAAAACAATAATAATCATATTCATAATATGGTAAAATTTTAATCCTTAACACTTCCCCTCAAATTGGAGTATGAAGGTCTAAATGCCTAACTCGCAAGCAAAACGGTGAAAATGAGTAGGATGAAGAGCTTTAGTGAGAACATCGATCGGTTGAAATTCACTTCGAATATAAACAAGAGAAATAAAGCCAGGTTGAAATGTATCGTAGACAAAGTGACAATCAATTTCAATGTGTTTAGTGCGTTCATGGAACACAGGATTTTCTGCGATGTGAAGGGCAGCTTGATTGTCACAATGTAACGAAATAGGGCACGTGATAGCCACATGAAAATCAAGAAGAAGGCTAGATAACCATTTTAATTCACATAAAGTCATCGCCATGGAGCGATATTCAGCTTCAGCAGAAAAGCAAGAGATGGTGTGTTGTTTCTTTATTTTCTAAGAAATAGGGGAACCACCGAGTGAAATAAAATAGCCTGTAACAGAACGCCGGGAATAGGACAGATGGCCCAATCAAAATCATAATATGTGGTCAGTAAAAGTCCTGAATTAGATTTAAGAAGAATACCACGACCAGGACTGCCCTTGAGATACCGAACGTCTCGGATAGCAGCTTCCCAATATGCACGGTGAGGGGCGTGCATAAATTGAGCGAGTATAAGGACGGCGTAGGCGAGCTCAATTCAGGTAAGAGTAAGATATATCAGCTTGCTGATGAGTTTGCGGTAGCGATATGGTTTATCAAAAAAAGATCCAGAAGCTTTGGATAACTGATGATTCGGTTCAACAGGAGTAGAGACCAGCTTACTCCCTAATAAGTGAGTCTTACAGAGAATTTCCAAAGTGTCCTTTCATTGGCATAAAAATAAACCTGAAGAATTTCTTGCATTTCAATACCCAAAAAATATTTGAGAGGATCAAAGTCCTTCATATGAAAGCATTGATTCAAGATAGCTTTAAATTTATTTAGAGTGGGTAGTGAATTTCCCGTAAGTAATAAATCATCTACATAAATGAGAACACAAGAAAAAAAAAATTTTCCCCAGAGTATGTATAGAGAGAATAATCTGCATAAGATTGAGAAAAACCACACTTACAAAGAGAGGTGGTAAGTTTTGCGTGTTGGAATCCGTAGGCAAACACAAAATAAAATAAAACTACGGAAATCCACCAACAGGATCTGCACATACTAGAAAAATCGATTAGATAGAAATTACCTCAATGTTTTGATTGTTCGTTGTGGAGGCGCTGCTTTGTACGCTTCGCCCTCTACTGGTATCCACGCGACGAACTCCTCTGCAAGCGATCGGGATGCTAGCCCCTTCTGTGTTCTGAAAACTATTCAGAACTGATCCTGACTATCTGTAATCAGTCGTATTTCGGAGAGAGGAGGCTAGATACTATATCGCCGTCCTAGGTTTTAGGGTTTTGTTTTTTCTTTAATCAGATAAAGGATGGCCACCAAGAAAAGGTTAACATAACCTTTTATAGCTATCAATATCAAAACCCTAACTGTTATCTAATGACAGTTTAATCTCGTCCGTCTATTTCTATAATCATTCAACGGTTGGATGAGTAATATTAAGTAATTAATTTCATTTATTCGATTAAATAAAATTAATTACTTATTAACTTACCAGAAATACAATATGGAATCTGATTCCCCTTTTGTATACGTTCAACGAATATGGACACAATCTAGATTCATTGAACGTGGACATTATGATCACAAGATCGTCTATGCGTGTGACCTTGTAGGTTCACTTAACGTTGGCAGTGAATGAAGAATGTCCTAGACATTTATTCACAAAACATAAGCGGCCTCTAGCAAGACATTATGCTTACCCAAGTTAAGTAAACGTAATAATAACCTAGCATCAGATTTAATATTTAGTCCTTTTGTCAAACGATAGCCTAATTAAGTATAAGGCATGGATCAAGTCATCCTTATAAAACATAATTAATCATTTACTTGATCACCAGGCAGACTGTTCCAACAAATAATATTAATAACACCTTATTAATACTTATTTGAGCATGGCCATGCATATTTTCCAGTCTTCCTTATCAAGGGGCCCATGGATATCTCTCTCTAAAAGGAGAGGGACAAATCCCTTTCACTATCTTCAATATTCAAGTCATGACAAGAAAATAAGCCAACCAATATTCATAATGATCACCTAATTAAAAGTGATGTTTGACTATGTCAAAACATATTTTCTCCCCATGCAAGAAACATTAGAAACATTAGGTCAAAGGACACCAAATATAAAACTGAGAAGAAATACTTATAACTTAAACCCATGCAATATTTCTTCTTCACTTTGGGTCTTGTCCAATACAATATTCTCAATATGTATTATGAATTGATTTTATATCTCATATTCATGATCAGTAAAACTTGACCATCAATCAACTTCACACTAGTTTACAAGATGTAATAAACTAGGGACAAATAAGAAAAGTATTTTATTAGCTATAAGGGTTTTACTATCAAGTCACATACTTGATTACCAAGAGCATAAAATACAATTCAAAAAATACAGGCTTCATAAATCATAAATGTGAGTCAATTGGTCTTAGGGCATATACTAACATTGAGAAGCAAACCTTGGAGCTTGGCGAAGACCATACAAAGATTTGGTCAGAAGACAAACCTGTCTGTGGAAAGATGGGTAAAAACCAGGCGGAGGCCGCATATAAACTTCTTCTTGTAAATCTCTATGAAGGAATGCATTGTGCACATCCATCTAATGGATTGGCCATTTTCGAGCGGTAGCGACAGCGAGTAAGGTGCGAACTGTAACCATTTTAGCAACAGGAGCAAAGGTGTCTATATAATCAATGACTGTTGTTTGTGTGTCGCCAAAAATCACCAAGCGGGTTTTATATAGCTCGATGGTGCCATCTGCCTTATACTTAATACAAAAAACTCATTTACTCCCAAGAGCACGTTTTCTAAGAGTCAGAGATGTCAAGGACCACGTCCCATTTTGTTCTACTGCATCAATTTCTTGGCGCATGACAGCACGCCATTCAAGATTAGCAACTGCTTCAGAGTAGGTGGTGGGTTCTGATACAGTGAACACGGATGCATGTAGGAAGAAGAAAATTTACTATATTTCACAAAATTTATTATAGGATAAAGGGACATACATGAGAGGTCCGAAGAGGAGGAAGGAGCAGTAGAGGAATGGGATATAGAAGATCTCCACAATGCATTGCAGTCAAAATCTCAAAGGCGAGCAAGAACCTTTTAATACAAGTACTTTTTCTTGTTGGATTGATATAAGTTGTAGGGCTCACATTGTCAGCTGCAGTTGTTTGGAGAAGTTCTTCTGGACTGGAGGCGTGGTTGGTTTGGGAAAGGAGGGCAGCGGTGGCTGTTTCAATTTGGGCTTTGGAAGGGATGGCAACAGTTGGACCAGGACTGGCTTGGGAAGGGATGGCAGCGGCTAGGCTAGTGACTTCAAATTTATGTGTTTGGGCTGCACCATCAGGCTGGGTTCGGTGTGTTATATGGGCTGCCGGAGTGGAGGCTGCTGGGT
Source organism: Catharanthus roseus (assembly GCA_028651295.1). Lineage (NCBI taxonomy): Eukaryota > Viridiplantae > Streptophyta > Magnoliopsida > Gentianales > Apocynaceae > Catharanthus > Catharanthus roseus. The sequence goes on from JAPQWS010000130.1 coordinate 302,638, forward strand.
TGGGCTGAGGTTGTTGGGTTGTTGGAATGGGTCTGTCAAGCTGGGCTGGAGTGTAGGCTGCTGGGTTGGGCAGAGTTTGTTGGGTTGTTGGAATGGGTTTATCAAGCTGGGCTGGAGTGAGCGTACTTCCGCGTTGGGCCGCAAGAGGAGCTGGGTCAGACGCAGCTAGCCTAATCAAAGTGCTTGAGCTATTGGATGAATTTGATGAAGCTGCTGGGCTGAGGGGAGAATTTGTTGAAGCTGCTGGGCTAAATTTGTTTGTGTTCTATTTTCCTAGAAAAAATCACTTCCCCTTTCTGGTAAGCCCAAAATTTGTTCTCAAAATTATAAGAGCGTACAAAATACGAAATACACTATGGTGTGTCTGATTTTCTTTGTAGGCAAACTTGGTCTCATCAAAAATTACATCTCTTGACAAAATAAAATTCTCCCGTTGCAAGTCATAAAAGGGCCAACCTTTCTTGTTAAAGGGACAGCCGAAGAATACACACAGTCTGCTTCGGGCTCGGAATTTATCTTTAGCTAGTTCATGATCATGGACATCAGCTAAACACAACCAAAACTATTAATGTGATAAATGTTGATTAGAAATATGTATTTACTATCTAGGTGTTTTGTGTGTAATTTGATTTCTAAGAATGAAACGTGAAAAGTATTTATGTGTAACACCCTTTTGAGATATATATATATATAATAATAATAAGTTTTTATAGTAAAACATTTTTAAGAGGCTAGAATGTGATCATAAAGTCTAATGGAACGTAGTAACTATTATACTTTGTGTTTTCATTACGCATAATAGAAGATTTTTTGCTAAAGACTTTATTGAAGCTTAATATGAAGATTTTTTATTTATTGTAGGCCTTTATACATTACTTAGAGTGTATTTGAGTCATTTAAAAATTTTAGGCACTAAAGAGAAAATTTAAAAAGTTGGGATTTATAATAGATGATTGTTGTGAAGTAAAAATCTATCTTAATGTAACGGATATTGAAAGGTGGAAAAAAAAAGCCGCTTCTTCAAATATAGTTCATAAGTCTAAGGTTTCGAAACAGCGAGTTGTGGTAAGCTTTTTTAATTTAGATCGAATAATCTCAAACTTCTTTGCCTTTGATTGAATTTATATTTTTCAATTTTTATTAGAAGGGAAACTTTGAATTAAATTGAAGATATGTTAATGATGAAATTACTTTGTCTTTTTTTTTTTTTTTAATTGAAGTTTTAATAGATTTATAAATAATTGTTTTTAATATATATATATATATATCAATTTCAATTATGAAACTGTAATGAGAAAATCAATTTGATTGATTTTTACATTAGATATATGTATTGTCTATGACATTTACATTATATGTTTGAAAATTTATTCAAATAAATAGTTTAGTGTTATAAATCAAGACATTTCCAATCTCATCTACACCATAGTTAGGTGGATTTTGCACCTAGTATCAACTTATCTTGCCCTTTCCATATGGGAAAAATAGTTTGGAACTGATATTTTCGTAGCTAGTGTGATCTTAATCTCATGATGAACATAATGTTTTGATAAAATGTAGTGCAAATAATCTTTGAATACATCTTAATTTTGTGCAATGTATGTGAGCATTATTTCAAAATTAAGTTTTAATGGAAATGTGGGTTAAGAATATATATTTATTATCTAGGTATTTTTATGTGTATATGTGTTTTATTCAAAGAACGAAGCTCACTAGAAAAGGACAAGTATTTATGTATAACATCGTCTTGAAAAAACAAGAAGAGTACAAGGATTTATGCAAATTCTACAAGGATTAAAGTCTCCAAATCTTATGAAGATCGAAGTCTTTAATTTGTAGGGATTATGTTTCTTTGTTTATCCAACTTCCTTGATTCATTAAGGAAGAGTACTTTCATAATTAGATTAAGAATCGGTACTTCAAATGGGCCATCCATATTAGGTTGCATTCAAGCCTTATAAATTATATGTCCAAATACTTCAAGCCTTGTCTTTAAATTTCCAACCAATCACTTTATTCAAGTTTTGAAGTGGTGGCATTAGTAAACAGTAAAATTTTTATTAATTCATTTAATCAAAGACTAAATAAAATAAATATTTAGTCTAATTATATAAACAAAATCGAGTGTTTGGGCCATCCATACTAGGCTAGATATGGAATTCTTTTTAATAATATCCAAACACGTTTTAAATAAAGCCCAATAAATATGAGACCCATTCTATCAAGCCCCAATTCAATTGGGCCCAATATCATTTTACATTAAGTCCATAAATGATAGGTTAAGTCTATTGGAACTCATAAAATAAAGAGTTGGGTTGACCCAACACCGATGACAGGTCACTGGATGGCCAAGCAACCCAAAGCCCCATCTCCATATATAAATAAAGGTCTTCCAAAAGTTAAAAAATCATTTAGAAAGAAATTCAAAAGAGACTCTCCCTAGAGGCTCTCCAACAAAGGTCTTCTTCGAATCCCTAAGCATTCTTCACATTCTTCATCCAAATGAGTAAAGAAAGCTACAATGTCCAAGCAACCGAAGTGTGCGTCATTGAAGTGAAGGACTAATTAGAGTCAAGAATCCTAATATTTGATCTTGAAATAAGCCAAAGATGCATATTTATATGATGTTTGTATGATTGTTCAATAAAAACTAACGTATGATTTTAATGCATATTGGTTTCATTTTAAGTGTTTAATATAACTTTCTGTATAATTTTGACTTGTTTAATGTAAATTTGATATCATCATTTTATCAAAGAAAAAAGTTTTATTTCTTCATGTTTTGCACGGTACTGTACAGTAACTCCAAGAGCCTAGCAATGCTACTTAAGTTCCACTACCCAAAACAAGTCAGTCCATGCTAAAGGAGAAAATTTGTGACTTTTGTTGAATTGTTCAAGTTTTTTGAAAGTGATATCATTTACCAATTAAATGTTTACTTCCTTCTTTCCTTTGAAACCGAGAACATATATACTCAATTATTTAATTTGAAACCAAGGACATATTTACTCAGTAATTTAATTCTTCTATTTTTGCAAATGGTAAACTTATGCATTTTCTTATGTCGTATGACCATTGTCCAAATTCTCTTTTAAGGTGTTCAAACTTTAATTTCAAAACATGAACTACTTTTGAATCATGATTTCTAAAGAATTTTGACCAAAAGTTTTTTTTGTATAAATATGCCTAACTCTGGAAAAAATTTATTTACTTATTGAGTTGGAAAGCTCATCCCTTTTCCCAACCTTGCAAACGACTATAAGTCAAAGCATGACGATTTAGGAGATTGGCAATAAGTGACTTTTTGGACATAAAAGAGTTATTATTTGGGTAAAAAGCTCCAGTACCCCCTAAACTTTCTGGGGTTTTGGTTTTTGACCTTGACCTTAAAAATGACTAATTTTGGGCCTAAAAATTTAGTAGCGTATGAAAAATGACTCTTCCATCCATTTTAGGTGTTAATTGAGTAACGATCAAACAAACTTAAAGCTATATTTACACGTCGTGTCTGGACTTCAGATACGAGGCGTGACACATACAATAGTGAACGAAAGTAGGATACTTTTAGTGTTGAAGTCATGGTAGTTGGCCCTTTGTAAATCTTTTGCGATTTCCTAAATATGATTCTTAAAGTTTTTTATGAAGCCAAGTCCGTAAATATTTTTTCGCTTCTTTTTCTCTTACCATTTGTGTGTTGGGGTTATTTTAAAATTTGTAGCGGAAGTTGGATGTTTTGGTATAGCTTGTTTCTTTTCGATGAATATGTAATGTGTGGGTGTCTTTCTGAAAAAATTTAGTTGGCTGGAGATGTTTTAAGGATAAGTAGTTGTTAGGAGACTTTTGAGCAGTATTGTAGTTGGCATCTCTCAGAAGCTTTAGGGAGAGTGAAAATAGAAGACTTTAGCCACTTAAGGGAGAGTTTTACTTTATCTTTCATTTTCCTAGCCACTTAATTACACTTATTTGCCTTTTAAAACATGTCAGTTCCAAAAATTGAAACTGATAAGTTTGATGGCAAATCTGATTTTACAATGTGGCGGAGAAAAATGAAAGCAGTTTTGGTAAAAAATAAAATTGCACTCGCTATTTGTAGCCACGAAGAGTATCCGGAATCTTGGAGAGGTGAAGTTCGTACGGAAAAACTAGGTGATGCACAGTTGCCTCACCTTACATTTAACCGACAATCTTTTACGAGAAATCGACGAAAAAGACAATGCTTTTGACTAAACTGGAAAAACTATAGTTGGGAAAATCTCTTTCAAATAAAATTTATTTAAAAGAGCAGCTTTTCAGTTTTAAAATGAGCGGGTCAAAAACATTTTCAAAAAATATGGATGATTCAGATAGAATCGTTTTGGAACTTCAAAACGTTTAAGAGAAAATCTCTTATGAAAATATCGCAGTTATTTTACTAAATGCCTCACCTGATTCTTTCAACGATGTAAAATCTGCCACTAAATATGGCAGAGATGGTTTATCTCTTTCCGATGTTAAAAACACTTTGAAATCGAAAGATTTGGATTTAAAAAAAGAAAATAAATCACACGATGAAAACCTTTACGTGCGAGGGAGAGTTGATCGGAGGGAACCCCTTAGTCACAGGTCTAAAAGTAAAGGGTGATCCAAATCTCGAGAAAAGAACAAAGTGAAATGTTTTTACTGTGGTATGGAGGGTCATATAAAAACAAGTGTTTTAAAAGTATTAAAGATGAAAAACAACGTAAGCATGGTAAAGGGAGTAATAAAATCGACAAAAACCCACGATTTTGATTCTGATGGTAATTCTATGTTTTCAGAGGTTTTGTGTGTTTCCCTTTCCCCTTCTTATTCTAAAGTTGTTGATCATTGGGTTTTTTATTCCAGCTGTACATTTCACATGACACCCAACAAACACTGGTTTTCAAATTTCAAATCCATAAATGCAGGTAAGGTTTACATGGGAAAAAATCAATTTTGTGATGTTAAAGGCATTGGAAATATTTTAATTAAAATATATGATGGTGTGACTAGGAAACTCATTGAGGTGAAATATGTGCCCGACCTTCGTTAAAATCTTATCTCTCTAGGTTATTTGGATTCTCTCGGTCTTTCTTTTAAATCCAAAATAGTATTTTATGTATTTGCAAAGGAAACCTAGTCATGGTAATAAGTTTTAAAAGAGATAGTTTATATATCCTTTTTGGCAAAATAGTTTGTAACTCCTCTGCATCGATTTCAAAAACTATTCCCGAAAAAACTATGTCTGGCATCGTCGGATTGGCCACATTAGGGAAAAGGGACGTTATTATTTACAAAAACAAAATCTTTTATGTGGTGACAAAATTGATTCTTTGGATTTTTGTGACCACTACATTTTGGGAAAACAACACAAAATCAGTTTTTCAACAAGCACACACAAGTCTTCTACTACACTTGATTACGTGCAATGTGATCTTTGGGGACCTGAAAAGGTTCCAACTTATGGTGGTAATGTTTATTTCTTGTCTATTGTTGATGACTTTTCAAGGCATGTTTCGGTCTTTCTTTTAAAAACTAAAGATCAAACTTTTGAAAAGTTTTATGAGTGGAAACATTTTGCCAAAAATCATTCTAGAAATAAACTAAAAACTATAAGGACCGATAACAGTCTCGAGTTTTGTAACCGGAAGGCATGGCATCTTACATCATAGGACGGTGAGATATAACCCCCAGCGAAACGGAGTAGCTGAGAGGATGAACCGTACCATTATGGATAAGGTTAGATGTCTCCTTGTTTCTTCTGGTGTCCCAAAACCTTTCTGGGGTGAAGCTGTTAGCACGGCTGTCTATCTTATCAATAGATCTCCTTCTAAAGCCATAAACTTTAGGACTCCTATAGAACTCTAGTGTGGAAAACCCCCTAACCTTTCCAACCTGAAAGTTTTCGGGTTTACAGTCTTTGCACATCAGATGGAGGGTAAGCTAGATCCTAGGCCTAGAAAATGAGTTTTTATAGGATATCCTAGTGGTGTGAAGGGTTATAGAGTGTGGTTAAAGGGTGAACCGGGTGTAAAGGTTGCCATCAGTAGGGATGTTATCTTCAACGAGTTAGAAATTTCCTGTCTTAAGGATAAACCTGTCTCCGATAGTCCACCGAGTGTTCCCACACCTAGTAGTATTCCTGTGGAGGTGGAGGTCACCTCTGAACCCTCTTTAGAAACACCACATGAACCCGAAACCAACCAAGAGTTACCAACATCATCCAGTAGCACACTTGATCCTCCTAGTATTTCTAAAACCCTTGATCTAGTTTTAGAAGGTTCGGAAGAGGAGGAAGTGCATCCTGAAGCTCAACTTAAGCCCAAGCCCTTAGAGATTACCAGCTTGCGATAGATAGGTTAGAAGAGTGCCTAAGGAACATCCTCGGTATGGTTACTCCTACATTATTTCATATGCTTTTGTGGTTGCATCTTATGCAGAAGAAAAAGAACCATTATGTTTTTCTGATGTTTTGAAAAGCTCTAATCGCTCTTTATGGTCACGTGCTATGGATAAGGAAATGTCTTCTTTAAATAAAAACCAAACCTGGATTCTTGTTCCAAAACCCTTAAAACAAAAGTTAGTTGATTGCAAATGAATTTTCAAAGTAAAAGAGCCTGAGTCTTCTAATTAACCTCCAAGGTTCAAGGCCAGGCTAGTTGCAAAAGGTTTTCACAAGTTGAGGGCATTGATTTTAACGAAATTTTTTTCTCCTGTCGTTAAATATAAAACGATTAGGATTATTCTTGCTCTTATTGTGTTTTATGACCTCGATCTTGAACAACTTGATATTAAGACCGCTTTCTTGCATGGTGATCTCGAAGAGACTATGTGTCAACCACCAGGTTGTGAGGTTAAAGGTAAATAGCACATGGAGTGTCTTTTGAAAAAGTCCTTATACGGACTTAAACAATCACCCAGACAATGGTACAAGAGGTCTAATTCTTTTATGTTAAAAGTTGGTTTTACTAAAAGCAACTATGATAGTTGTCTATATTTCTCTTGTAATAATGAATAACTCTGCAATCGGAGGTCCGTTTCACGCATATGACCACTCATTTTGATGGTTCTCGTACAGATAAACGCAACGGCATCGTATGACCACTAGTTTTAGAGTGAAGGAGTAGAGAGAAGTTAGAGAGAAATTGTGTAGAGAGAGAAAGAGTAGGGGGGAGGAGGGAAAACAATGATTTTTTTCGTGCTATACATTCACATTCTTGAGTTAGATTTATCGACCCCTTTTTATCTCATAATCATCAAATGTTGGAATTTTACCTCAATTTAAATTTAAAAAAAAAATATCTCTCCAACCAATTCAAACTTTTAGATTCAATAAAGGAATTCAAATATTCTAAAAAATTGGATTGAGGCCTTTAAAGCATATAATAGCTCCAAACCAAAAAAAACCTTCTTCATTTTATATATATATATATATACATTTCCATTCTTATAATTTGCAAGCATTTTCTCTTTAAACAAAATTCTTAAATTTCGTCTTATGAAAAAATCACATTTATGAGATTTTAGTGTGTATATATATATATATATATGAAAGTAAATTTAAAAGCCAAATTATTGGGGTACCCTTTCATTTCCTTATTTTTTTTCTCTTTTACTTTCTCTCTGAAAAATATTAATTAAAATTCTGAAATGTTTTGAACTAATATGAATAAAATATAGACCTAAACAATTGAAGATTTTAGTTGGTAGGCAAACATTGTGATTTTTTTGTTTCATTAATACAATTTTTTTTTTTTTTGTTATTAAAATAGTTCCCTTTTACACAAAAAAAAAAAATAATAATGTTATAAAAGATGCATGTCAATTGTATATGTTATATATACTCTAACAAAACAGTAGCCTTTTTAGAAAATGTTAATAAATTTCAAAATCCATTTCGTTGTTCAGTAGCAACAACTGTCTTTTTAATTGGTACCGCGGTCGCTCTTTGGTTGGGTATTGGTGCAACATTACCTATTGATAAATCCCTAACTTTAGGTCTTTTTTAATTCAATTGTGAAATAACACAACGTATGTATCTAGGGAATAGTCGCTTCTAAAGTGAATTACCCCCAGATACATTGATTCAATTAAATTCTGAATCTATCTAGAATATATGAATTGTACTAAAGATTCAAAATCGATTTTCATCTTAAAATAAAAAAAAAAGACGAAGTTATAAGAAATTATCACAAAAAAGATAAATTACATGAAAAGCAATTAGTAGTAACATTGAATAGAGTTTGTTAAAATTTTAATTTTTATCAATAGCATAAAATTTTTATGAATTTAAAACAAAGATTAATTTTTTAAATTAATTTAGTATTGTTAAATTCTTCTACACTTATAATATAAACCTTATAAACTAATCTTCCAGGAAAAAAAACTTATAACCGAATAAAAAATATTAGGACATAATTAAGAAGAGATTCTCGTGTCTCGATGAATGTATCAACTTTCGTAAAAAATTATGAAAAGAATAATTTAATACATATAAAAGAACAAATAGAAACTCAAATTAGACCAAAAAAAAAAAAAAAAAGAGGACTATAGAAAGAGAAAAATTTACCTTCAAACTTGGGAAGACCTGATATGAGCACTTCTGAGGAGAAGAGTTCAAGAATGGCTCTGCCTCTTTCTTGGCTGTTGGTTGGTTATAGAAAAAAATGACAAAGTAACAAAATTATCAATTGATTTTCTTAAACAATTGAGAATTTTTTAACTAATAAAAAATTTTAAAAAATCATAAAAACAGAATGAAGTATTTGAGTGCTCAAACATTATAGATATAGATAGATGTATAGATGTTGCAAAAGATATTTTCAAAATGTCATGAATCCTGCCGACCAAATTAGAACTTGGAGTCTAAAACAATTTTAAATGCGATTCTTCAATGACTAAACTGCATAATTGATGCATATTGCAGTTGCACCTTGAAAATCAAACGAGAAGAAAGGAGAAGAATAAAAGGAAAAAATACATCTTTTTTAAGAAAGTATAATAATTAGAGAAGGAGAATTACTACCGATTGCGAGTCAATGAAAAAATGTTTCCACAACTTCAGAAAATTTTCATGAACTGAAAATTGATTGTGATAACTGTCAAAAGAAAAAGAATGCTTAAAAAGAAGAGATATGAACGATGGACATGGATATATATTGATAGACAGTGGCGGAACCAGGACAGAAAAATTGGAGGGGCTGATTAACATTAAAATTTTACAAAATTTCGTCTATAAAATAGATGCATTCCAAGTACAAAAATATTCAAAATTGGAGGGGCTTAACTGTAAAAACATCAAAATTCCTAAAGTTTTTTTTTGGGGGGAGGGGGGGCTCGGGTGTAGTTCCGCCACTGTTGATAGAAGAGTTAGAGTCAGAGTTTGAATTAGTTTTTATTAACCAATAAAAAATTTTGTAGTTCATTAAATAAATCAAAAAATCTAAAAAATAAAGATAAGATTTTCAAAGCTTTAGAAGAGGAGAGAAAGTATCATATGTATTTTAATATATATATATATATATACGTATGGATATATATACATAATCTTGAATGAACCTTAATTTTTTGCAATGTATGTGAGAATTATTTAAAAATGAAGTGTTTTGGAAATGTTATTAGAAATATTTTTTTTATCTAGTTATTTGTGAGTGCAAATGTCTTTTTTCCTAAGAATGAAGCCCATGAGAAATAAAACAAGTATTTATTAGTATCACCATACATATATATAAAAACTATATATGTCAAAACTTCTTTTAGGAGGCTAGAATGTGATCAGAGAGTCTAATGGGACGTACAATTATTGTACAATGTATAAAATGTAGTGGGAATAATCATGAATGAATCTTAATTTTGTGAAATGCAAGTTAGCATTATTTCAAAATGAAGTCTTTTGGAAATGTTATTTGAAATATATATTTTTTATCTAGGTGTTGTCTGAGTAAATGTGGTTTTTCTAAGAATGAAGCTCACGAGAAACAAATCAAGTATTTATGTGTATCACCATATATATATATATATATAAATATATATAATGAAACTTTTTTAGGAGAGCAGAATGTGATCATGGAGTTTAATAGGACATAGTAGTAATTGTATTTTGGGCTTTCATTAAGCATACAGAAGACTTTTTGTTAAAGGCTTTATTGAAGCAATTATGGAGAATTTTTTATTTACTGTAGGCCTTTATATGTTATTCGGAGTGTATTTATCACGTTTAAAAAATTTTACGTATTAAAGAGTAAATTAAGAAAGTTTGGAATTATAATAGATGTTGGTTGTGAAGGACAATCTTAACGTAGTGGACGCTGAAGTAAGGTGGAAAACATTGGCCGCTTCTTTGAATATAGTTCTAAATCTAAGGTTTTGAAGCGATGAATCGTAGTAATTTATTTTATTCCTGATCGAATAATCTAAAACTTCTTTGCCTTTCATTGTATTTAATTTTTTCAATTTTGACTAGAAGGGAAAGTTCGAATTTAATTGAAGATACATTATTGATGAAATTATTTTATATTTACTGTCTCTTTTTTCCAGTGAATTTGTTTGCTGGAGTGTCTAATATTAGGAGGCATTGCAAGTTTGAGATAATGGTTACAACCCTCTTTGTTTCGATTCAAGTAGTTTATTAAGTTCCTGAAATTTTAATAGATTTATGTATAAGTGTTTTTTAGTACATACTAATTTCAAATATAGAAATGGTAATGAGTACCGATTTGATTGTTTTTTACATTCGATATATGCACTTAATTATCATATGTAAATTTGTTTGCAAAATTATTCGAATAAATATTGCAGTGTTATAATGTGGGAATGGGAAAGTTTTGTGTGACATTTCCAAACTCGTCTAACGTATTTAGTTAGGTGGATTCAATATCTAGTATATATTCATCTTGCTTTTTCCAATGAAAAAATAGTTAACAACTGATATTTTAGTAGCTAATATGATCTTAATCTCATGATATGCATAATTTTTTTACAAAATTAGTATGAATAATCTTGAATCAATCTTAATTTGGTACAGTGTATGTGAGCATTGTTTCAAATTATAATTTTTTGGAAAATGTAGATAGAAATATATATTTATTATCTGTGTTTTTGTGTGAAGATTTGCTAAGAATGAAACATGACAAGTATTGATGTGTAACACCCTATTGATATATATATATATATATAATAAGTTTCTATAATGAAACTCTTTCTAGAAGCCTAATATGTGATCACATAGTCTAATGGGACTTAGTAAATACTGTGCGTTGGGCTTTTATTAAGCATAATAGAAGACTTTTTGCTATAGACTTTACTAAAGCCCATGGTTTATTTATTGTAGGCCTTTATATAATAATTGGAGTATATTTGTCGCGTTTAAAAACTTCAGGGATTAAAGAGTAAATTAAAAAAGTTGGGAATTATAATAGGCGATGGTTGTGATGCAAAATCTATCTTAATGTAACAAACATTGAAATAAAAAGAACAGCCACTTCTTTGAATATAATTTATAAATCTAGGGTTTTGAAACAGAGAATAGTGGTAAGTTTTTCTTCTTTTGGATCGAACAATCTAAAACTTCTTTGCCTTTGATTGAATTTAATTTTTTCAATTTTTATTATAAGGGAAAGTTTGAATTAAATTGGAGATATATTAATGATGAAATTATTTTCGTATTTATTGTGTCTCGTTTCTTCAGAAGATTTGTTCGGTGGATTCGCTAAAATTAGGAGGCACTACAAGTTTGAGGTAAGGGTATAACTGTATAACTTGATTTGTATTTATGGAAGTTTTTCATTAAGTTCTTGAAGTTTTAATAGATTTATGTATAACTGTTTTAAAATATATAACTTGATTTGTATTTACTGAAGTTTTTTTATTAAGTTCCTGAAGTTTTAATAGATTTATGTATAACAGTTTAAAATTTATATCAATTCAAAATAAGAACTATAATGAGTATGGATTTGATTGATTTTTACATTCGATATATGAACTAACTATGATATGTACATTATGTGTTTGAAAATTTATTTGAATAAAGAGTTTGGTGTTATACTTAGGGACAGTTTCAATCTACGACATAGTTAGTTGGATTTAATACCTAGTATCAATTCATCTTGAAGCAAAACATGACAAGAATTATGTTCAATTTTTTGTGGGAAACAAAAGCAAAGGAGCTCCTTATATGTGTGTGTGTGTGTGTGTGTGTGTGTTTGATGTAGAGGTTTTTCAATTGCTATAGTTCTAGAGGGATTCAATTTCTCAATCCTATAAAGATTCAAGTCTTCAAATTTATGAGGATCAAAATGCTTGATTTGACAAGAATTCAATTTTCAAATTCTACCACGATTAAAGTCTCTAAATCTTATGTATAGTGGCATATAAACTTTTACATCCCCATAGAGGCCAATCAAACAATGTTTAATACAAAATACATCCTATTTTGTAATATAGTAGCGGTAAAGATACTAACCAATCCTAAAATGAGAAAATATCTGCCGTACTAGGGCGTCTTATCTAGAACCTGCATCAAAGACAAAAATGCAAGTAATTAATAGTGTATTCTTAAAAGGAATATATGGTAAGTTATCGAACTGAGAAGAAGTCCTAGCACAAAGCATACAATCCTTTCAAGTTTATAGGAGAAAACATACTTCGTAGCCAATGCTAAATCAAGTACATTTCATTCACAGTCCCTCAGTAAAAACATAAAAATGTAACGAATTAATGTCATATTCTTATATAAACTAAAAAGATTATGGTAAATGTCAAGTTTGAAAGTAATCTTTATATATTAAAAATTCTCTTCAACTTAATTATCTACGACCACTTTTAGTGAAAAATTGGTGTGAGAACCTTGAGAAGATCATCATCTTTTTTATTAATAATACCATCGATCATTATACAGAAGCCTAGCTCCTTTTTAGAGCACTCCATATCCCGCAAAATCTATTTTTATTTTTTGTCCAATGAATCCTTAATAAATCTCCCTTTTCTACCTTCAATATATCCTGCTACTTTTGTGCATTGATATATAAATTGTATACTATAAACCCCCAACCATTCAATCAATCAAAATTCATTTGGAGACTAATTAGTTAGTTTCTAATAGTTTGGATAGTTAATGTAATAAGATTTTGATTGAGGGTTCAAGTGTGCGGGGAAATAATTGGGAAAGACCTTATGACGTAAGTACAATAAAGAAAATAGATGGTAGCTAAAAAAATAGATCTGACTTCTCCTGAAACCTGCGTTCTTTTTAGATGCAAGAGAGGCTGTCAAAGAAGAAGAAAAGGCTACAAAAAGAAGAGAGGGCTAGGGTTCAAGGAATTAAAAAGATGCAATTTTAAAGTTAATAGATTAAATTTCCAATAAGTTCTGAGTTATAAACAAGGCTTTCTTTGGAAGATTATGAATTGTTTGAAGAATAATTTTGTCTCTTTTAAGGACTGAAGCACTAATATTTCAAAAGATTCATGATAATTATGCCTGTGTGAATGATTATGGCTCTTATATGGTTAACTATTAATGTTATATATAATAACCGATCAAGGTGTGCTTCATTGAAGTGAAGGATCAAGAATTCTAATAAGCCAAAGATGCATGTTTATATGATGTGTGTATGATTGTTCAAGAAAAACAGGTGTCTTATTTTAATGCATATGGATTGCATTTTAAGTGTTTAATTAAATTTCTAAATAATTTTCACTTGTTTAATGTAAATTTGATATTGAAATTCTATAAAAGAAAAAAGTTTTATTTCATCATGTTTTTTACGGTAATGCACAGTGGCTCCGAGAGCCCAGTGCTGCTACTGAAAGTCCACGGCCCCAACGCTGAGCAGTGAATGCCAAAGAGGAAAACTTGTGACCTTTGTCGAATTGGTCAAGTTGTTTGAAAGTGATATCATTTAACAAGAAAATGTTTACTTTTCCTTTTCCTTAGAAACCAAGAAAATATTTACCCTGCTATTTATTTCTTCTGATTTTGTAAATGGTAAACTTATGCATTTTCTTATGTCATATGACTTTTGTCGAAATTCGCCTTTAAGGTGGTCAAATTGGAATTTCAAAACTTCAAATACTTTTAGATGACGATTTCCAAGGTATTGTGACCAAAAGGTTTTTTTGTCTAAATATGCCCGATCTGGAAAAACTTATTTACTTATCGAGTTTGAAGCTCATCCCTTCCCCAACTTTAAAATGACCTTAAGTCAAAGGATGACGATTTAAGATATTTGGAATAATTCTCTTTTTGGCGATAGAAGTTACCACTATTGATGAGTGTCTTCATAAATGTAAGTTCTTCCCTTCATTAATTTACTCTTCTGCTTCAATAATCTAAGCATCATTTTCTATGTGGTCTTCATATTTTTGAATTCCTAGTTTCAGATTTATGTTAAATGTGAACTTAAATTGTTGAGTTTTACACATACGAATTTGACTTCTTTTGAATTTATATTCACATTGATAGTCTTGATCTTGCAATGATTTTTACTCTTGACTTAAGAAATATGTTTGCTTATTTCTTGGATTCAAATTTGTAGGCAGTTGGGTTCTTTTTGGTTTACATCGTCATTAGTTTGTATTGTTAATTTACATGGCAACTGATATATGAGAAATTGCAAAAAAAATGATTTCACATGTAGAACAATATTTCTTCTTATTCATTTGATTCTAGTCATTATATACCACATCACTGAAATGTTTTTACTCCGTTCAAAACTATGAAAATAAATTTTAAGAAATTTACCTTGAGGATTGTATGTTCAAGTAAATCTTTTTTTCCTTGCGAACTATTTTAGGGAATATATATTCATTGGGTTGATATTTTCCCATTTAGTGATGTTAATTGTTAAAAAAAAAAAAAATTATTCTGTGCATTTGAGAAATCTCGGAGATGCAATATAAACTGTAGACATAGTTACAAACTTGCACTAATGAATAAATGGTCTCGTTGGATTAGGCATATAAAGTGATAAAACAAGTTCACACTTTAGTTACAATCTTGAACCTTTGATGAGGCATGACAATTTTATTGTAGTACTCATGATAAATTATTATTGTTGGATTGATGATTTTAGATGGGGATAACTCATTGTTTTTCCTTTCCTAAACAGTTTGTAAGATATGCATAGAGGACAAGATAATCAAAGAAAATTTGCACAACTGTCCAATTTGCAACGTAGGTTTGGGAGTTCATCCATTGCAGAAATTGAGGTATATACTAATGATCTACTTCGTCACACTTGGTTTTTTCTTAAAAGAGTAAAAATTATTTTTCCAGTATGTCTCTAATTTCAAACTAAGGAAAAGTTTAAGATTTTAGTTGCAATCAAGTATTAATTGATGTCAATATGACAACTATATGATGTAATACATTCACGGTCTAAAGTTTTGAGAAAGCAAAAACGTCTTGACTTTGCTACATCTCAAGATTGATTTTAAACTAATTCATTGATTTAGTTAGTGTAAGGTGCTTCTACTATTATTTCTTTTTATATATTAGTAATTCCATTGGATCCATAAATAAATTTCTCCTAATGAGAATGGGTTTACATTTTTTCCACGCCATATATCGAATTTGTAATGTTGTTAATAGAAACCATCAATATATTTTTGTATTGTGCAATAAAGGGCGAAAGAGATTAAGTACTATTATTTCTATCTCTTATTTTGAGGCTAAACTACATTTTGTACTCATGTTGAGTATCTTGAAATATTTGGCTATAGCAAAAAAAAAAAAGTATGATGAAAAAAATCTGTGATAACTTTAGAAATCTAAGAATGGTGATACATTTCTCTATATAAATTATTTGTAGGGCGGACCATCACTGGCGGAGCTTGAGGAACAGTGTCAAAATCACAAAGAAACAGTTACTTGAGGGTACACTAAAAAAAGAAAAAGAAAAGACACCTCAAGCTTCAAAAGAAGCTAAAGAAGCTGAAGATTCTCCCACAGACCACCCTCCACTTTTTATGGGAGAGGAAAAAAATATCTCTATAGTTCTAGCTCTAAAAGCAGAAAAAGCCTCACCTTGCTCGACTAAAAATGTCATGAGAAAATCATGAGAAACAAAAAATACTCCTCAGATAAGGTCATCCCGTTCCAGTTTGCCATATAATGGAGAAGTGGAAGAGGACCATTATCAAACCTCAAATAGTCATTTGAACCTTAGAAGCAGACCACAAGCCAGAAAGCGGTTAAAACCTCTTGATTGCCGATTAGGATATGCGGGAACTTCTAAGTCTAATATGTTGTAACCTACATCATCTAATGTTCATGGACATGAACAGAATGAAGATAATGGAAAAAGTGAGGAACACACACGCAATACTCGAGGTCAGCATGATGAACATGAACCAGGTTCAAGATTAGAAATGTCCAAGAGAGCATGTAATGCCAAAAGACCTTTTCTTACTGAAGATCTCAATATTCCGCTGCGGAAGTTCATTGCTAGTAGCACTTGTTGTAGGTCAAACCAACTTTGGTTGGCATTGGTTGCTTCTAATAAGAAGTAAGTATCACTTATTCTTCTCACTTATTAGATTTATCATGAATTATTTTTAATTTGTTTGTCTACTCTCTTTCAGAAAATCTCATGTATCTTTACCACTAGTTACGCCCTACTACTTGAAGATTAAGTAAGTCACTCGACTCTTGCATTTATCTCTGAGACTTCTTTTTTTTTTTTTCAATGTAATTATTCTATTTGATAGTTAGTATTTTAGCCTGAGGATAAAAAAAAGATTACGATGAGAGAAGATTAGTATCCTTGAACTCTCCTAAGATTACACTACGTCATAAGCTCAAATTATAGACTTGAAAATAATTACATGGCTCAATGCATTTTTCTTAGAAAATATAAACTAGACTAATGACTTTTTGAAACTAGAAAAACTTTTCAAACTTCTAGATGACAACTATGACTAAAACTGGTCATATTGTTGAATGGTTTCACATATTCTTAATTGGTTGCACATTATCCTAACATATATCCCCGTAATGCGTTGCTCTTGAACCCTACGCTTCTCTCTGAAGTAATAAAACTTGTTTCTTGGAAGTGCTTAATAAAAACATCAGCAACTTGTTCTTCACTTTTGCAAAATTTCATCTCAACTTCACCATCCTTAATTTCATCTCTAACGAAATGGTGCTTGATTGAAATGTGTCGAGTTCGTTGTAATAAACTAGATTTTTGGCCTTGTCAATGGGTGATATGTTATCACAAAACACCACAATAGCTTCCTCTTTTCACCAATATCTTCCAGAAATCTCCTAAGTAAAATGGCTTGTGAAGTTGCCAAACTAGCAGATACATATTCAGCTTCTGCTGAGGATTGTGCCACAGTTCGTTGCTTCTTTAATGCCTAAGAAAAAACCTTCCTAATCCAAGACTGAAACAATAGCTAGAAGTGCTTGTATAATCATCTCGACATCCACTACAGTAACTATCACAATAACCGAATAATGTAGTGCTAGCTCCTTTATTAAATTTAATTCCATAATTAGTTGTTCCTCTGATATATCTCAACATTTTCTCCCAAATGCACTTTGCTACAATTATGCATAAATCTATACAATAAACTTGA
The DNA here is from genome assembly GCA_028651295.1 of Catharanthus roseus. Taxonomy (NCBI): domain Eukaryota; kingdom Viridiplantae; phylum Streptophyta; class Magnoliopsida; order Gentianales; family Apocynaceae; genus Catharanthus; species Catharanthus roseus. The sequence goes on from JAPQWS010000130.1 coordinate 320,214, forward strand.
AGCAAATATAATGTCTATCCTTGTAGTTGTGTGGTATAATAAATTTCCAACCAAACTTCTATACAAAGTAGATTCAGCTTTTCCTTTTTAATGTTCTTTGATAAACTTTTTATTCACAACAAGTTTGCAACAAGAAATGCCAAACATCATCAAGAAATGATTAGCAAATTTCTTTTGACAATTAAAAATGCCAGCAGGTTGTTGATAAATCTCCAGACTAAGAAATGATGTAGAAGACCTATGTCATCTATCTCATATATTCTCATCATGTCTTTCTTATATTCAACTATCTTTTTCTCATTGTAACTAGTATAAAGTAAATTGTCAACATATAGAGCAACATTGAGAGTGTTTTTACCTTGTGTCTTCACACACAATGTTGGCTCACTTTTACCTCAACAATTGCATTTTGATTTCCCTTTGAGCTAACAATCCTTCTCAAGATGATTGTTCTTGCCACAAATATAGCAAGATTGAAATTTTTCATCAATATGAAACTTCTTTGAAAATTATTTCTTCCTCTTGAATTTTGGCTCTTCCTGTTCCTCGGCTAAATCAACTTCCTCTTGAATTTAGCTTTAAGGCTGAGATTTAGCTATGATTGGAAGGCATTTTCAACATATTTTTTATTATGTCATGCAAGTCTTCTTTCCTAAGTTTTCAAGGTTTCCCACAATTCTTGCACGCTCAATGATGAATATATCTTTAGTCTCTTTAATAATTTTGGGGGTAAGCTTACAAGAACTTTTTCAACAAGCTTCCCATCTTTTATTTCTTCATCAAATGTTTTCATTTCATAAACAATTGTGGTAAGTCTTGTATAATAATCTTACAAACTTTCAATTTCTGACCTCTTTTAATTTTCAAGATCTCTTCTAAGTGATTGAAAAGTGACATTGTTTACCTTGAGACTTCCTTGGAACTCCTGTTGTAGAATCTCCCATGCATCTTTGGCTCGTTCTACTCCAATAATTCTGGAGAATAGTTCTTGACTCATGCCTTGTTGGATTAGTGAGAGAGCTTTTGCATCCTTTTTCTATGCGCCTTGAGTGCCTTACTTTCTTGATCTAAGAGAGTGGATATTTGTTCTAGATCATCATATCCATCTAACACGCCAATAAGCATAATGATCGCCAAAAACAAAAGAGTTTTAAGATTATCATTTATTTGTAGCCATCTTAACTAATTGGTTCTCTCAATATAATTTTTCCTTTAGGGGATGAACTTAAGGGTGAAACCCTAGCTCTAATATCAAATATATTGATGTTTTAGGTTAAGGATAAAAGAGAGATTACGAACTGAGAGAAGATGTAGTATTGTTCCTTGAACTCTTTTAAGATTACATTGCATCATGAGCTCAATTTATAAACTAGACTAATAACTTCTAGAAACTCGAGAAAATTTTTATATTTCTAAATTAAAACTACGACTAAGACTAGTGAGATTGCTCAATGTCTTCACAAATTCCTAAGTGGCCGCACAATATCCTAACAGAGATGTTTGTTTTTGTGTTACAAAATATGAGCATCCATCGCCTTCCAAGTTAATGGGATATGTTATATTTGTATCCCTTGATTTGCACTTACATATAGTACGGATATATTAATGGTCCAAAGATTCACATTCATATGTAATAATTTACTCAATTTATGTATATGGTACATATGGTATCCAATAGATCTATATATGTTTCATCGGCCCTAGCTAAAATTCACAACTTTTTAGCTCACTGACTTACTCCATATATAGCACTAGTGTAGTACATCCCAAGAGTATAGCATTGCACAAATCCATGACTTTCAATTTATATGTTTGAGTCCAACTATGGGATCCATATTGCATCGTTTGTTTTGCCTTCAAGATGTCTCATTCTTTAGATTATAACTTTTTTTTTCCGTTTTATGATAACTTCATGGTTTTAGTGATGTGTGTTCTTTTCTCCACTATTGTAGGGATCCAAACTTGCCGTCTTCCTTCATCATAAAATACCTGGTGAAAAAATTGTGCCTCTTTAGTGAAGAGCAAGTAACTTTTTTTTACTTTTCCTATAAGACTAATATCCACAATTCCTATAGAGAAATAAGAAATTTTCTTACATGGTAATAATAGATAGCAACCGTGAATATTTTAAAAGCTTTGTAAGGAGTTGCGCAAATCAATTTTTTGTTTCTTGAAACTTTAGCTGATTTCTAGAATTTTTCTAATCAGGTGGAGCTCAGCATGCAAGGTCAACCTATCTCTCCAGACAGTATATTGAAGAAGGTGTTGGATCTTTGGGTGCAAACAACACCATTATCAGAAATCAAATCAGGAAAGGTGGGAGGCTCGAGCAAGGACTTCGTGATGGTGGTGACATATAATTGCAAGAATATTTTCTCCCAGTAAAATTATATGATATACTAGTGGAACTCTCCGCACAAAGGTGCGAAGGAGTGCTCAACATAAGACTCTAAATAGAATTTGGATCAATCAAAACACAGCTCAATTTGATTTTTATACTTGAAATGGGATTGTCTTTTTTTCTAATTTTTATGTTAGGTAAAAATTAAATAGGATTCAATATGAGTTATGTAAAAATTGTTATTCAAGTTAACATTCGCCAACGGAGCTCATGTGAATTGTCTTAAAATATCTTCATTTTTTGCAATTTATATGAGCATTATTTCAAAATGAAGTTTTTTGGAAATGGATATTTGAGGAGAAATATATATTTATTATCTAGGTGTTTCTGTAGGTGAATGTGTTTTTTTCTAAGAATGAAGCCTACTAAATACAAGACAAGTATTATATATATAAATTTTGTGCAATTTATGTGAGCATTATTTCAAATGAAGGTTTTTTAATGGGTATTTCAAAAGAACTACATATTTATTATTTAGGTGTTTCTGCATATAAATGTGTTTTTTTTTTTAAATAAAGCTCACTAAATAAAAGGCAACTTTTATATATATATCTGTATGGGTTGAAAATACCTTTTAATCTTTTGTATAAAATTGTTTTGTCATAAGGAACATATTAATAAATTATCTAACTAAATAATTTTGAAGTATTCTAAAAACAATACAATGGTTTGTTAGAAATCATGCTCAGTTTCATTGGATTAAGGGACGATTCTTGTACATAGGTTAGTTTTATTCCTTTCCTGTCAAGGGCCAATTCTACATACCGAATGAGATATGCCAAATTTAATGATGATATTTAACAAATATAATTTGTATATGTTCATTTTCTTGAAATTCGCAAGACATTTGACCACTTTTGTGGAGTGTATTTTTTTACTTTCAATATATATTTGAATTTGACCACTCTAGATGTGGCAGAAAATTTCATTAATTAATTTATGTGAAAGCGAAATTGAGGACTTGGAGTATTTAAGTGATTTAAGTTTCTTTAATTAAATTTTTTGCTAGGAGGCTAGAATGTAATGAGCCAGTCTAATTGGATATAGTACTTATTGTGCTTTGGCTTTGACTAAGCATGATAGAGAAGGCTTTTTCTTAAAGCCTTTAGTGAAGTCAGTCTATTCTGGAGATTTATTTCATTTAAAAATTTTAGAAATTTGTGAGAAAATTATGAAAGTTGGGATTTATATTAGACGATAACTCTGAAACACAATCTATCATAAATGTGACATTTATTAAAGGTAAATGTAACATATGTTAAAGTGAGGAGGAAAACAATAACTAATTCTTATAATATAGTTCATAAATCTAGAGTTTGAAACTTAAAGTTTCTAGTAGGGAATACAATCCAATGTTTTCTGTTTATTATTGTAAAATAGTGTACATTATATAGATGTCAACGTATGTGACCAATCCTCAGCAAATTATAATTAGAAAATCAAATCCATGTACAACTAGGAAACTAATAAACTAAATATACATGGATTACGATTTATAAGAAAAAGAATCCTAACAAAAACAATAATAATCATATTCATAATATAGTAAAATTTTAATCCTTAACACTCCCCCTCAAATTGGAGCTTGAAGGTCTGAAATGCCCAACTTGCAAGAAAAACGGTGAAAATGAGTAGGATGAAGAGCTTTAGTGAGAACATCGGTCGGTTGAAATTCACTTCGAATATAAAAAGGAGAAATAAAGCCAGTTTGAAATGTATCACAGACAAAGTGACAATCAATTTCAATGTGTTTAGTGTGTTAATGGAACACAGGATTTTCTGCAATGTGAAGGGCAGCTTGATTATCACAATGTAACGAAATAGGGCACGTGATAGCCACATGAAAATAAAGAAGAAAGCTAGATAACCATTTTAATTCACATTAAGTCATCGCCATGGAGCGATATTCAGCTTCAGCAGAAGAGCAAGAGATGGTGTGTTGTTTCTTTATTTTCCAAGAAATAAGGGAACCACCGAGTGAAATAAAATAGCCTGTAACAGAACGCCGGGTAATAGGACAGATGGCCCAATCAAAATCACAATATGTGGTCAGTAAAAGTCGTTAATTAGATTTAAGAAGAATACCACGACCAGGACTGCCCTTGAGGTACCGAACGACTCGGATAGCAGCTTCCCAATATGCACGGCGAGGGGCGTGCATAAACTGAGCGAGTGTAAGGACGGCATAGACGAGCTCAGGTCAGGTAAGAGTAAGGTATATTAGCTTGCTGATTAGTTTGCGGTAGCGATCTGGTTTATCAAAAAAAGATCCAGAAGCTTTGGACAACTGATGATTCGGTTCAATAGGAGTAGAGACCAGTTTACTCCCTAATAAGCGAGTCTTACAGAGAATTTCCGAAGTGTACTTTCGTTGGCATAAAAATAAACCTGAAGAATTCCTTGCATTTCAATACCCAAAAAATATTTGAGAGGATCAAAGTCCTTCATATGAAAGCATTGATTCAAGATAGCTTTAAATTTATTTAGAGCGAGTAGTGAATTTCTCGTAAGTAATAAATCATCTACATAAATGAGAACACATAAAAAATATTTTTCCCAGAGTATGTAAAGAGAGAATAATCTGCATAAGATTGAGGAAAACCACACTTACAAAGAGAGGTGGTAAATTTTGAGAGCAAAAACCTTGGAGCTCGGCGAAGACCATACAAAGATTTGGTCAGAAGACAAACATGTCTGTGGAAAGATGGGTAAAAACCAGGTGGAGGCCGCATATGAACTTCTTTTTGTAAATCTCTATGAAGGAATTCATTGTGCACATCCATCTAATGGATTGGCCATTTTTGAGCGGTAGCGACAGCGAGTAAGGTGCGAACTGTTACCATTTTAGCAACAGGAGCAAAGGTGTCTATATAATCAATGCCTGTTGTTTGTGTGTCCCCTAAAATCACCAAGCGGGCTTTATATCGCTCGATAGTGCCATCTGCCTTATACTTAATACGAAAAACTCATTTACTCCCAAGTGCACGTTTTCTAAGAGTCAGAGATGTCAAGGACCACGTTCTATTTTGTTCTACTGCATCAATTTCTTGGCGCATAGCAGCACGCCATTTAGGATTAGTAACTGCTTCAGAGTAGGTGTTGGGTTCTGATTCTCTGAACACGGATGCATGTAGGAAGAAGAAAATTTTCCATATTTCACAAAATGTATTATAAGATAAAGGGACATACCTGAGAGGTCCGAAAAGGAGGAAGGAGCAGTAGAGGAATGGGATATAGAAGATCTCCATAATGCATTGCAGTCAAAATCTCAAAGGCGAGCAGGAACCTTTTAATACAAGTATTTTTTCTTGTTGGATTGGTTAAAGTTGCAGGCCTCACATTGTCAGCTGCAGTTGTATGGAGAAGTTCTTCTGGACTGGAGGCGTGGCTGGTTTGGGAAGGGAGGGCAGCGGCAGCTATTTCAGTTTGGGCTTTGGAAGGGATGGCAACAGTTGGACCAGGACTGGCTTGGGAAAGGATGGAAGCGGCTAAGCTAGTGACTTCAAATTGATGTGTTTGGGCCGCACCATCAGGCTGGGTTCGGTGTGTTGTATAGGCTGCTGGGTTGGGCTGAGGTTGTCGGGATGTTGGAATGGGTCTGTCAAGCTGGGCTGGAGTGGAGGCTGCTGGGTTGGGCCGAGTTTGTTGGGTTGTTGGAACGGGTTTATCAAGTTGGGCTGGAGTGAGCGTACTTCCGCGCTGGGCCGCGGGAGGAGCTGGGTCAAATGCAGTCAGCCTAATCAAAGTGCTTGAGCTATTGGCTGAATTTGATAAAGCTGCTGGGGTGAGGGTTGAATTTGTTGAAGCTGCTGGGCTAAATTTGTTGGTGTTCTATTTTCCTAGAAAAAATCACTTCCCCTTTCTGGTAAGCCCAAAATTTGTTCTCAAAATTATAAGAGCGTACAAAATACGGAATACACTATGGCGTGTCTGATTTCTCTTTGCAGGGAAACTTGGTCTCGTCAAAAATTACACCTCTTGACAAAATAAAATTCTCCTGTTGCAAGTCATAAATGGGCCAACCTTTCTTGTTAAAGGGACAGCCGAAGAATACACACAGTCCGCTTCGGGCTCGGAATTTATCTTTAACTAGTTCATGATCATGGACAGAAGCTAAACACACCCGAAACTATTAATGTGAGAAATGTTGATTAGAAATATGTATTTATTATCTAGGTGTTTTTGTATGTAATTTTATTTCTAAGAATGAAACGTGACAAGTATTTATGTGTAACACCCTTTTGAGATACATATATATATAATAATAATAATAAGTTTTTATGGTAAAACATTTTTAAGAGGCTAGAATGTGATCATATAGTCTAATGGAACTTAGTAACTATTATACTTTGGGTTTTCATTACGCAGAATAGAAGACTTTCTGCTAAAGACTTTATTGAAGCTTAATATGAAGATTTTTTATTTATTGTAGGCCTTTATACATTACTTGGAGTGTATTTGAGTCATTTAAAAATTTTAGGGACTAAAGAGAAAATCTAAAAAGTTGGGATTTATAATAGATGATTGTTATGAAGCAAAATCTATCTTAATGTAATGGATATTGAAAGGTGGAAAAAAAAAGCCGCTTCTTTGAATATAGTTCAAAAGTCTAAGGTTTTGAAACAGCGAATTGTGATAACTTTTTTTATTTTAGATCGAATAATCTCAACCTTCTTTGCCTTTGATTGAATTTACATTTTTCAATCTTTATTAGAGGGGAAACTTTGAATTAAATTGAAGATATGTTAATGATGAAATTACTTTTTGTATTTATTGTGTCTCATTTTTTAAGAGGATTTGTTCTGTGAATTCAGTAATATTAGGAGGCATTTATTTATACATAACATCATCTTAAAAAAACAAGAAGAGTACAAGGATTTATGCAAATTCTACAAGGATTAAAGTCTCCAAATCTTATGAAGATCGAAGTCTTTAATTTGTAGGGATTATGTTTCTTTGTTTATCCAACTTCCTTGATTCTTTAAGGAAGAGTACTTTCCTAATCAGATTAAGAATCAGTACTTCAAATGGGCCGTCCATATTAGGTTGCGTTCAAGCCTTATAAATTGTATGTCCAAATACTTCAAGCCTTGTCTTTAAATTTCCAACCAATCACTTCATTTTAAGTGTTTAAATAACTTTCTGTATAATTTTTACTTGTTTAATGTAAATTTGATATCATCATTTTATGAAAGAAAAAAGTTTTATTTCTTCATGTTTTGCACGGTACTGTACAGTAACTCTAAGAGAATAGCAATGCTACTTAAGTTCCACTACCCAACACTAGTCAGTGCATGCTAAAGGAGAAAATTTGTGACTTTTGTTGAATTGGTCAAGTTTTTTGAAAGTGATATCATTTAACAATAAAATGTTTACTTCTTTCTTTTCCTTTGAAACCGAGAACATATATACTCAATTATTAAATTTGAAACCAAGGACATATTTACTCAGTAATTTAATTCTTCTATTTTTGCAAATGGTAAACTTATGCATTTTCTTATGTCGTATGACCATAATCCAAATTCTCTTTTAAGGTGGTCAAATTTGAATTTCAAAACATGAACTACTTTTGAATCATGATTTCTAAAGAATTTTGACCAAAAGTTTTTTTTGTATAAATATGCCTGACTATGGAAAAATTTTATTTACTTATTGAGTTGGAAAGCTCATCCCTTTTCCCAACCTTGCAGACGACTATAAGTCAAAGCATGACGATTTAGGAGATTGGCAATAAGTCACTTTTTGGAGATAAAAGAGTTATTATTTGGATAAAAAGCTCCAGTACCCCCTAAACTTTCTGGGGTTTTGGTTTTTGACCTTGACCTTGAAAATGACTAATTTTGGGCCTAAAAATTTAGTAGCGTATGAAAAATGACTCTTCCATCCCTTTTAGGTGTTAATTGAGTAACGATCAAACAAAGTTAAAGGATATGTTTACACGTCGTGTCTGGAGTTCAGATACGGGGCGTGACACATACAACAGTGAACAAAAATAGGATACTTTTAGTGTTGAAGTCATGGTAGTTGGCCCTTTGTAAATCTTTTGCGATTTCCTTAATATGATTCTTAAAGTTTTTTATGAAGCCAACTCTGTAAATATTTTTTCGCTTCTTTTTCTCTTGCCATTTGTGTGTTGGGGTTATTTTAAAAATTGAAGCGTTGGAGGTTTTGATATAGCTTGTTTCTTTTCGATGAATATGTAATGTGTGGGTGTCTTTCTGAAAAAAATTAGTTGGCTGGAGATGTTTTAAGGTTAAGTAGTTCTTAGAAGACTTTTGAGCAGTATTGTAGTTGGCATCTCTCAGAAGCTTTAGGGAGAGTAAAAATAGAAGACTTTAGCCACATAAGGGTGAGTTTTACTTTATCTTTCATTTTCCTAGCCACTTAATTACACTTATTTGCCTTTTAAAACATGTCAGTTCCAAAAATTGAGACTAATAAGTTTGATTGCAAATCTGATTTTGCAATGTGGCGGATAAAAATGAAAGCAGTTTTGGTAAAAAATAAAATTGCACTCGCTATTTGTAGCCACGAAGAGTATCCGGAATCTTGGAGGGGTGAAGTTCGTACCAAAAAACTAGGTGATGCATAGTTGCCTCACCTTGTATTTAACCGACAATCTTTTACGAGAAATCGACGAAAAAGACAATGCTTTTGACTAAACTGGAAAAACTATAGTTGGGAAAATCTCTTTCAAATAAAATTTATTTAGAAGAGCAGCTTTTCGATATTAAAATGAGCGGGTCAAAAAAACTTTCAAAATATACGGATGATTCAAATAAAATCGTTTTGGAACTTCAAAACGTTGGAGAGAAAATCTCTTATGAAAATATCGCTGTTATTTTACTAGATGCCTTACCTGATTCTTTCAATGACGTAAAATCTGCCACTAAATATGGCAGAGATGGTTTATCTCTTTTCGATGTTAAAAACACTTTGAAATCGAAAGATTTGGATTTAAAAAAAGAAAATAAATCACACGATGAAAACCTTTACGTGCGAGGAAGAGTTGATCGGAGGGAACCCCTTAGTCACAGGTCTAAAAGTAAAGGGTGATCCAAATCTCGAGAAAAGAACAAAGTGAAATGTTTTTACAGTGGTATGGAGGGTCATATGAAAAACAAGTGTTTTAAAAGTATTAAAGATGAAAAACAACGTAAACATGGTAAAGGGAGTAATAAAATCGACAAAAACCCACGATTTTGATTCTGATGGTAATTCTATGTTTTCAGAGGTTTTGTGTGTTTCCCTTTCCCCTTCTTATTCTAAAGTTGTTGATCATTGGGTTTTTTATTCTGGTTGTACATTTCACATGACACCCAACAAGCCCTAGTTTTAAATTTTCAAATCCTTAAATCAAGGTAAGGTTTACACGGGAAAAAATCAATTTTGTGATGTTAAAGGCATTGGAAATATTTTCATTAAAATGCATGATGGTGTGACTAGGAAACTCATTGAGGTGAAATACGTGCCCGACCTTCGTTAGAATCTTATCTCTCTACGTTATTTGGATTCTCTCGGTCTTTCTTTTAAATCCAAAATATTATTTTATGTATTTTCAAAGGAAACCTAGTCATGCTAATAAGCTTTAAAAGAGATAGTTTATATATCCTTTTTGGCAAAACAGTTTGTAACTCCTCTGCATCGATTTCAAAAACTATTCCCGAAAAAACTATGTCTGGCATCGTCGGATTGGCCACATTAGGGAAAAGGGACGTTATTATTTACAAAAACAAAATCTTTTATGTGGTGACAAAATTGATTCTTTGGATTTTTGTGACCACTACAGTTTGGGAAAACAACACAAAATCAGTTTTTCAACAAGCACACACAAGTCTTCTAATACACTTGATTACGTGCAATGTGATCTTTGGGGACCTGAAAAGGTTCCAACTTATGGTGTTAATATTTATTTCTTGTCTATTGTTGATGATTTTTCAAGGCATGTTTGGGTTAGAAGAGATAGGGTTAGAAGAGTGCTTAAGGAACATCCTCGGTATGGTTACTCCTACATTATTTCATATGCTTTTGCGGTTGCATCTTATGTACAAGAAAGAGAACCATTATGTTTTCCTGATGTTTTGAAAAGCTCTAATTGCTTTTTATGGTTACGTGCTATGGATAAGGAAATGTCTTCTTTAAATAAAAACCAAACCTGGATTCTTATTCCAAAACCCTTAAAACAAAAGTTAGTTGATTGCAAATGAATTTTCAAAATAAAAGAGCCTGAGTCTTCTAATGAACCTCCAAGGTTCAAGGCCAGGCTGGTTGCAAAAGGTTTTCACAAGTTGAGGGCATTGATTTTAACGAAATTTTTTCTCCTATCGTTAAAAACAAAACGATTAGGATTATTCTTGCTCTTATTGTGTTTTATGACCTCAATCTTGAACAACTTGATATTAGGACCGCTTTCTTGCATGGTGATCTCGAAGAGACTATATATGTGTCAACCACCAGGTTTTGAGGTTAAAGATAAAGAACACACGGCGTGTCTTTCGAAAAAGTCCTTATACTGACTTAAACAATCACCCAGACAATGGTACAAGAGGTCTGATTCTTTTATATTAAAATGTGGTTTTACTAAAAGCAACTATGATAGTTGTCTATATCTCTCTGGTAATAATGAACAACTCTGCGATCGGAGGTCCGTTTCACGCGTATGACCACTTGTTTTTATGGTTCTCGTACAGATAAATGCAACGGCATCGTATGACCACTAGTTTTAGAGTGAAGGAGTAGAGAGAAGTTAGAGAGAAATTGTGTAGAGAGAGAAAGAGTAGGGAAGAGGAGGGAAAATAATGATTTTTTTCGTGCTATACATTCACATTCCTGAGTTAGATTTATCTACCCCTTTTTATCTCATAATCATCAAATGTTGGAATTTTGCCTTAATTTAAATTTTAAAAAAAAAAATCTCTCCAACCAATTCAAACTTTTAGATTCAATAAAGGAATTCAAATATTCTAAAAAATTGGATTGAGGCCTTTAAAGCATATAATAGCTCCAAACCAAAAAAGACCTTCTTCATTATATATATATATATATCCATTCTTATAATTCGCAAGCATTTTCTCTTTAAACAAAATTCTTAAATTTTGTCTTATGAAAAAATCATATTCACGAGATTTTAGTGTGTATATATATATATATATATATATATATGAAAGTAAATTTAAAAGCCAAATTATTTGGGTAGCCTTTCATTTCCTTTTTTTTTTCTCTTTTACTTTCTCTCTGAAAAATTTTAATTAAAATTCTGAAATGTTTTGAACTAATATGAATAAAATATAGACCTAAACAATTGAATATTTTAGTGTGTAGGCAAACATTGTGATTTTTTTGTTTCATAAATAAAATATTTTTAGTATGTGTTTGGATAGCATGTTTTTGCTTCACATAGGAATTTGATCTAATAGGAATTTCTCTTACTTTATTTCTATGGAATTTTATCAATTGAACAAAAAAATGCAGTTGATCGAATGGAGAATTGTCTTGCCAAAATCTTCAATGGATAAATATTCTACCCTTAAAAGAAAAACCTAGGTTGAGGATAAATTAGTAAACAATTAATGAATGATCCATAAATTGAACAACTAAAATTTAAAATATGTGAGCCCTTCCTGAACATTTTATATTTTGAAAAAAGTAACACATTTTATATTTTTCTAAAAAGTGTTGTTACATAATTATTTTAACTTGAAATCAATGTTACATTAAAATAAATTTCAAAATTGTAAAGTAACTCTATAAATTATTTTTTTTTTTTTTTGTTATTAAGAAAGTTCCCTTTTACACCAAAAAAAAAAAAAACTAATGTTATAAAAGACACATGTCAATCATATATGTTATATATACTCTAACAAATAAGAAATTATCACAAAAAAGATAAATTACATGAAAAGAAAATATATTTTACCTTATATTAATGAGGAATAAATTTTTGATATTTTAGTTTACCTAAATTAAAAAGAAAGGAATAGAAAAAGGAGTGAGTAAAAGCAGTTCTTTCTTTTTTTTTTTTTTTTTTTCCCCTTCTAAAGCAGCAGTTCTTTCTAAGAAAGTAACCAAAAAAAAGTTAAATTCTCAAAAATGAACTTTACTTTAAGTGACTGCAAATATATGAACTCCATGACAATATATAATTCCCACTAAAAAGATAATGATTCTTTCAACTCCATGACCAGATAAACAATATTGTCTTTGATAGGGAACATAGTCAATTTAATGGAGTTTTAGTAGTAACATTGAATAGAGTTTGTTAAAATTTTAATTTTTATCAATAGCATAAAATTTTTATGAATTTAAAACAAAGATTAATTTTTTAAATTAATTTAGTATTGTTAAAATCTTCTACACTTATAATATAAACCTTATAAACTAATCTTCCAAGAAAAAAAAAAAACTTATAACTGAATCAAAAATATTAGGACATAATTAAGAAGGGATTCTCGTGTCTCAATGAATGTATTAACTTTAAGCAAAAATTATGAAAAGAATAATTTAATACATAAAAGAACAAATAGAAACTCAAATTAGACCAAAAAAATGAGGACTATAGAAAGAGAAAGATTTACCTTCAAACTTGGGAAGACTTGATATGAGCACTTCTAAGGAGAAGAGTTCAAGAATGGCTCTGCCTCTTTCTTGTGTGTTGGTTGGTTATAGAAAAAAAATGACGGAGTAACCAAATTATCAATTGATTTTCTTAAACAATTGAGAATTTTTTAACTAATAAAAAATTTTAAAAAATCATAAAAACAGAATGAAGTATTTGAGTGCTCAAACATTATAGATATAGATAGATGTATAGCTATTGCAAAAGATAATGATTAAACTGCACAATTGATGCATATTGCAGTTACACCTTGAAAATCAAATGCGAAGAAAGGAGAAGAATAAAAGGAAAAAATACATCTTTTTTAAGAAAGTAAAATAATTAGAGAAGGAGAATTACTACCGATTGCGAGTCAATGAAAAATATTTCCACAACTTCAGAAAATTTTCACGAACTGAAAATGGATTGTGATAACTGTCGAAAGAAAAAGAATGCTGAAGAAGAAGAGATATGAACAATGGACATGGATATATATTGATAGAGGAGTTAGAGTCAGAGTTTGAATTAATTTTTACTAATCAATAAAAAAATTTGTAGTTAATTAAATAAATCTAAAAATCTAAAAAATAAAGATAAGATTTCAAAGCATTAGAAGAGGAGAGAAAGTATCATATCCATTTTCATATATATATATATATATATACACGTATGGATATATGTACATAATCTTGAATGAATCTTAATTTTTTGCAATGTATGTGAGAATTATTTCAAAATGAAGTGTTTTGGAAATGTTATTAGAAATATTTTTTTTATCTAGTTATTTGTGAGTGTAAATGTCTTTTTTTCTAAGAATGAAGCCCATGAGAAATAAAACAAGTATTTATTACTATCACCATATATATATATATATATAAACTATATATATCAAAACTTCTTTTAGGAGGCCAGAATGTGATCAGAGGGTCTAGTGGGACGTATAATTATTGTACAATGTATAAAATGTAGTGGGAATAATCATGAATGAATCTTAATTTTGTGAAATGCATGTTTGCATTATTTCAAAATGAAGTCTTTTGGAAATATTATTAGAAATATATATTTTTTATCTAGGTGTTGTGTGAGTAAATGTGGTTTTTTCTAAGAATGAAGCTCACGAGAAACAAAACAAGTATTTATGTGTATCACCATATATATATATATATATATATAAATATGTAATGAAACTTTTGTAGGAGACGAGAATGTGATCATGGAGTCTAATGGGGCATAGTAGTTATTATATTTTGGGCTTTCATTAAGCATACAGAAGACTTTTTGTTAAAGGCTTTATTGAAGAAATTATGGAGAATTTTTTATTTATTGTAGGCCTTTATACGTTATTTGGAGTGTATTTATCACGTTTAAAAATTTTACGTATTAAAGAGTAAATTAAGAAACTTTGGAATTATAATAGATGTTGGTTGTGAAGGACAATCTTAACGTAGTGGACGGTGAAGTAAGGTGGAAAACATTGGCCGCTTCTTTGAATATAGTTCTAAATCTAAGGTTTTGAAACGATGAATTGTGGTAACTTTTTTTATTCCTGATCGAATAATCCAAAACTTCTTTGGCTTTCATTGTATTTAATTTTTTCAATTTTGATTAGAAGGGAAAGTTCGAATTTAATTGAAGATATGTTAATGATGAAATTATTTTATATTTATTGTCTCTTTTTTCCTGTGAATTTGTTTGTTGGATTGTCTAATATTAGGAGGCATTGCAAGTTTGAGATAATGGTTACAACCCTCCTTGTTTCGATTCAAGTTGTTTATTAAGTTCCTGAAATTTTAATAGATTTATGTATAAGTGTTTTATGGTACATATTAATTTCAAATATGGAAATGGTAATGAGTACCGATTTGATTGTTTTTTACATTCGATATATGTACTTAATTATCATATGTAAATTTGTTTGAAAAATTATTCGAATAAATATTGCAGTGTTATAATGTGGGAATGGGAAAGTTTGGTGCGACATTTCCAAACTCGTCTAACGTCTTTAGTTAGGTGGATTTAATACCTAGTATATATTTTTCTTGCCTTTTCCAATGAAAAAATAGTTAACTGATACTTTAGTAGCTAATATGATCTTAATCTCATGATGTGCATAATGTTTTATAAAATTAGTATGAATAATCTTGAATGAATCTTAATTTGGTACAATGTAGGTGAGCATTGTTTCAAACTGAAATTTTTTTGAAAATGTAGATTAGAAATATATATTTATTATCTGTGTTTTTGTGTGTAAATTTTCTAAGAATGAAACATGACAATTATTGATGTGTAACAGCCTATTGAGATATATATATATATAATAAGTTTCTATAATGAAACTCTTTTTAGAAGCCTAAAATGTGATCACATAGTCTAATGAGACTTAGTAAATACTGTGCTTTGGGCTTTTATTAAGCATACTAGAAGACTTTTTGCTAAAGACTTTACTAAAGCCCATGGTGGAGATTTTTGATTTATTGTAGGCCTTTATATAATAATTGGAGTGTATTTGTCTCATTTAAAAACTTCAGGGATTAAATAGTAAATTAAAAAAGTTGGGAATTATAATAGACGATGGTTGTGATACAAAATCTATCTTAATGTAGCAAACATTGAAGTAAAAAGAACAGTCGCTTCTTTGAATATAATTTATAAATCTAGGGTTTTGAAATAGAGAATAGTGGTAAGTTTTTCTTCTTTTGGATCGAACAATCTAAAACTTCTTTGCCTTTGATTGAATTTAATTTTTTCAATTTTTATTATAAGGGAAAGTTTGAATTAAATTGGAGATATATTAATGATAAAATTATTTTCGTATTTATTGTTTCTCGTTTCTTCAGAAGATTTGTTCGGTGGATTCGCTAAAATTAGGAGGCACTATAAGTTTGAGGTAAGGGTATAATTGTATAACTTGATTTGTATTTATTGAAGTTTTTCATTAAGTTCTTGAAGTTTTAATAGATTTATGTATAACTGTTTTAAAATATTTAACTTGATTTGTATTTATTGAAGTTTTTTTTATTATGTTCTTGAAGTTTTAATAGATTTATGTATAACTGTTTAAAATTTATATCAATTTAAAATAAGAACTATAATGAGTATGGATTTGCTTGATTTTTACATTCGATATATGTACTGACTATGATATATACATTATGTGTTTGAAAATTTATTTGAATAAAGAGTTTGGTGTTATACTTAGGAACAATTTCAATCTCATCTACGACATAGTTAGATGGATTTAATACCTAGTATCAATTCGTCTTGAAACAAAACATGACAAGAATTATGTTCGGTTTTTTGTGGAAAAGAAGAGGAAAGGAGCTCCTTATATATATATATATATATGTGTGTGTGTGTGTGTGTGTGTGTGTGTGTGTTTGATGTAGAGGTTTTTCAATTGCTATAATTCTAGAGGGATTCAATTTCTCAATCCTGTAAAGATTTAAGTCTTCAAATTTATGAGGATCAAAATGCTTAATTTGAGAAGAATTCAATTTTCAAATTCTACCACAATTAAAGTCTATAAATCTTATGAAGATCGAAGTCTTTAATTTCTGAGGAGATTCAGTTTCTTTGTTAATCCAACTTCCTTAATTCTTCGAGAAAGAGTATCTTCCTAATTGGATTAGGAATCAATACTTCAAACTATCCCAATTAGGATGGGTTCAAGCCTCATAAATCATACGTCCAAATACTTCAAGTCTTGTCTTTAAATTTCCAACCAATCACTTTATCCAAGTCTTGAAGTGGGGGCATTAGTAGATAATAAAATTTTGATTAATTTATTTTATCAAAGACTAAATAAAATAAATAGTTTAGTCTTAGTTATTTAAATGAAAATAAGTCTTTGGGCCATCCATATTGGGTTGGAATTTGAATTTTTTTGAATAATATCCAAACACATTTTAAATAAAGCCCAATAAATATGAGACCTATGCAATCAGCCCCAATTTAATTGATCCCAAAATCATTTTACATTTAGTCCATAAATGATGGGTTAAATATATTGAAACTTATCATATAAAAAGTTGGGTCGACTCAACACCAATGATAGGTTGCTGAGTAACCAAGGAACCCAAAGCCCCATCGCCACCTATTAATAAAGGTCTTCCCCAAGGTTGAGAAACCATTCAAAAGGAGATTTAGAAGAGACTCAAGCTTGAAACAAGTGAAAGCTCTCCAAAGACTCTCCTTAGAGGCTCTCCAACAAAGGTCTTCTTCAAATATCTAAGCATTCTTCACGTTCTTCGTCTGAAGGAATAAGAAAAGCTACAACAGCTCTACGATTCGAGATTAAGCTTCCGAGCCCTCGAGTTCATCACCAGAGTTCGTCCGACTAAAGCTTCCAAGCAGCCCAATTGAAAATAAATGTTCATGCGACTCGACATCAAGTTTCCTAGGTGTCGAGTTCACAATCGAAGTTTGTCCGATTCGAGATTCAGCTTTCATGCCTTCGATTCATATTCAAAGGTCATGCAATTCGACATCAAGCTTTCAAGCCCTCGAGTTCATAATAAAAGTTCGTTCAAGTCAAGATCAAGCTTTCAAGCTCTCGAATCATTGTTTTTCTAGAGAAAAGAATCTGAGAATTCTCCTACAAATTAGGAACTTCTCCAAATATTTGTAACCACTTCAATATTTTTCTTGTCTTTTAATTTACAAACCTGAAATTTTTTCTACATATAGTGACATATAAACTTTTACATCCCCATAGAGGCCAATCAAACAATGTTTAATACAACATACATACTATTTTGTAATATAGTAGAGGTAAAGATACTAACCGATCCTAAAATAAGAAAATATCTGCCGCACAAGAGCGTCTTATCTCGAACCTGCATCAAAGACAAAAATTCAAGTAATTAAAAGTGTATTCTTAAAAGGAATACATGGTAAGTTATCGAATTGAGAAGAAGTCCTAGCACAAAGCATACAATCCTTTCAAGTTTATAGGAGAAAATATACTTCGTAGCCAATGCTAAAACAAGTACATTTCATTCATAGTCCCACATTAAAAACATAAAAATGTAACAAATTAATGTCATATTCTTATATAAACTAAAAAGAGTATCGTAAATGTCAAGTTTGAAAGTAATCTTTATTTATTAAAAAATTCTCTTCAACTTAATTATCTAAGACCACTTTTAGTGAAAAATTGGTGTGAGAACCTTGAGAAGATCATCATCTTTTTTATTAATAATACCATCAATCATTATCCAGAAGCCTAGCTCCTTTCTAGAGCACTCCATATCCCGCAAAATCTATTTTGATTTTTTGTCCAATGAATCCTTAATAAATCTCCCTTTTCTACCTTCAATATATCCTGCAACTTTTGTGCATCGATATATAAATTGTATACTTGTATACTGTAAACCCCCAACCGTTCAATCAATCAAAATTCATTTGGGGACTAATTAGTTAGTTTCTAATAGTTTGGATAGTTAATGTTAATAAGATTTTGATTGAGGGTTCAAGTGTGTTGGGAAATAATTGGGAAAGATCTTACGACTTAAGTACAACAAAGAAAATAGATGGTAGCTAACCCTAGTTTTTTTTTAACATAGATCTGACTTCTCTTGAAACCTACGTTTTTTTAGATACAAGAGAGGCTGTCGAAGAAGAAGAAGAAAAGGCAACGAAAAGAAGAGAAGGCTAGGGTTCAAGGAATTAAAAAGATGCAATTTTAGAGTTAATAGATTAAATTTCTAATAAGTTCTGAGTTATAAACAAGGCTTTCTTTGGAAGATTATGATTTGTTTGAAGAATAATTTTGTCTTTTTTAAGGACTCAAGCACTAATATTTCAAAAGATTCATGATAATTATGCCTGTGTGAATGATTATGGCTCTTATATGGTTAAATATTAATGTTATACATAATATCCGATCAAGGTGTGCTTCATTGAAGTGAAGGATCAAGAATTCTAATAAGCCAAAGATGCATGTTCTCTCTGTTCGTAATCTCTCTTTTATCCTTAACCTAAAACATCAATATATTTGATATTAGAGCTAGGGTTTCACCCTTAAGTTCATCCATATTAGGTTGCATTCAAGCCTTATAAATTATATGTCCAAATACTTCAAGCCTTGTCTTTAAATTTCCAACCAATCACTTTATTCAAGTTTTGAAGTGGGGACATTAATAGACAATAAAATTTTTATTAATTCATTTAATCAAAGACTAAATAAAATAAATAGTTTAGTCTAATTATATAAACAAAATCGAGTGTTTGGGCCATCCATACTAGGCCAGATTTGGAATTTTTTTTAATAATATCCAAATGCGTTTTAAATAAATCCCAATAAATATGAGACCCATTCTATCAAGCCCCATTTCAATTGGGCCCAAAATCATTTTACATTCAGTCCATGAATGATAGGTTAAATCTATTGGAACTCATAAAATAAAGAGTTGGGTTGACCCAACACCGATGGTAGGTCGCTGGATGGCCAAGCGACCCAAAGCCCCATCTCCACATATAAATAAAGGTCTTCCAAAGGTTGAAAAATCATTCAGAAGGAAATTCAAAAGAAACTCTCCCTAGAGGCTCTACAACAAAGGTCTTTTTCGAATCCCTAAGCATTATTCACGTTCTTCATCCAAATGAGTAAAGAAAGCTATAATGGCTTTGCAATTTGAGATCAAGCTTCCGGGCCCCCGAGTTCATCACAAGAGTTCGTCTGACTCAAGCTCCAAAGCTACCGAGTTCAAAATCAAAGTTCATCCGACTGGACATCAAGTTTCCAAGGTGTCAAGTTCACAATCGAAGTTTGTCCGATTCGAGATAAAGCTTTCAAACCTTCGATACACATCAAAGTTAATGCAATTCAAGATCAAGCTTTCAAGCCCTCGAGTTTATACTCAAAGTTTGTTTAATTTAAGATCAACCTTTCAAGACCTTGAATAAATGTTTTTCTAAAGAGAAGAATTAGAGGATTCTCCTACACATCAAGAACTTCCCCAGAGATTAGTAACCACTCCAAATATTAATAAATACTTTGTCGCTATATTTTTCTTGTCTTTTAATTTACAGACTTGAAATTTTTGCTGCATACAGTGACATATAAACTTTTCCATCCTATTGAGGCAAATCAAACAATTTTTAATAACAAAACATACTATTTTGTAAAATAGTGGAGTGAAAGATACAAAGTAAGCAACATTAAAATAAGATAATATCTGTTGCACTAGAGCATCTTATCTCGAACCTGCATCAATGACAAAATGCAAGTAATTAAAAGAGTATTCTTAAAAGGTAAAACGAATATATGGTAACTTATCGAATTGAGAGGAAGTCCTAGCACAAAACATATAATCTTTTCAAGTTTATAGGAGAAAAAATACTTCGTAGCAATGCTAAAACAAGTACACTTCTTTTCATAGTCCCACATTAAAAACATACAAATATAACGAATTAATGTAATATTCTTATATAAACTAAAAAGATTACGGTACATGTCAAGTTTGAAAGTAACATTTATAAATTCAAAATTCTCTCAAGTTAATTATCTATGACTACTTTCAGTAAAAGATTGGTGATGAGAACCTTGTGAAGATCATTATCTTTTTTATTAATAACACCATCGATCATCATCCAGAAGCCTAGCTATCTTCTAGAGAGCTTTCATATCTAGCAAAATCTATTTCGGTTTTACATCCAATCAATCCCTTGATCAATCTCCCTTTTCTACCTTTAATATGTCCTGCAATTTTCGTGCATAGATATATTAATTGAACACTATAAACCCCCAATCCATCAACTCAATTAAATTTATTTGAGACTAGTTAGTTCGTTTCTAATAGTTTTTGTAGTTAATGTTCATAAGATTTTGATTGAGGGTTCAAGTGTGTTGGGAAATAATTGGGAAAGACCTCATGGCATAAGTACAATAAAGTAAATAGATGATAGCTAACCTTAGTTTTTGAAATACTAGATCTAACTTCTCTAAAAACCTACGTATGCAAGAGAGGCTGCCGAAGAAGAAGAAAAGGCTAGGAAAAGAAGATATAGGTTTAAAGGAATTAGAAAATGTGCAATTTTAGAGTTAAGTGATTAAATTTCTAATGCGTTTTGAGTTATGAACAAGGCTTTTTAGGAAAGATAACGATTTTTCTGAAAAATAGTTTCATCTTTTTTGAAGAAGGAATCAAGCACTGATATTTTAAAAGAATCATGATAGTTATGTATGTGTGGATGACTCTTAATTATATGGTAAAATATTAAAGTTACATATAATATCCAAGCAACCGAAGTGTGCGTCATTGAAGTGAAGGACTGATTAAAGTCAAGAATCCTAATATTTGATCTTGCAATAAGCCAAAGATGCATATATATATATATATGATGTCTGTATGATTGTTCAATAAAATCTAACGTATGATTTTAATGCATATGGGTTTCATTTTAAGTGTTTAAATAACTTTCTGTATCATTTTGACTTGTTTAATGTAAATTTGATATCATCATTTTATCAAAGAAAAAAGTTTTATTTCTTCATGTTTTGCACGGTATTGTGCAGTAACTCCAAGAGACTAGCAATGCTACTTAAGTTCCACTACCCAACACTAGTCAGTGCATGCTAAAGGAGAAAATTTGTGACTTTTGTTAAATTGGTCAAGTTTTTTGAAAGTGATATCATTTAACAATAAAATGTTCACTTTTTTCTTTTCCTTTGAAACCGAGAACATATATACTCAGTTA
Organism: Catharanthus roseus; assembly: GCA_028651295.1. Classification (NCBI taxonomy): domain Eukaryota; kingdom Viridiplantae; phylum Streptophyta; class Magnoliopsida; order Gentianales; family Apocynaceae; genus Catharanthus; species Catharanthus roseus. The sequence goes on from JAPQWS010000130.1 coordinate 341,909, forward strand.
TTTAATTTGAAATCAATAACATATTTACCCAGTTGTTTAATTCTTCTATTTTTTCAAATGGTAAACTTATGCATTTTCTTTTGTCGTACGACCATTGTCCAAATTCTCTTTTAAGGTGGTCAAATTTGAATTTCAAAACATGAACTACTTTCTAATCATGATTTCTAAAGAATTTCAAATCATGAGTATTTTTTTACTTTCAATATATATTTGAATTTGACCACTCTAGATGTGGCAGAAAATTTCATTAATTAATTTATATGAAAGCGAAATTGAGCACTTGGAGTATTTAAGTGATTTAAGTTTCTTTAATGAAATTTTTTGCTAGGAGGCTAGAATGTGATGAGCCAGTCTAATTGGATATAGTAATTATTGTACTTTGGCTTTGATTAAGCATGATAGAGAAGGCTTTTTGTTAAAGCCTTTACTGAAGTCAGTCTATTGTGGAGATTTATTTCATTTAAAAATTTTAGAAATTTGTGATAAATTTATGAAAGCTGGGATTTTTATTTGACGATAACTCTGAAACACAATCTGTCATAAATGTAACATTTGTTAAAGTTAAATGTAACATATGTTAAAGTGAGGAGGAAAACAATAACTAATTCTTCTAATATAGTTCATAAATCTAGAGTTTGAAACTTAAAGTTTTCAGTGGGGAAAACAATCAAATATTTTCTATTTATTATTGTAAAATAGTATACATTATATAGATATCAACGTGTGTGACCAATCTTAAGCAAATTTTAATTAGGAAACCAAATCCATATACAACTAGGAAACTAATAAACTAAATATTCATGGATTACGATTTATAAGAAAAAGAATTCTAGCAAAAACAATAATAATCCTATTGATAATTTAGTAAAATTTTAATCCTTAACACTCTCCCTCAAGTTGGAGCATGAAGGTCTAAAATGCCCAACTTGCAAGCTAAACGGTGAAAATGGGTAGGATGAAGAGCTTTAGTGAGAATATCGGGCGGCTGAAATTCACTTCAAATATAAAAAGGAGAAATAAAGTTAGCTCGAAATACATCACGGACAAAGTGACAATCAATTTCAATGTGTTTAGTGCGTTCATGGAACAGAGGATTTTCTGCGATGTGAAGAGCAGCTTGATTATAAAAATGTAATGAAATAGGGCACGTGATAGCTATATGAAGATCACGAAGAAGGCTAGATAACCATTTTAATTCACATAAAGTCATCGCCATGGAGCGATATTCAGCTTCAGCAGAAGAGCAAGCGACGGTGTGTTGTTTCTTTATTTTCCAAGAAATAGGGGAACCACCGAGTGAAATAAAATAGCCTGTAACAGAACGTAAGGTAATGCGACAGGTGGCCCAATCAAAATCACAATATGCGGTCAGTAAAAGTGGTGAATTAGATTTAAGAAGAATACCACAACCAGGACTGCCCTTGAGATAACGAACGACTCGAATAGCAGCTTCCCAATATGCACGGCGAGGGGCGTGCATAAACTGAGCTAGTGTATGGACTGCGTAAGCGAGCTCAGGTCAGGTAAGAGTAAGATATATCAGCTTGCTGATGAGTTTGCGGCAGTGATCTGGTTTATCAAAAAAGGATTCAGAAGCGTTGGCCAACTGATGATTTGGTTCAATAGGAGTAGAGGCCGGTTTACCCCTAATAAGCCAGTCTCAGAGAGAATTTTCAAAGTGTACTTTTGTTAGCATAAAAATGAACCTGAAGAATTTCTTGCAATTTCAATACCCAAAAAATATTTGAGAGGACCAAAGTCCTTCATATGAAAGCATTGATTCAAGGTAGCTTTAAATTTATTTAGAGTGGGTAGTGAATTTCCAGTAAGTAATAAATCATCTATATAAATGATAACACATAAAAAAATATTTTCCCCAGAGTATGTAAAGAGAGAATAATCCGCATAAGATTGAGAAAAACCACACTTATAAAGAGCGGTGGTAAGTTTTGAGAACCAAAACCTTGGAGCTTGGCGAGGACCATACAAGGATTTGTTCAGAAGACAAACCTGTCCGTGGAAAGATGGGTGAAAACCAGGCGGGGTCCGTATATAAACTTCTTCTTGTAAATCTCCATGAAGGAATGCATTGTGCACATCCATCTGATGGATTGGTCATTTTCGAGCAGTAGCAACAGCAAGTAAGGTGCAAACTGTAACCATTTTAGCGACAGGAGCATGGGTATCTATATAATCAATGCCTGTTATTTGTGTGTTGCCTAAAATCATCAAACGGGCTTTATATCGATCGATGGTGTCATATGCCTTATACTTAATACGAAAAACTCATTTACTCCCAAGAGCACGTTTTCTAGGAGGCAGAGATGTCAAGGACCACGTCCTATTTTGTTCTAGTGCATCAATTTATTAGCGCATAGTAGTGCACCATTTAGGATTAGTAACTGCTTCAGAGTAGGTAGCGGGTTCTTATTCTGTGGACACGGATGCTAAAAAAATGCCTGTGGGAAGAAGAAAATTTTCCATAGTTCACAAAGTGTGCTATAGGATAAAGGGACATACCTGAGAGGTCCGAAGAGGAGGAAGGAGCAGTAGAGGAATGGGATATAGAAGATCTCCACATTGCATTGCAGTCAAAATCTCGAAGGCGAGCAGGAACCTTTTTTATACAAGTACTTTTTCTTGTTGGATTGGTTGAAGTTGCGGGGCCCACATTGTCAGCTGCAGTTGTTTGGAGAAGTTCTTCTGGACTGGAGGCGTGGCTGGTTTGGGAAGGGAGGGCAGTGGAAGCTGGTTCAATTTGGGCTTTGGAAGGGATGGTAACAATTGGACCAGGACTGGCTTGGGAAGGGATAGTAGCGGCTAAGCTAGAGACTTCAAATTGATGTGTTTAGGCCGCACCATCAGGCTCCGTGGGGTGTGCCGTATGGGCTGTTGGAGTGGAGGCTGCTGGGTTAGGCTGAGGTTGTTGGGTTGTTGGAATGGGTCTGTCAAGTTGGGTTGGAGTGGAGGTTGCTGGGTTGGGCCGAGTTTGTTAGGTTGTTAGAATGGGTCTGTATAGCTGGGCTGGAGTGGGCGTGCTTCTGTGCTGGGCTACACAAGGAGTCGGGTCAGACGCAGCCAGCCCAGTAGAAGTGCTTGAGCTATTGGGCTGAATTTGATGAAGCTGCTGGGTAAGGGCTGAATTTGCTGAAGCTGCTAGGCTGAATTTGTTGGTATTCTATTTTCATAGAAAAAATCACTCCCCCTTTCTGGTGAGCCCAAAATTTATTCTCCAAAATTATAAGAGCGTACAAAATCTGGAATACACTGTGGCGTGTCTGATTTTTCTTTGTAGGGAAATTTGGTCTCATAAAAAATTACTTCTATTGACAAAATAAACTTCTCCCGTTGCAAGTCATAAAACCGCCAACCTTTCTTGTTAAAGGGATAGCCGAGGAATACACACAGTCTGTTTCAGGCTCGGAATTTATCTTTAGGTAGTTCATGATCGTGGGCATAAGCTAAACACACAAAACTCTTAATGTGAGAATATGCTGGCTTTTTCCCATGTAACAACTCGTAATGAGTTTTTCTATGTAACAATGAAGATAGTGTGCGATTGATAAGATACCCTGCTATCAGAACACATTCTCCCCAGAACTTTATGGGCAAATTAGCTTGAAAACGCAAAGCTCGAGCGACATTCAAAATATGTCGGTGCTTGCGTTCAACCCTACTATTTTGTTGTGGGGTGCCAGCAATAGTGGTTTGATGCTCCATGCCATAGGTTGAAAAATATGATTTTAGACATGTAAATTCCGTTCTATTGTCACTCCGAACTACTTTAACGGTTTTGTGAAATTGAGTTTTGATCATAGCAAAGTAATCTTTAAAAATAGATGCGACCTCACTTTTCTCAGAAATTAAATATATCCAAGTAGCTCTAGAGTAATCATCTAGTATGGTAAGAAAATATGAGGCACCGATAGTAGATACAGTTTTGTATGGTCCCCATAAGTCATAATGAATTAAATCAAAATTTTCTAAAGCTTTATTGCTACTTAAAGAAAAACTGTCACGAGTCTGTTTAGCATGCAGACAAATATTACAATGAGCAGATCAAGTTCTAGAGTTTTTAGATATTCCCAACAAATTATTCACCACAAAATCCGAAGGATGTCCCAACCTTGTATGCCAAAATGTGCTGGAATCAAGAACAGTGCTGGTGAAGGCATACAATGCTGATAACTGCATAGGTTTGTAGAAGAAAATCCTATTCCTCTACTTACCCACTCCAATCAGCCTCATCGAGATACGATCTTGTATAACACAAAAGTCATCAGAAAGGGTGATAAAACATCGAGAATCTCAGGCCAATTGAGAAAAGGAAATTAAGTTGCATTTAAGCTCAGGAATTAAAAACACACTGAGAAGTTTTAGTCTTGTATTTAAGGAGGCCGTTCCTTCTTGAAGAGCAATGGTCTTGGCACCATTAGGCAAACCAATAGTATATGGGTAGATATTTTTTAAATTGCTCAAAAAATCTTTGCTACCACTCATATGATGAGAACATCCTGAATCCAAAATCCAAAATTTTTCATACCAAATAATTTTTCGGGTTGAGTAGCGTTTGTGTTATTTATAATTGTCAACAATTTTGGCCATTGATCTCGTGACAAGTTTGGAAAATTGGGAAAGTTGTTTGGCCCACCAACTTTCCCATTGCAGCTGTCTTCTCCTAAAGCTTCCCCTACTCTAAAGCTGCTGCCTTCCATTGCAGCTCCGTTTTTGCATCGGACGGCAAAGTTTGCCCAGCCGTCAACACCGTCTCTTCTTCCCACCTGCTGTTGCTGTTGCGTCTTCACATTGCCTGCAACTCGTCCAAAGAAGACGCGTCGATTTCTGCCTCGTCCACCTGTAACAGAAACATTCAACCCACAGTCGCGTCCAACAACAGTAGGAACTACACGCTTCCAGAGCTGGAAGTTGGGCTCCTTGGCCACCAATCTGGGTATCCTATAAGGAGAAAACAGGCTTCAATATTATGGCCACTCCTATGACGGTGGTTGTAGAATCATCTTGAGCGGTCTGTTCCGGTGACTGCAAAACAGCGCCGCCGCCACTGTGTTCCGCCATTCGGGCCAGGTTGCAGTGCTGGTCTTCTTTACATACTTGGGCAAGGATTGTTCGTACCTTTGGCATGGGTTCCTGTTGTATCAGATTGGAGAGAACAGTGCCGTAAATTTTACTATTTAAGCCCATTAAAATTGAAAAGCTTTTTCTTCTTCTCTTTCATTTATGATAGTGGTCAAGAGCACTGTATATGTGGTGGATGGGAGTTGTGAGTAATTATCTAATTCATCCCATAATTTTTTCAAATGTGAATAATATACGTTTATCGTGTCCCCCCCTTGCTTGCAGTTTGCTAGTGCCGCCTTCAATTCGTATTTTCTTGACCCGTTTCCAACTAGGAATCTTTCCTTTAAATTTGCTCATAACTCATCAACTCTTTCGGAGTAATTTATAGAAGAATGGAGAGAAGGCTCAATAGTATTGAGAATCCAAGAGTTTACAAGAGTGTTAATTTCCCACCATTCTTCTTCTTTGTCTGGGTCGTTCTCCGGTATGGGAATTATTTCATCAATGAAACCGAATTACTTCTTTGACTGCAGGGCCAGGCGCATTGCCTTTGCTCATTCCGCATAATTATTGCCTTTTTCGTTCTTTTTAACTAGACCGTTGTTATGATTAGTCCAGGTCCATCTGAGGATGCTACATAATATGCATCTTTCTTCATCCTATGAACATGGCTTTCTTCTAACATGTCATCGTCAACATTACCAGTATTGTAGTTACTCATATGAGAGTTTTAGACAATTGGCTCTGATACCATGAAAATTTCCAGTGGGGAAAACAATACAATGTTTTTCTGTTTATTATTGTAAAATAGTGTACATTATATAGATGTCAACATGTGTGACCAATCCTAAGCAAATTATAATTAGGAACCTAAATCCATGTACAACTAGGAAACTAATAAACTAAATATACATGGATTAGGATTTATAAGAATAAGAATCCTAACAAAAACAATAATAATCCTATTCATAATATAGTAGAATTTTAATTTTTAACAGAAACAGCGAAAAATTCTAGTAACTATTTTATGTCCGATCAAATAATTTAAAACTTCTTTGCCTTTGATTAATGAATCTTTTTTGTAAATTAATGAATTTAATTTATTAAATTTTGATTAAAAGCGAATGTTTGGAATTAATAGGGAGATGACTTAAGGACGAAATTCTTTATATATTTTTTGTGTCTCTTTTCTTTCGGGAATTTGTTCGGTGGATTTGCTAAATATCAGGAGCCGTTGGGAGTTTGAGGTAAGGAGGTAAGGGATATAGTTTTTTGTATGTTGATTGATGTTTTTTATTAAGTTTTTGGAGTTTTAATGGGTTTACGCATAGGTTTCATAAAGTATGTATCAATTTTAAATATTAAATTGCAATGAGTATCGATTTGATTGATGTTTATATTCGATAAATGCACTGATTATACATGTAAATTATGTGCTTGAAAAATTATTAAAATAAATAGTGTAGTGTTATAATGTGGGAATGGGGAGGGTTTGTTGGGCATGTACAAACTCATCTATTGGCCTAGTTAGCCAGATTTTATGCCTTATATCTTTTATTTTGCCTTCTCCCGTGAGAAAAAATAGTTACAACTGATATTTCTATACCTAATGCGATTTTAACTTTACGATGAGCGTAATGTTTGGATAAAATGTTGTGTGGATTGTCTTTTAATGAATCTAAATTTTGTGCATTGTATGTGAGCATTATTTCAGAATGAAAGTTTTTGAAAATATGAATTTGAAAAGATTTACTTTATGTGTAAATATGTTTTCTTCAAGAATTAAGTTCATTGGAAACAAAACAAGTATTTATGTGTAAAACACTTTTAACATATAATATTTCTGATTAAAACATTAGAGAAAATCTTTTTTTTTTTTTTTTATAGGTAAAGAGAATTGTGCTTTTGTTGTCAATGAATCTTGAATATGAAGAACAAAGCTGGAATCCTAGAATCCTTATCTCTTTCATGAAATCTTGAAACATAAAATTCAATAATATGTTTGGACCACTTTTTAACAATTATAAAACAGATAGAACGATGTAGTACTTAATTTTGTCATTAACATATGTTCCAAACTATAAGGAAGAGATGTTGTAGTTTTGTAGGGTCTTTGAAAATGACGAGAGAAACAAGTGGTGAATTTGGTCACATTTTTGCAAGATAAAGAGTTTATATCCTATTTGAACTCATGTATATTGCTCACATCACACACACACTAAATTGGGATGATTTTAACTAAAAGTTAGCTATGCCAAATAGCTTTGGAAAACTTCATGACAAGAATGGATTTGTCTTTTCAACAAAAAGAAAATTTTAAAGGGAAATTGTGTACAAATGTTGTTCAAATAATATTTCTGGACGTTAATTTATTTCTTTTTTAAAAAGAATATATAAAACTTTAATCATAGTCTGCTCTTTCTTAAAATTTGCAAACACTCTTTTTTAGAATTTTCTTTTAGAATGTCCAAGTGCCAAACTAAAATCAATTATTGTACTATGCACCGGGGTGTAGCATATAGTTTGTTATTAAAACTATGTAATTTTATTAAGGACGATTTTCACTTAATTAAGGTTGATTCTAGGCATTATTAAAACTATATAATTTTAATAATATGATATACAATTCAAAGTGTACCAGAGGCATAGTATAGTTTGTAAAAATACCTATAAATACTTGGAATTTTGTTCTTATTCAAGATTTTTATGGAACTGAAGTAAGAGAAAAAAGAAGAGGAAATTTTAAACATTTTCCAACAAACATGTGTATATGAAGGGGGAGAAGATATATCATATATGCATTTGAAATATTTATAATCTAAACAATTAATTTTCACATTCCATCTTAATCAATAGTAAATAACAAAAGCTTTGCATTTTATATACTTCTAGGAAGTGTGCAGTCTTTAGAGTACACAATCTTAAGTAATTCGAATTCAATCTTTAAAAAATCTATAAAATCTAACTTTTATTGAGAATAAAATTTAGTCTAGAATGTACTCCCATGACATTCGTGATATGCTAACCACTGCACCAAGTTAAGGGGTTAGAAGACTTCTTGAAGGTTTGAGATAAAGGAACCATCAAGATTTGGCAATCCAAGAGCCTTGGCAAGTCTTAGGAATAGAAAGCAAAAGTATATGGCTAAGAGGCCCCCTCCAAGAGACCTATCCAATTGCATATTCTTCTTCAACAATATTACAAGTGCCCAAAGCAAGCCAGCAATCAAAAACCCCACAATTTCATAAAGGTAAGGATCATTTGGAATGATATATGAAGATGGATACTCAGACCAAGAAGCAAGAACAAGTGACAAACCCAAACCTATGAGAGTATTGAACAAAGGACCAGCATAACAACTTGACATAGCTATTTGTACACCATTTGGCCCACCATTTAAAGCCATAGTCACATTAGATATCAAGTCACCTAATGAATTACCCCATGCTAGGACAGTCAGTCCTAAAAGTGAAGAACTTATACCAAAAATATTCCCAAATGAAATCAATAATGAAACCAATTCTTCAACAATAAGATAGGTCCAAGTAATACTCATTAAGAACCCTCCAATTAGCCATGGCAATAAACATTCCTTTGGTGGAGAAGAAACTTTTGTGAAAATAAATGCTAAGTTTCCAAGAATAATTCCAAGTATTATAGAAATCATATGGATGGCTAAGGTGGTTTTTGGACTAATATAATCAATTTGTGTGTCCAAAATTGCTACTAAAAAAATTGGTCCTAAAATTGCTGAAATAACTGCAAATGTTTTAGACCATTTTTCTTCACTCACCAGAGGTATGGTAATTCTTCTTGGTAAATATAAAGGAAACTCCAAAGCAGAAAGAATCATCAAAAGCCCGAAAACCCTCTTTCTTTTCGGCTTAATATTCTTGGAAAAATCTTCGTTAGGCAACGCTGAATAATTTTCTTCATCGATTTCATCTGAGAAATTAGTCCTTGGAGAGAAGAAATGCATAGTAGAAACCACACCGATATAGGCGAAATATAAAGAAACAAAACTAAGTGCTAACCATAAGTTAATTCTTCCGAAAACGATTATCATGAGAAGAAAAAATAGAGAAAAAATAAGGAAAATAACATCTCGGACAAAGCTGGATTCGTTCACTCGTGTTTGTTGAGTAGAAGAAACTATGATTGATAAAATTCCGACTACCAAACAAGAGATGAAAAATGCACCACCAAGAACACTATTTAAACCAACATCACCATCATGAGATTTAGTAAAAGAAATTACACTTGCAAAAACATCATTAGCCCCATTCCCAAAAGGAAGCAGAGTTGTTCCAGCAATTGTTGGTGATAATTTAAGGGCTTTAGATAATCCCTCAATAGATGGAACAAAATATTCAGAAGTAGTATTGCCTACAAGATAAAATAAAATTATGAACCAAAAGAAAAGTAAAAAATATCCAAAGGTTGGAAGTTGGCCAAAGTTGCAATAAAAGATTTCAAGATAATTTATGAACCCTTTTCCAAAACAAGAATTGTAGGATTTAACATATGAACACTTGGATTTAAAATCTTTATAGTTATGAACACCTGAACATTGTTCACTTTTCAAGAATAATATGGAAGAAGAAGAAGAAGAAGTTGAATGATGATCATGAAGAAAATAGATGTAGAAACAGAAAAAAATTATGAAGAGGAAAGATAAATTTAGGATTGAAGTTAGGAACCTTTTGAAATGAGATTTGCAGGAAAAACTACCCATTCATGAAAATGAAATGAAGTTCTTCTAAGAAAGTGCTGTAGAGGGATGATTGATTTAGATTATGTGAAGATGGATTGTGGAGTGGGAAACTAAAAGCAAATTGACTTGATTACGACAGGAGCCTTTCTGGATAACAATGGCAAACTTAAAATATGTAAATAAATTAACATTTTTCATTTTTGTTAAAAACTTGAAGATGAGAGGAAGCGTTTTGTTACCATGCTGAAATTTCTTTTCAATGTGTCAAATGGCTCAATTATTGAATCAACATATATGTTGAACAGGGATGCTAACTATTAAAATGTCTTACTAAGTGAATAATTTTTAATTTCCGAATCAAGAAAATAGCGATTCAAGTAATTGGAGGATGTATATTGGCGTCATGGCCTCTCATTCTTTTATATTTTATATGTAATATAAAATTATGTTTATTTTTTTTGCAAAAGTTAGTATGTTTTGCTATTCCGTCTTCCTTAAATCAATAAAAATTTTCTTCCAAAAAAATAAAATTTTAATTATTAAATATAACAATAATAATTCAAAGTTAAATAATATAACAAATTTTTGTATTTAAATTTTGACCTCTAAGATCAAGGTTTAGTTCCGCCCCTAATCTAAGTGTTGATGGACAAATCAATGCGAGTTTGAAAAACTCCCGTGACACCATAATTAAACCATTAAAGAAAGATAAAAGATAAAAGGGCTTATTAAATGTAACACGTCAAAATACTGAATGAAGCGCAAAAGTCTCTTGTTTTCACCAAAACTTTCTCTCTCTACTCTCTGCCTCTTTACATGAATTTTCTCCAACTTTCAAACTTCTAAAATAAAAAGTCGGAGAAAATCTAAGTCAAATATAATGAAAAATAGATTAATACATGGATCTCTGAATGTTTATGAACAATTTAATCTATTTAGATTTCAAAAAAGAAAATACAAATCGAAAGGGCAAAAAAATGTTAATTACATTAAAGTATCCTTACATTTAGTGCTTTTTTCACTTTAGTACCCTAACGTTCTTTTTTTAACAGTTTAGTAACCTTGACTAGCGGTCAACTATAATGGTGTTAACTTTTTATGGAAAAAAAAAGTCAATTTTGCCCTTATCTATAATTAAATACTCAGAAACCATTTAAAATAATGAGTTAGTTTTATTAAAGTACTATATTTGTGACTATTTTTATTTTAATAGTTTAATATTATTTTGCTATTAATTGATTCTTTTATATACTACATTAGTTTTTAATTTTTTTCAAATAAAATTGATTTTTGACTTAATCTAAGATTGAGTTTTCTAAAATATAATATTTATATTTTGCTTTGAAAAAGCTCAAAATAAACCAAAAAAATTAAAAATTTTCAATTTTAAAATTATTCTTGTTATGTTCCAACTTAGATTAAGTAACTTTTAAATCAAGTTTATGAAAAATATATAATCAAGTACTTAAATTTTAAAATAGTCTTAACTTATTAACTTTTAACTATAATTAATTATTAGTCCCAAATAATTTTTTAGATTATAAGAACTTAAACCGAAAATTAAAGTGAAGTTTAATTTGGAGAAAAAAATTCATATTTCTCAAATTAGAAATTTTAAAAAATGTAATTGTAATTTTAGTCAAATTTTTATTCTATTTGACTTTTCAATCTTTTGAGGATTAATAATGGATACACATAACATTTTTAGTAAAATTTTCTTTTATAAGCATATGAGGATTTTTATTAAAAATATTAATTTCCTTCATTTCAATAATCTATCCTTTATAGATAAAAGGGGTATTTTAGTCATAAAAGCAATTTTTGTAGTGTAATATGCTAAAAGATACTAAACTGTTAAAAATGTAATGTTATGGTACTAAAGTGAAAAAAATATCGAACAATTGGGTACTTTAAGGTAATTAACCTAAAAAATATGCCTCGCGGAAGAGAGAGAAACCAGCAATTGGGTCAATTCTCAAAGAGAGAAAGATCCAGCCAGATGACCGATCCTCAAGGAGAGAGAACCAGCTAGAGGGCTGGTTCTCATACCTAGAAAAGAAGTATGCATGGAAGGAGTTACTAATGATCAATGTGACCAATCATCTAGGTCTGTTTCCCTAGTAATTCCCACCTCTCTGATCGCTATTTGACAAAATGTTAATGAGAGCATGGGGAAATGCTCATAGTCTCATTCAACATATGGCTATGGTGCTCAAGTCAATGCTCTAGAACGAGATTCATTATGTACAAGATAAGCAACATGCGATTATTATCTCAGTCGAGTCAACTTTCTCTAGTTGTGGGGCACAAATCTCTCCCCCTTATCCTTTTTTTACACGAATATCTCTATTGCTCGTAGAAACTAAGGAGGAGAAACTATGGGAATGAACATTAGGATACAACCACTTACAGTAGCGGTCGACCTACTGTCAGTCTATTTATCCGGACAATATTCCAGCCCGACATTACTCAAGTACAATCCTTTGAGATGACCCCTTAAGTATTACTTCCAACAACAAACTATACTAATACTGGGAGATAAGCTACTATATAACTCAGCAGAGGTTCCTAACCAGTTGTCCCATCTAGAATTCTAATGCCACATAATTACATATTGTTTGGTAATATCCTACCATCTTGACAAATAATTTCCAGAACACTTCGGATCCCCAATCAAGTATCTGGAGTAGCCCTAGCAGCTAGCTTTCAAAACTGTTTCCTACTATAAAGAAACCTAGCTAGAATTACCTAATCGGACAATCAACATCCACCACGAAGTGGCACATACCTTACTAATTTAAGCTATCCCCGCAACAAGTAGATTTAAAAGTTATTGCCGATGCACAAGAGATTTTACAAGTCCATTCCCAACCTATCAGTGGCCGAATTGGAAACGCAACACTAGTATTGTTATTTCAAAAAATTGGAAACGCAAATCCGCAATGAAATTGACATCATAACTGTTAAATTGAAGGGGTCGATAAACTCAACTCGAGAATCTATATATATAGCACGAAAAAATTCAAAAAATTTCATTTTTGAATGCAAAATTTCTGCAACTTCACCAAATCCTCTAAACTCTCTCTAAAACCACAAATTTCAACCTCAGATTTAAGAAGATCCGACCCTTGTAATCTGAAAAAAATGTTAGTACTTCGATCCATACTCATTTATTTATATTTTATCGGTTTAAAATTTGAAAACATCTGTTGGATTGGAAAAAAATGACATTTTCTGAAAGTTAGAATTTCTGCATGAAAATGGTCGGGTCGCCCGTACCAGAGACTGAAGCCATTTCAGGTCGCCTGGTCCAGCGAGCAGAATGGCAAGTGATCGCCTGGTCCTGCGAGTCGAGTCTCCCGCGATCTCCAGTTCCGGCGGTTTGAATTGGCTCGGACCGCCGGTTCTGGGCGATTTTTTTTTTTACATTTGTTTATGATATATGTTATTATAATTAATGACTATGTTATTTTTTAAGTTATGATTACGTTTATATTTATTTGTTTTATCTAGAGTTTATATTATGTTATTTAATTTGTTTAATTTTTATTATGACATAAAATTTGTTTATGATTATGTTATTATAATTAATGATTATGTTATTTTTTTAAAGTTATCATTACGTTTATGTTTATTTGTTTAATTTAGAGTTTATTTTACGTTATTTAGTTTTTTTTTATATTTGTTTATGATTATGTTATTATTGTTAATGATTATGTTATTTTTTTAAAGTTATGATTATATTTATGTTTATTTATTTTATTTAGAGTTTATATTATGTTATTTGGTAATTTGTTTAGATGGTTCGGCCTAGAGCACGTAGGGGTGATGATGATTTAGGTCCTGTGATAGATAAGACCTGTCGGGTTAAAGGTTGTACAGTGACTGCGTCATCTCGTGGTGTGAGGGGACGTCACAGTACTTTAGACATACCATCCACTCCTGCACCTACTGGACCGGGTATATATTATGACCCTGGTGCACCGGATCTTCCACCCAAACACCCCCTATACTGTTTAGGACCTGTCCTCCTACCATATCACACCATCCGTACACCCCCGTACCCTATGACCGTTATAGATATTCTCAGCCACCACATACATCATATGATCCTTATGCACATGCTCCTTCTCTGCTTATCCATATGCCTAGCCAAGATCAGACATAGTATTTTTCTAAAACTCAGATTCCATTTAATGAGGTCAGTAGTCAGTTAGATGCCCGATTTTTCAAGCAGCTTGTGGCATCCGTCCCGGAGGACTCATCTTACAACGGTGCTGACTATGGAACCACTGATTGTGTCATTCCCTCATCTGATGCTAGATTGGGTAGGGATTCTGGTACATCAGGGGATGATGACAGGACCCGATCTGAGGAGCCTGTCATGGTTGGTTCCCTCCACATTCATGGTGGTAAGGACGATGAGGATGAATCTGAAAATGATGGTGGTGATGATGATGATAATGGCAACGGTCACGGTGATGATACGAGCCTGTTCCTGTAGCTCATGCATCATTGTTCGGTTGTAGGCCTGCTCTGAGGAGGGGGAAGGTTGACTTGCAATTTCATGTCAGTCATAAGTAAGATTGCTGGGTCGCGATTAAAAAGACCCGAGAAGTCGCGTCCTCCTACAAACCCTATGCAGAAGAAAAAAGCAAAGAATGACGGTTGGGAGCAGATAGGTCCAGCTGATGGAGGTCCACAGGATCAAGTCCTTATCCCTTCATATAGTGGTCATATCGCTGGTAGTATATAGTGCGGACAGGTAATTTGAATATTTCTTTAATTTTTTTATTTCTGATTATAAATTGTTAGTATTCATTGACCTATTTGATGTTTATATACATTTAAAATGCAGGAGAGATGTATATTGAAGTGGCGTCCCGTTTCGTGTCTCTGACCGAGATCCTGCAATGAGTTGGCAAGGGAGAATGGATTATCACATCTGAGGTCTTGCATGTTCCAACATCTGAACTTCTTCTTGTTATCTGTTTTTGTGGAGAGGTGGCAGCCAGACACCAACAGTTTCCACATGCCCTGAGGAGAGATAACAGTTACCTTACATGATGTTGAGTTAATTCTGGGCACATTTGCTTACGGAAACATTTGTCGGCCATCATTATTCTCAAGAGCAGTTAATTACAGTTATCCAGAGCGACCTCAATATTTTCGACTCCAGTATCGGTATAAATGGTCAGGACTTAGTGTTAGTTGCAGAATCCCCTGGTGGTAGACTTTCTACGGAGCAGAGGGCTGCCTGTTACGTCCTGGATTTACTTGGCAATTTCACTCTTCACCAATAAGAGTGGTAATATTTTCCCTGGGAAGCTGTGGCCAATCGTGAAGAATGTTCGTTCTATTGGTGCATTTGCATGGAGTGCTGCTAAACTAGCCTACTTGTACCAGAGTTTAAGGCAGGCCTCGCATATTAATGCAAAGGAGTTGTCTAGTTGCTGGTCACTACTTGAGGTAATATCACTATGATCTTCATCTTTTACTTGGTGTTTATAGTTATGAACGTTTATTTTGATAAAAATGATATGCATGCTGATTCATATATATATATATATATATATTAGGCTTGGATATACTCGTATTTCCCTATGTTTGCCCCAGTGGTGAGACTGGGTGCGAAGTTGTGCAAACCGTACATCCAGAGGTTTGCTACGTTGGGACACAAATCGGAGCACAAATTGATCGACTTGCGAATTCGTTTAGACATGATGACTGCCGACGAGGTCAGGTGGACTCCGTACAAACCTGAGGAGATTACTGATGTTTGGATTTCTACATGGCATGGGATGATTGCATACTTTGACTTTGTTGAGCCCTATATGCCCGATAGGATTGTCAGACAGTTTGGGCGGGTTCAATGCATTCCATCTCATCCTATTCGTTCTCTGAAGCACCGCAGGCCAGCAAATAACAAGGTGTACATGGTAAAGAATGTGTTCATCGAGGAATTGTGGCTTGAGGCACCCTCTCACCTACTTATGGAGACATGGACCAGTGTCCCTACTATACCACCATCTTGGTGCACTGACGATTACATGCCTTGGTTTCTCCCCCGCACTCATCCAAGGATTCAGAATCCGGAAAGGCTCCCATGCGGCGTTCAATTGCCTTCAGTAACTCCCATTTCCTTGTAGGTTCTCGTGGATATAATATCTCGTGAGGTGGATCATGACGACGTTGATTCAGATATGAAGATTAGATGGATTTCTGACATGCTCAAGAAGTATAATCAGCCTCGTCTTTAGATTTTTTTATTTATATACTTGACTAGTTGTAGTATATTTGCCATGTTCGTACTTATGTTTGTAGTCTATGTTTTTATTTTATCTCATCAAATTTTTTTTCATGCTTTAGTATTTTTACAATTGTACTAGAAAGAATATAAAGCAGTAAAAATCGAGAAAACATGAAATATAGAGATAATGAATCCTAAATGCAGTTTTTTCTAATAAAAAGCATGAAATAATCCAAAAAAAGACAACACATATTTTTAATTTCTATTTAATTTTATTAATCAAAAACTTCATATTTAATTTCTATTTCTAGCAACCCTCACGTTCCAATCTGCAATCCTGTCATAATAGCATTCTGCCCAACTGCTGACTCGTTCACTACGATGATAAATCCATTGCATATGTAAAAGGGGTATCGGGCATCCATTATACATTTGTAGTTGTGTTAAACAAAGTAAAATATGTCAATGTCTGTAAAACTGTAAACCCAAAAAAAATATAATACAAAACAATGTAAAAACCCTATTAATTTTCTACACTTACTTGAATAAAGTGTTGTTGTTCCATCAAGAGACCAATAACCAATGTACCTCCTGGACGATCCGAATACAAATACAAAGGCAACACATGTCGTAGAACCAAGCTGTGCAATAGTATAACACACATATTAAATCTATTTGCTATGACGTGAAGCGAATCAGTGTTTCCAACCAATGCTCCAAATGCACAGGTCCTTCCTGCCACTATGTCCTATGTACGAGCTCATAAACACGTTCTGCTGATCCGAGTAACGAAAGATACACATTCGTCATATGCTCCAATTCATAAAGCATTCATCTTCATACCTCTGGCCATTGATGTTCATCACCTAACAACAAAATCTGCCACAACCCGATAACTACAATTTCTATCACCAATCACGTTCTTCCAATTCTTAATGAAAGGATAAATGAAAGTAGGGAAAGCGTTCGTATAAGGAAATGTGAAATATGGAGATGGATCTATAACAGAAGATAAACTACTTCGGCCACGGCTACACCCTCTACCCCTACCCCTAGGAGCTCGTGACGGTCTCCCTCTCCCACGGGAACCCGAACCTGACCACAACCCAGATCCAGAATCAGAACCAGAACCTGAACCAGAACCAGATCCTCTTGACTTTTGTATCTGTCGATGAGCAATTGACACGTGCTACCAATACGACTTGTCTCTTTTCATTGAGTTCGTCTTTTTCCGCCCTTTCATGACTGCTACCTCAGGAGGTGATGTCAATGTCACACCAAGATCTTCAGGCAAAACCGGACTCAATACCCCTTTGGTAAGACGACGTATCTCTCTAACTTTGGATATTGGTCATGTACTTATCTGATGCAAGAGATCAGTGAGAGAACGCATCTCAGAATCCATGTCATGCTGTCGGGCTGAAGGATGATACCCGCCAATTTCTAGTGTCTTCCAAAAGGCCTCAATATCAACCAACTAGATAGGAAGTATGAGAATGAACTGTGTAATCAGCTCACAAGAACAAGGGAGGTCGTGTGATGTCCTCATATAGTGCCTGCACTTATTTTTGGGATCGTCAATTCTCTCGACAGCTCTCGATATCTCAAGCCATATCTTTTTCAAGGCCAAGTGACTGATTTTATTACTTACAATTCTAAGTATCTGATTACTCTTCACATTAAACTTTTCTTTACTCTTGGAAAACTCTAATGAGGCCTTAATGTCGGCTATTTGACATTCAATAAACGAGTCAATATTAAGGAACACAATGTCCAAATTACCATTACAATTCTCAGTATCTAATTACTCTTCACATTAAACTTTTCTTTAGTCCTGGAAAACTCTAGTGAGGCCTTAATGTCAGTTATTTGACCTTCAATAAGCAAGTCAATATTAAGGAACACAGCGTCCAAATCACCATGCATGTTGAAACTCATAGCTTCAGCACTGAGTGTTCACTCTCAGCCCGATTGGCGGTCTCCACCCTAAAATGCATTACACTCTTAGTCCATCTTACAAATTTATGAGCAAGGGGATTCAACCAAGTGTTGAATAAATAATGTAAGAAGTCCGGCCCGCTCTTCCACTTCATCTTTAGAGCATCCAATTTCCTTAAGTATTCATGCTCGTCGATTTCATTCAACAATTTTTTCCATTACCGATTTACAAACCGTGATGCAACCGCTTCATCTTTTGTCAACTCGGTTAATTTAGCCAACACGTTCTGATCGATGTGCCTTCTACATAGCATATGGTACGTTGTACTAAACACATCGTCGATCACGGGCATTAAACCGCTTTCCCTGTCTGTAATAATTACCTTCGGCTCCTGATCATTAACATCTTGTTGATTCTCTGTTGACATAGCAGTTGAAAAGCATAGACCTTAATCTGTTGAAGAACCTATCTATGAGTCGTAGCCTGCTCATTCCTCATAAAAGCAGTGGCCACAGTGAAATTCTTACCTTTTTAAAAAAAAACATAAGACAGATAACTTGTTTAGAAACTATACATAAAACCTAGTAAACTTAAACCAAAACCGATTAAATATGATATATTTCATTCAAGTATTCATCAAATATTAAATTAAATATGACCGATTAAACCTAAACCCTACTTCCAGTAGTATCGGCCATTTCCCCTGCTTCCCTCCACATTTCATCAAGTGTTCGTGCTTGAGACATAAACAGCCATGGATAATTATGAGATGAGATCCTTCCGAATGCGCTAAGAGAATGTATTATTGATTCTCTTTCGTTTTCTTAATTGAAGAAATAATTGGAAGTTAATTTGCAAATAAATATAACATATTTAATGCAATTACTTTTTTTTATATATATTGTATCCATTATAAGTACATATGGTCACGTTCTCATCATTTCAATTGATGTCGGGTGAGTAACGACAGTGTCACTGAGCACGTTGTTGTCCTCACGGTTTCTATAGAAGACCGTGTAACCCCGTTGAGCACTTAGGCAAAGAACTTCCTCAACCGTATTTCACCCCTGCATCCTATTCTTCTTAATCTTCGCAATGACGTTATATATTTTCTGGGCACTACAAAAAATCATGCAAATCATATTATTAGAACCTAAATTTAAACCCTAAACATAAAAAACAAGGATGCATTAGAGTTAATGCAATATACCTGACGGCACAACCCACGTTTTGTTCCCGGAAAAATAGTAAGAGATTACGGGGTAGCACATGACTCTTCCTAAATTGCTAAGTCTGTCTAAGCTACTCCTCCGTTAGTTTTGCTGCTTGAGCCTGACCGTGAGTATACACATCTATTACATGGTTGTGCCTTTCATCGTGTATGAATAATTGTCAATTTTTACACGTGGCCATTTGCTCACCTTTTAATTTGAAGGGACAACCACACTTTTTAGTCCCGTAAAGACCTCGCCTTTTTACTTGAACTTCTTCTTCTTCATCGTCAATTCCGAGCTTCGTTCTCGGTTTATTTGCACCTCCATGCCCGCAACCCAATGTAACATACGATTGGCGGTCGGATGTTCTTGAACTCAAACACCGAGTGACAATCAAATACGTGTTCACTTTCATAGATGTTTCTTTTGCCCAGCTCACCAACTCTACTTTCGAATTAAAGATTCGATCAGTTGCAAATAAACGTCCGTAATCCACGTATTCTTCCGGTTCCAAAAATTTTTCAAATGTATTTGGACGTACGTCGTTCTATTACGATATAGTACAAAACAATTAAAATATGAACACATTTCATATTAAAAATAAAATTGTAAAAAAAGTCTAATAAACAAAAATTTCATATACTAATATTTTAAACAAAAACAAAAAAAAAATTATTTCATATACTAACTTTAAAAAAAATACAAATTTAATATACTAATATTTAAAAAAAAGACACAAATTTTATATACTAACATTTCAAAAAAAAAAAAAAAACTATTGTGGCTCGGGTCGCCCAGGTCGGCAGGCTGGACTTGAGCGGTTCACGCATTTGGGAGGCCGTCTCTGAAGACGGACTGCCTGAATGGGTGAAAGTTCGCCCATTCAGGCGATTCGACCCCAAGTGTCGAAAAAATTAAATTAAACTTTTCTTATCTCAAATTCGATATTTTGTTCTACAAATTCGTCAAAATGATTCATATCTACCTTTCAATACAAGTTGAATAGATAGAAGTAAGAGAGAAATTTTATAGGGAGAGAAAGAGTAGGAAAAATAATGAATTTTTTTTACACTATACATATAAATTCGAGTTAGATTTATGGACACAAGTTGAAATAGTAAATTTGAAATTTTCATATACGGGAACTTAAATTTTGAGCCGATGACGAATCTAAAGAATTAAAAATATAGTTTTAAATTTTTATTTATTCATTTCTGTTCAATTTGACCGTCTAGAAAGCCCCCTAAAATTTATTCAAGAACTGGTGTGGAATTCCAAAATCCTCTTCAGAAATTCCCCATTCGAAAGCAACCTGATCGAACAATGTCAAGATCAAAGATTCTAAACATCATCAAAATTATCGGCCAATTCTTTTTCCTATTAATATTGACATCGGAACTCCATATTCTTCTCTGGCCTCCTACTGTATCAGCAATCAGGTGAATTGTATAAGCATTCAAGTTCATGAATTTTTATTTTTGGTTAGTTTTTGTTAAATATTCATCAAGATTCTGTTTCTTTTATGTGTGTGATCTGCTTTTATTTCCAGAAAAGATGGGAGCCTTCAAGAAAAGCGTGTTTGCAGAACTACAGTTCAGGGAAGGTATTTGCTGTCTGATGATAATGGTAAAGTGTCTTCATTTTTCTTTTTCTTATTTTGTGCTCCTTTCATTTCCAGCATTTGCATTTCACAAGATTCTAGAAATTTACCATCAAATTTAGGCTACAGAATTGCATTTGTAAAAAATCCAGAACATTTGTTTGCTTAATTAGACCCAGGCTCTATCTCTTGCCCTCCAGTAGAAATTATGCTTCTGCCGTCAACTGGTTTGAGAAAGCTGAGTTGGTAAAATCTGCTAGGGTGCTCTGGTCTAGTACCCACCTTATGTGCAGCTTTTTACAAATGCAATTTATTGCAAAACTTTTTTGAGGTTTCATTCTTTTCTATGTAATACTTCATTTTAGCATTTTGCAGTGTTCTGTCCTCTGCACCATTGGCATTACTAATGAGCACGATTTGCCATTTTAGGTCATATTTGTGATGCATTGTCACTTGATCCACAATCCCGATGTTGTCCCTCCAAAGGAGAGCAGTTTTCCTGTTAGTGAGTTATCTCTTTTTGGGGTTCTACTTTGCTTCCAACCATCTTTATTAAGTAATCTAATTCCTCTGACATTTCTAGTGCTCAATTGATTTGATGCTTTCGATGCCTCCTTCTCCCATCTTGCAGTGGATGCAATCTTGTTTCACAATGTTGCAAGTCGTATGAATTTTGTGTTTCGTGCTGCCTGAATCCAACTCAAGTAATTTACCTAGTGTTTTGTTTAGTCTTTTGTAGTAAAATTTCTAACATGTGGAGCTTATTGCATTATTCAATGAATTTTTTCACAGACACAAAAGGAACTAGCATTGAAGGTGAAGATAGCAAAGCCGGCAACTGCAGGTTATACTCTAGACTTTCGATGATAAGAAATTATATGACTTAGGTGGTGGACATATGGTATTTTCATATCTGATCAATTTTTACTTAAAAGAGTATATCTGGAGCATGTTAATCAAGGTCTTGGTCCTCAAGGATCTGCTTTTTATTGTTTTTTCTCAGGAACATACATGAGTGTGTTTGATTTTTGTGCTGGGAGGTGTCGTCATAATTCTGAGAGTGTGGTACGACTCACATTCTTCTCTGCTTCTTCTTGTCCCTTTATGATGGTCCTGTTACCGCAAAGAGGCCCCATTTATATCCATTTAGTACCAAAAGCATGATATGCCACTGTGTTGAAGTTTAAGCTGCCGTCAAAGATGTATGTGCCTCGTTTAGGAATATGGGCAATACCTTTAAGCTTTTGTTTTTCTCTCAATTGATATTTGTTGTAACTGAACAAGTATTTGTCTAGAGATGTCATATGACTTATGAGGAACAAACATGAAAACATTGCATCTGTTTGTATCTCCTCCAGAAATGTATCTTTAAATTTACCACAGTTTTAAAAGCTTCTAGTATCTTTTTCAATAAAAGATTTTTCTTTTTTAAGCTTTATTTTATGTGGAGACTTTTCCTTTCTGTTGCGAAGCATAATCCTTGAGAAGCAATTTTCCTACATTTACTTTGGAAGGGCTATTTCTTAAAAACTTGTGGGTGATTGAAATGTAAGGGCATCTATTAATGGGTATGGTTGAGCTCTTGAAAGTGGATGCATGAGGGCTTTCGGAGTCACAACTTTGTCAAACCCTAGGCCACACGGTTGTTCATTGTATAGGTATAAAGGGCATCATATAGTGATTGGTAAAAGGTTTAGGTTTCAAATTATTGGAAGGAAACTTTAGTAGTTTGAGAATATTTTCTCTGAGTGTGAATATGAACTCAATCGCTAGTCAAGCATGCAAAACGCCTTTGGAACAAGTTTGACCTGTAGTTCTTTCCCAAAGAATTAAAAGGAAGAAGACAAGAGTAAATTAAGAAAATCTGCAAGTATCCGTTTTCTTTTTCCTGGTGAGGGAGAGGAAAGAGGGGCCAGGAGAGCAGCAGGTTTGAAAGCTATCAAATAAGTCTGGTGATTATAGCTACTCTTTTGTTATTTGGAAAAGTCTGTACCATGTATGTACTGAATTATCCGTTCTGATAGTTTCAATCATATTAACTATTGAAACAACTATGATGGTCATTTTCACATAAACAAGTGTTGCTGGAATTTCAGGTCCATGAAAATGCTTATCTCAATGACTTCCATCATTGTTTCTCACTACCATCTAACTCGTCTGGTGGGTATTATATATGTGATAATTCTGTTAGTTTATCTATATGGTTATCTAAATATCTTTGAATGATTATATTGTATGTACTTTTTTAGGGATAACATCTATTTTTCTGAAATTTTATGTGGTAATGTATCTACACAATTACTTGTCTATTGCTTGTTGACTCGTTGAAAGAATTTCTTTTATCTTTCATAACTTTTTTTTTTTATTATTATTATTTCATTATTATTATTATTTATTTATTATTATTATTTTTGGTAACAGAAATTTCCCATATGCAAACAGAAGTAAGGTTAGCAGGCATAAAGATAGTTATTGGAAGGTAAGCTAATAATGTCAGGTGTAGTTGATGTTGTGTTGTTTATCATTATTTATGATCTGCTCTCTCTATTAACAATTTGCATTGGGTTGGGAGGTAGGCAAGGGGAATCATGTGATTCTGTATGCAAGTCGAATGGGCAATCTTGTGTACCCAACAAGTTAGCACTTCTTAATCAGTGTGAAACGTGAGTTCCATCAACGTTTATACTTCAATTTGATTTGTTGTGTTCTTATTTCTTTTGCCACCATGCAATTTTATCATGTTTTTTAATTTGTCTAGAATGCAGAAATACTTTACCTGCAAAGGATCATGTTTAGCAAGCATTGGAGCAGATCAGCCGGCTGAAGTAGTTGAGGATGCTCCAAAAGATCTGGTACTCATTTGCTTATTTGCTACATCTTTGTTGTTAACTTCGTTGTTTCTCCTAACCATCAAAGCTAGCTCGCCACATCCTTTTTTTTTGGGGGGGAAGGGTAATGCTCGAGCAATATTCACTTAGGCATAACATATTGTTTCTTGGAACCAATTTTCATGTTCAACAAGAATATTTGATAACCTTAATACTTTTCCAGTAGAGGAAGGTGTTTTAATGAAGAAAGAAATACCCTGAGTTTTTCATTTGCTCTTCCATAAATGGTCTACCTAATAATGAAATACTGTCTTTTACCATATCAAAATTATGTATTTTTTGCAAACGGAAACAAAGAGACTTCAATCCGGTCATGTGCTGTGATTTCTTTATGCATTCTAGCAAGTTTCTTTCAAGCCACTTCTCATTACCTTTCTCTCATTGATTTCTATGTTGATCTCTCTGCAAGCTTTTATACTAAAGAATTGACAAATTCAACAACATAATATAGTGAAGGCAGCCCGTGCTATGCAGATTAGCTTTTCTGAGTTCTAGCTTTATGCACTCTATATGTTATTGGCACTAAATCCTTACAATCAATCACTGTCATTTACTTTTTGCCTTGGAAATACAATACTTTTGCTCCATTTTCTTCTCTCAAAAGTTTAGTTTTTGCACTTTCATTGACCCTGTATCATTTAAGAATATCCAGGTCAAGAATTCTGCTGGCAATTGACTAGCACAATGAACTAATTGGCCTCAGTTGCCTCTGATGACTACTTAGTCCTCCTTTCTTTAAGAAATAGTGCAATATAAGACAGCTACATAAAAAAATCTTCTGCGTGTTGGTGATGATTTAGTTGGTTTGTTTTTCTGCCTCAGAATCCAGGAACATGCTTGTACACAGAGAAACTATCTATGCTTTCTTGTGAAGGCTCACATCAGCACACCAGGAGGCTGTGTCCTTGTGCATAATGCTTTCTTGAGGTACTTACATCTCTTTGTTGTTCATTCTGTTGAACTTTGATTTCTTCTTTTAAGCGTCATATTGTAGCTTTTCCTATGAAGCACTAGAGAATATAGCCAAAAATGTCTCTCACTTTTTTTACATTTTGCCAATCCAGGGTCCATTCTTTGCCACTAATGTTTTTTACATTTAAGCTAAAAAGGCCAAAATGAGTCTGAATCCAATCAGTTATGATGGAGATAATTACGTGTAGAGTAGGAGCTCCATTATAACAAGACAAAATAGACCTTTTATTATAACGGAACTTGTGCGTTGCACGTGATTGTTTCCACCGCAACTAACCTCCTGATTCATCTATATTTTGGCATTTTTAGCTATAGGTAAAAATTATTAGCGGGATAACTGGCATAAAAAAAAAGAATGAACCATAAATTACAAAACATAAAGGGCATTTTCAACTACATTCTCTATGCTGTAAGATTCTAATAGTTCTTTAATTTTCTCAGGTCAAATGAAGTAGAGAGAGAGAGAGAGAGAGAGAGAGAGAGAGAGAGAGAGAGTATGGTGGCTTTGCAGAGGATGATTAGTTCTCTCTACATAATCATGTA
The DNA here is from genome assembly GCA_028651295.1 of Catharanthus roseus. Classification (NCBI taxonomy): domain Eukaryota; kingdom Viridiplantae; phylum Streptophyta; class Magnoliopsida; order Gentianales; family Apocynaceae; genus Catharanthus; species Catharanthus roseus. Next base: position 367,108 of record JAPQWS010000130.1, read on the forward strand.
ACTGTGTACTTTCTGTATTAGTTCTAACGAAAAGATAAAAGAATTTCTGCACTTAACATAATTTTTGTAGTTTTGATTAGAGTATTTCCTTCGTTCTCAAGATTAACTATACAGTCTGGCATAATTTGATTGGCACAAAGAAAAGTAATGTATAGAAATTTGAATCCTAATAAATTGAATTTATAAAATGTGTTTGGATGGTGAAATAAATTTTGTAGGAAAGTAACTTTATTTCATTTTTGTTGTGTAAAATAAATGATTAGTAATTTTTTTATTAAAAAGTAAAATCTAAATTATTTCTAACATACTTCCAAGTAGAAGGTTGGAGTTGCATTATGCAAATTGTTAAAAAAAAAAAATGAACACAAATGTTATTATTGACTTTTAAAAAAAAAAATTTATGTCATTTGTATTAAAAAGGAAAAATAACTTATTTAATCTTTAAAGTTTCAACATTGATATGATATGATTCTTAGACTTCATTTTATATTGATATGGTATCCTAAATAATTTATAACAATTTAATAAGATTTTTTTTCTCGTCACATACTTAATTTTCCGTAAAAAATTTTAGGAATTACTAACTTGTGTTAATATAAAGAGTAAAAGAATAAGCCTCACAAGTCGTTCTTTGAGGTGTGATTTTAAGAGGGAGAACAGTTTCTATTTTCTCCAAACAACTAAATTTATGTGAGAAGAAGCGTAAGACATAAAGGGGGAAAGATTTAATTTAAACCTGGTATTTAAATGAGACTCATTGATTGTTCATAATATTGGTAAAATTAGATTATAGCGTAAAAGTTTTGAATTTCATTTTCTTTCTCAACTTTCAATCTCTCTCCTTTTTTTTTTTTTTAATGAGGGGGTTAATAAATGCAACTCGAGAATTTATATGAGTAACGCGAAAAAATTCAAAAAATTTCATTTTTACTTTGAAATTTTCTCTCTCTAAAGAAATCCTTTCAACTCTCTATAGAACTCTTCATTTCAATCTCAGACCTTGGATTAGTACTTAGATCTATACTCATTTATTTACAATTTTATCGGTTTAGATCATGAAAATATGCATTGTACAGAAAAAAATCGCAAATTTAGTTCTTTATGGATTTTCGCTCAGTCAAGCGAAAATGCATGAAAGGTTTCGCAAGTTGCAGCGGTCATGAAAAGTTAGTTTCGCCAAGCTGTGCGAAACTTCATTGTTTTTTTGGCCAGCCTAGGCGAAAATGTCATCAGACCATTTTTTTAAAAAAAAAAATAGTTGTTTATATAGTTTACTTTTTTGTTCATGAATATTTATGGAATGTTTCTTGAATTTAATATCATGTTTATTTGAATTGTCATTTAATTTAGTATATGTAGAATGAATGTAACTAGCTGTTTAAAATATTTGATGTTATAATTTTTATTATTAATATGATTATGAATTATGTTTTTTTGACCAATTTGGTTCTTAACCTTCAGGCATCATTTTGCTATGGTTTAGGGTTTAGGGTTTTAATAAGATCAAATAATATATAAATTGCTAACTATTACTAAGTAATATTACTGATGATTAATAATAGTAGAAAAGAAATAACAGATCCCGATAAGAATAAATAATTAAATAGTAAATGTTCAAATATATAATAAACAACTATTAATGTGTTTAAATAAATAATAGATGGTTCGACCAGGCGACCGTAGAACAGATGATGATCTATCCTGTCGGCCGTAGAGTAGATGATGATCTTGATCCTGTCACGAACAGGACAGGTCGGGCTCAGGGTCGTACTATTACAGTTTCGTCTAGAGGTTTGAGGGGGCGACATAGTACCTCCGACCTACCGTCTACTCCTACCCCTTTTGCTGCTAGTTTTCATTATGATACAGGTGCATCCGGGTCTTCTACCCAATCACCACCTATACCGATTAGATCTTGACCTCCTCACCCATCACACCTGTCTCGCACTCTAGTACCATATGATGTATATGGATCTTCATATCTACCATCACACCCCCCATCTGTAGTATATGATACATACTTACATGTTCCTACAGTTCGTCCTCATATACCATATAGATCTTCAGCTCAAGAACCTTTAAATGAGTTTAGTGGTCCAGCGAGGAAGTTAGGGGTAGATTTTTTCGACCAGATTGTGGGCGGAGTCCCTGCCGATTCTTCGTACAACATACATGGTTATACAACCACTGATTATGGCGTTTCATCTTCTGAACCTTTTATAGGAAGGGATTCGGGAGATATGGGGTTGGAGGGTAGTAGGGGTTTAGGCGAGGAGCCTGACATGGTTCGATCCCAACATATTGGGGGGGACGGCAATGAGAGAGTTCATGATGATAGTGATGATGATGATGATGATGATGACGACAACAGTGATGATGCTGGAGAGGAGGAGTAGCCTGTGTTGTTGGCACCTGTGGCACCCATGTCTTCATCCGATGGCAGGCCTCGTCACGGAAAAAAAGAAAGGGTTGACCGGCAGTCTCATGTCGGTCATGAGTAAGATTTCAGGGTCTCGTAACAAAAGACCCGATAAGGCGCATGACACTCCGGCGCCTACTCAAAGAAAGAAAGTGAAGAGTTCAGATTGGAAGCAGACAAGACCAACAAAGGGAGGTCCTATTGACCCGAAGCTGATCCCATTGTATGGTGGTAATGTGGCAGGTCCGATTTGGTGTGGACATGTATATATTTTTTTAGCAACATGTAATTTCTCAACTGTGGCTATATTTATATTTTTTATGGTTTATTATGTAATGATAATAATTATGGTATTTGTTTCATGTACAGGACCATGGTTTATTGAAGTCTCGATTGCGGTACATGGCACTTACAGGGTGGACCCTACTGATGCAGAGGTTGTATCCTTGGCGACCGGGACAGGACTTATGCACTTGCATTCATGTATATTCCAGCACCCCAATGCTGCGTTATTATCGGCATTTGTTGGAGGTGGCAACATGACACCAACAGCTTCCACATGTCATGGGGTGAGATGACAGTGACATTAGATGATGTGGAGCTGTTATTGGGGGTTCTTGCATATGGTAGGATTGCGGATATTCATTAGTCACGGGATCAGCTGATTGTTGTTGTCCAAAGTGACCTGGGTTTAGCGTTCACTAGTGGAGGTATAAATGGGCATGAGCTTTTGATGTGGCCACTAATCCCCGGAGCAGACTATCCTCGAGTGACAGGGATACATGTTACATCCAATATTTGTTGGGTAGTTTATTATTCACTGATAAGAGTGGCAATATAGTCCCGTCGAAACTTTGGTCATTGGTGAAGGATCTTCGATCTACTGGGGGGTTTGCTTGGGGTGCTGCAACGCTTGCCTATCTGTATAGGAACCTGGGTCAGGCCTCACGCGTTGATGCTAAAGAGTTGGCTGGATGCTAGTTACTACTTGAGGTATTATTCATTATTCATATTTGTATTTATATGTTATATTTATATGTTATTTGTTATATGTTATATTTATTTCTTCTATTTATATGTTATATTTATATTTTATATGTTATATTTATATTTTTTTAAGTATGGATATACATGTACTTTCCCATATTTTCACCGGGGATTAGATTGGACTCTCTGTCTTGCAAGCCTTACATCTAGCAGTTTCTCATGTTGGGTCATAAAACTGAACATAAATTACAAGGCATTCGACTGCGATTGGATATGATGTCAACTGATGAGGTTAGATGAACACCTTACAAGCTTCAGGAGATTCGAGATGTTTGGGCTTCCACATAGCATGACTTCATTGCATATTTCGACTGTATTGAGGCGTACATGCCTGATAGGGTTGTGAGACAGTTCGTGTTTAGACAATACATTTCGGCACATCCAATTCGTCCTATGTAGGCTCGCCAGTCCACAAACAACAAGATGTACGTGGTGATGAACTTATTTGTTGAGGCACTGTGACTTGAGACCCTATCACATTTATTGACTGAGACTTGGACCAGCGTTCCAGCTATACCGCCCAGTGCATGCACAGACGATTATATGGTCTAGTTCCTCCCTCTCACTCACCCCAGGATACAGAATCCAGTTAACGCCCCCGGTAGATTTCATGTACCAGTTGATCCACCCATGCCAGCATCAGCTCTCATTTACCTGATTGCACGTGAAATGCACCGAGATGATCTAGGGAAGGAAGAAATATGATAGGATTGCCGACTTGGTAAAGTAGCATTACCGTTCAGGACCGTAGTAGTGTTTTCTTAAAGGTTGCACTTTAGATTTTTTTTCCATGATGTGTTTATGTACTTGCTTTCTTTTTATTTCTTCATGATCCCTATCTTTATTGCACTATGTTTTCGGCTTTTTTATATTTGCAACGAGATTATATTAGATATAATAAAAATAAAAACCCTAATAATATATTCTATAAATGCTTCGTATAGTACGATTTATAACATATTAAAAAATAAATTATATATACAACAGTTATGATTAAGAAACATATACATGAATAAGATCTTGTGGTGGATATTCTGCACGTGCTCTCCTAACCCACTCTGCAATCCGTTCATAATAAGGTTCTGCCCACCCACTGACTCATATATCTCGATGGTATTGCCATTGAACCTGCAATGGAGGTAGCAGGCATCCATCTCGCATCTCTAGCTGAAGAACATAAAAGAAAAAGTTAGGCCTTAAAAAAAAAAAAGAAAACTTACAATTTAACAAATAACAAGTGGTAACCCTAAAAAAATAATAATACATTATCAACGGACATCAAATAACCTATATGAAATGTTGTTTTTCAAAATTAATCCGATTCATAGTGTTCCAGCAGTGCAATCCAAATTCGAATAAAGAGGTAGGACGGTGGTCGACCCTAAACGTGAATTAGCACCATGCAGAAATTGAATGTGTTGGCAATGACATAAAGGTGATCAGGAGTATCCAACCATTTCTCCTGAGGTACAGGACCATCTTCCCAATAGATCTTCTTTATTCAGCTCATACACACGTTCCACTGATCCGAACAATGACACATACATGTTCATATGATGCTGCAAATCATAAGACATTCTTCTACGAACTTCAGGCCACTGGTTTTCATCCCCGAACAGAACGTTTGCCACTACACTGAATCCACAATTACCATCACCTATCATATTCTTCCAGTTTTGAATGAACTCATACATAAAACAGGGAAATGCATCGATGTACGAGAAAGGAGTTGAAAGGGTGTCCGGGTTTACAACAGAAGACAAACTGCTTCGTCCACTACTACATCCTCTTCCCCTACCCCTATTCGCACGTGGCGGTCTACCTCTTCCACGTGCACTAGAACCAGACCCAGAACTGGACCTGCTTCTCGATCCAGACCTTGAACCGCTTTACTTTCCTATCTTCCTATGTACGATGGACACGTGTTCCCAGTAAAACTTATCCTTTTTGGTTGAGTTCGTCTTCTGTCGTCCCTTCATGACTGCGGTTTTCGGGAAGGGGAGGGGGTTGTCAATGGAGCACAAGGATCGTCAGACAACACCGGACTTATAACACCTTTGATGAGATGACGTACTTCCCTGACTTTCGATATTGGACTCGTACTTATTTCCTCTAACATGGAGGTGAGATCAAGCATCTCGAAATCCATGTCTCTCTCATTCACAGTCGGGATGTCAATATCAATTTCTAATTTTCTCCAAAAGATATAAATATCTTCCATCTGGAGCGGAAGTGCATGTACGTACCTACCAACCAACCAACATGCATAGGGTAGACCGTGCGACTTCCTTAAATAATGCCTACACTTATTTTGCGGATCGTCAACTATCTCTCGAGTTCTCTTTATCTCAAGCCATATATTCTTCAAAGCCAAATGACTGATGTTATTACTTATATTTTTCAATATGAGATTACTCTTCGCGCCATACTTTTCTTTAAGTTTAGAAATCTCCAATGAGCTTTTTATCTCGGCAGTTTGACCTTCGATGAAAGAGTCAATATTAAGAAATACGGTGTCCAAATCACCATGACACGTTGAGAGCCATAGCTTTAGTACCGAATGTTTGCTCTCAGCACGGTTCGTTGTCTCAACCCCAAAATGCAGCACTTCAGATGTCCAAACCCTGCACAATTTATGCGCAAGTGGATTCAAGCATGTGTTAAACAAGTAATCTATAAAGTCAGGCCTTCCTTGTTACTTCGTCTTCAACCCATCCAATTTTCTACAGTATTCCACCTCATCAATTTCGTTTATTAATTTGTGCCAGGTGCCATTGACGAACCGAGTTGCAACCTCTTCACCTTTAACCATTTCTGTTAATTTTGCCAACACATTTTGATCAATGTGCCATCTACATAACATATTATATGATTTACTAAACACATCCGCAATCACAAGCATTAGTCCACTTTCCCTATCAGTAATAATCACAATTGGCTCACCATCATTAAGAAATGATTTGCAGCCAATTGACACAGCCGATAAAACATAGAAGTGCTTGATTTGTTCAAGTACCCATTTGTATGTCGTAGCCTGTTAATTGCACATAAAAGTAGTTGCCAAGATGAAGTTCTTACCGGTCGAAGTCATCCCTACGACTTCCAATAGTGGCATATTGTACCTTAGTTTTAAAATAAAGATGAAACGTTATGATTAAACCAAATATATAATTTATAAACTCAAAACCCTATAAACTATTTAAAAACATAACTTAATAAGCAATATACATTTAAATTAATACAGATAATTAATAATACAATGTTCTGACAGATAACTTACTTGTTCGTTTTATACGTGGTATCCATTATCAATACATATGGCCACGTTCTAATCATTGCAATTGATGTTGGGTATGTAACGACAATATCACTAAGTAAGTTGTTGTCCTTAGTGTTTCTATAGAAGATGGTATAACCATGTTGTACACTTATGTAGAGAACTTCCTCCACTGTGTTTCGCCTCTGCATTCTGTTCCTCTTAATCTTGGCAATAATATTGTATATTTTCTGTGCACTACATACATCACAAAATTCATTTTATTAACGGAAGAAAAACAAATCTAAAATATTTTAATAAACTATTAAAACTAATTCTAACATACCTAACTGCACAACCAACATTTTGTTCTCGGAAAAATCTTAGGATATTACGTGGCGGCACGACTCTTCCTAAACTGCTCAGTCTATTTCAACTGCTCCTCCGTAAGTCTTGCAGCTTGAGCATGACTGTGATTGTAAACAACTATTTTATGGTTGTGCCTCCCGTCGTGTACGAACAATTGCCAATTCTCACTTGTTGCCATCTGCTTGCCTTTTAATTTAAATGGACACCCACATTTTCTTGTTTGGTAAGGCCCCTATTTTTTTATTGGAACTTCTTCTTCTTCATCGTCAACTCTTGGTTTCGTGTTTTTTCTAAGTGCACCTCGACGCTCGCAAGCCAATGTAACATACGGTCGACGATCATATATTCTTGATTTTAGATACCGATTGATGATCAAATATTTATTGGCTTTCATCGTAGTTTCTTTTGCCCAGCCTACCAACTCCACTTTCGAATTGAAAATTCGGTCTGTTGTAAATAATTGTCCATGATCAATATATTCTTCCGATTCTAAAAATTCTTCAAACGTATTTGGATCTTCTATCACCCTGTTAATATAAAACAAAAATATTAGCATTAAGAAAAAATCCTAAAACCCTAAAACCCTAACCCCATTAAAAAAAATAAAACCTAAACCCTAAAACCTTGAACCCTAAAAAAAAAAAAAAAACAACGTTAATCCTAAACCCTAAAAAAAAAAACCCTTAACCCTTAACATGTAACCCAAAAAAACCCTAAACCCTATTAAACCCTAGATCAAAAAAATAGAAAAAAAAAAATTATGCAACACTGTCGCCTAGATACGCGAAAAAACCATGCAACTTTCGCCGAAAGTTGCATGGTTTTTTCACCCATCTAGGCGAAGGTGCTTCAGAAATTGAAATAAAAAATTTGATCGATTTTCTTACCTCAAAAACATCATTTTCTTGCAAATAATTTTCAAAATGATCCATATGTTCTTCCAAATTAGGTTGAATGTTAAAAGTTGGTATTTTTTTAGAGAAAGGTTAGAGAGAAAGTTGTAGAGAGAGAGAAAGTGAAAGGTTTGAAATGAATTATTTTCGCATTACTCATATAGATTCTTGAGTTATATTTATTGACCCCTTTCTAAATGTAAAATTTTAGTTATCCAATTGACAATCAAATAAAAGTAAAGGGACGTTTTGGAATTAACCCTCAATTATAAACACAAACTCAACTCCCTCTTTCGACAAACAAAGAAAACGGATAAGTTCTCCATTTTTCTGTCTTAAGCACACAGACAGTCGCCGCCGCACTCCGCCGTCTGCGGTCGCCGGCAATAATGTTAGCCAGCGCAAACATATTCAACGGCCGTACGTTACAGCCATTAACAGACACCAATGACAATAACTCGAAATTCAAACTATGTCTCTCTTCCTCCTCCTCCACCTCTTACTCTCTTCATCTTCTTCGTAGGAGGCCTCCTTTTTTCCCTCCTCCATCGGTGCTGCTACCGAATTTAAGGAAAAAAAGGAAGAAGAGAAGGTCTGGTAATGAATTTCTTTGTAAAGCTTCTTTAGAAACCACCGGCGGCGTCACAGTTACAGCAGCAGGAGCTCCGTACTCTGTGAAAATACCTGTTGGCGACAGATATGTAAGTCTTATCTGGTTTTGCTACATATGTTTCTTTGGGGGAAACTTCCATGTGTAATGTGATACCATGCGTCACCTGTTGGCAGCGCACAGTAATGACTTGTTTTTGGGAGAGGAAGTAGAACCCAATTCAGTTCCTGTGCATTCAAGGATAATTTTCATTTAAGCACTGGAGACAGTCTTACGATAGAGCTAAATGTAGAACCCAAATCCAACTATAATTCTTACTTCTCCAAAGCTGAGGAAGTACACTTCCTAACTCTAAAATCCAACATTCAGTAGACAGCTAAACAAAAAAATGAACAAGCCTAGGATATAACTTTTAATGAGTTTTCCGCGACATTAGTTTTTTTAACAAGAACTCTTAATTATTCAAGTTTAAGGCCTGGAGATTTAAATTGGAGAGAGAAAGGAGGCCTCAGAGATAAATCTAATCAATGGGCTAGAAGATAAAGGCTTAAAGACTCTATTGTTGTACGATCTTTTTCTGACCTAATATACTGAAAACCATTGGGATTTTAGAACTCATCTGAACTTTGTCTCTGATTATGTAACTGATATCGAATGAACACCATTTACCTGTAACCCCACTCCTATGGGTGCTGGCAGCAGTGTGATATATTTATTTATCTCTCATTTTGGATTGTGGTCTGTGCAGATATTGGTTGAGACAGGTCATATGGGGAGACAAGCTAGTGGTGCTGTTACAGCCACAGATGGGGAAACTGTGAGTGGCTTTAATTTTTGTCCTTTTAACTGCAATGCCTAAAGTATGTATGTGCATGGAGGTTTTATAATTCCTGCATAATTGGGTTACTCCACATGTGTTCTCTCAATCATCATAGCTATTGAAGGTGGATCTGTTTATGAATATTCAGAAATGCCTCCACTGGTACTTTTTCGGGAATTTTGATATGATTGTTTACTGGATTTCAGTTTTCCAGTGATCTACAGAAGTAACTTAACTATGGCTCTTGTAAGACTGCAATGACATAAAGTGGATATTTGATTTTAATTTGGCGTACTACATAAACAATCTACTGCTAATTATATTATAGAACCACTTCTCCCCATCCTCACCAAAGAAAGAATCTTAAACAATCCATAATGTTAGCAAGGACCAGAAGATTGTTATCCTGGTCTTAAGTGTGTTTGAAAATGAGCTTTGAAGTTTAATATGATTACTTAAGCAACAAAATGCTTTTGGGAACTATGACTTCAGGATACAAAGATTGCTGGCATTCTTTTTTGTTTAGATTCAAAATATATATGCTTCTAATTTTTTTCTAAATTATTTTCTCAAATATAACCTTAATTACAAAAATTATTGATCAAAGTATAACCTTATTTTTGAATGGTCTACCTATATAACGTAGCTGCAAAGCACACATTAATTTCTGTGGTGAAGAAGGTTCTATTAATCATATCTGTTGATCATATTTTGTGTTTAGCCTTGCATCAGTACTTTCTGATTTAAACTTTTCTCATGAATTGAAACTGACAATTGATCTCTTCTGGACAACTTAGAGGAGATATCCTATTGCATGTCTATTGCTGAGATAGATGTAAATAAGTTTACACGGGGAGTGAAAAAGCAAAGGCCCATAAGGAGTACATATGCATAAATTTCCTGTTCTCCTAGATAGAATAAGTATTATGACAAAGACATATGGATTTGGATGAGAGTATGGCCTTGGATTGAAAGAAATGGAAAACATGTATTCATGTCGATGACTACACGTAATCCGTTCTCTGGTTCATGTAGTCAACCCCAATTGAATTGGGACTGACACTTGGTTGTTGTTGTTGGACTTTCATAAATCAGATAACCAAATCAATGGGCATCTCTTGATAGGATTTAGATCTGAAAGGGTCTGGTCAACAGATGATATCCTTGAAGTATGTACCTTTTCCACATTCATAAGCAGAAACAGAACCATTATCTGCTGCTTGACTTAATGCAGAGCCTGATTTTATTTCCCGTATCAAAACCCTGCTTTTAGGCCTCTTATCTTCCTAGCTTCAGAATGTCGTTCATTTCGCTATTCTGAAATTTTCTACATCTTCCAAATCCTTTGGTATTTGCTAAATAGTTGCTGAATCCTTCTGCCTGTGTGTACCAAAATTAGGTTACATTCTCCCTTATGAGGGCAGTCTCTGGGGTTCCAATCTGACCTCGGCCAGAGGGCCGGTGATCATTTGGAGAAGCCGGGTCCTCCTTAGGCAAATAGTTCTCATTTGCAGATTTTGGTTATGAAGAAGAGGCTTTCTCTCGCTCTATCTCTTCATTCCCGTTCCAATTGACAGGGTTCTATGCACATTCCATGGATATCTACCAGAAAACGGCTTATGAGAACCTATTCTAAATTGATGTGGCTGCCTTTTCTCCTACATGAAACTTCAAGAAACTTAGCTGTTATGTAAGCTCCATCTTTGGGAATTCTTATGACACATTTGCACGCTGCCATGGAACTCATTCGACGCTAAGAATCATCTAACCTTATTCTTGCTCCTTTCCAGTGATAAAGCACAACAAGAATCTTTAGTTGGTGATGAAAAGGAACTCTTTTTATCTGTGTTGCTTTATCATTATGAAAACTCAACCATAGAACACCTTCAAAGAGCAGGTGTATTGATCTAATCTTTTCATGACTTCTCTCTTGGAGACAATAAGGATAAAAATGTGGAATGAATCTCAAAAGGGAAAACTTGCCCATCAACATAAAGACTTACCCCTTATTTAATGAGAGGGCCTATAGTTTATACCGTTTGATCTGCTAACATAAAGCACCCATACCATGGAGTAAGAAGTCTTGATCTTGTAACATTTTGCACAATACATTATATAATATATATTATATATAATATATTATACATATATATATATATACAATGTCATAATCTAAAATGCTGCAGAAACCAACATGCTGCAGAAAACTAAAATGTCATAATCTACCGAATATGATGCATGAACTTAACGTCATCTTTTTTTCCAATGTGCATTATATTTGACATTAGTTACGTTTTCACGATCTCTGTGCCTTATACCTCAGTTTCATCTACCATGGTTGTGTTAGTCACTAGATTTTGCTTCTCCTTGGATTTAAATGCTTGTGAAGGAAGATTAATTTGTTACGCTGTCTTGCTAGATAATTTACACAACGATATGCTTGGCTGATGTTGCAAGCGAGCCTTCTGATTTTTTCCCCCTTTCTGTGCATTATCAAGAACGCTTCTCAGCAGCTGGTCGAACTAGGTAAAATTTGTACCTTTATTTTCCTCCGTATTTTTCTTCTGGTCTGCATCCTACTTCTTTTGGTTCTGAGGTAGAATCTTACATTAGTTAATTCACATTTCTCAGTGGAGGTTTCTTCAAGCGTGAAGGTAGAACTAAAGACCATGAGGTACTAACTACTATTTTAGTTAATTTTCTAGTTTATTCGTGGCATAGAATTGATATCGAGCACTTCAACCTGTTTTATAGTTATTTAAGCTTTGATTACTTATTCTTTTGTTTTTGATAAGTAAATGAAAAACTGCAGGTTCTTATTTGTAGATTGATAGATAGGCCTTTACGTCCAACAATGCTTAAGGGTTTCTATCATGAAACACAGATATTGTCTTGGGTATGGCTTTACATCTTTTGAAAAGCTTCAGGCACAAGTTTCACACACTTCCAGATCCATGCAAACTTTTACATATAACTGATGTCGCCATATCACTTTCGGGCTATAACTATTCCATTGGGTTGCAGGTATTAAGTTATGATGGTTTGCACCCTCCAGATTCTTTGGCCATTACTGCGGCAGGAATTGCAGTGTATGCTGCATTTGTTATATTGTCACTGACACAGTCTATTGTTAAATGTTTCTTCTAAGTTTTTTCTTCTAATTTTTCTCTGCATTAGAGCCCTCTCAGAGGTTCCAAATACGGAACCTGTTGCTGGAGTTCGAGTCGGTCTTATTGGTGATAGGTTCGTTGTGAATCCAACAACAAAAGAGATGGAAGACTCAAAGTTAGATTTGATGTTAGCTGGTACTGGGAGTGCAATATTGATGATAGAGGTTGATTCTCAAACTTGTTGTAGCAATGCAGGGGCCACCATAAAACATATATATATCCATATTATAAACATGAGATACATTTTTAAAATTTTTTTTGGGTAAATTGATGTGAGCTGGTCATGTTATCAAATAGATTCATCTACAGTTTCAGGGATTAGTATCCCTCCTCCTGCTTTGATATGTCTTTGTCTAGCTGTCAATCGATCCACACATCCTTATATTCGTGTTTTCCCTTGCATTAGTTAGTTCTTTTACTTTGATTTAAATAATGGACTCCTTCAATGTAATGTAGAACTTATACTGATTGCACAGTATAATCATTGTACTTCTAGTTTTATGCAATTCTCTGGGTTGTTGGACTGATGCTGCAGCTTCAATTTTGTATTGTTAATACGCCTAGTAACATAAATTGCTGAAAGATTCTTTTTGAGGAATGAAAACTGGCATGTTTATGCTCTATGTCCCAGTTGTTTGATTCAAACTATTGAAAATATATCATTCTTTTCAAGCATCAAAATTCAAATCTGTATTTAGTAATGCAGAAAGTAGGAACTAAAACTGATGATATTGGTGAAGTATTCTGTGAGATCAACATTCTGTATTTCCTTTAAATTCTGAACCAGTTATCATCTAGAATGGGATATTTATAGATAGCCATGATATACTACTGTAAGTTCAAAGGTAAATCTATGATTATAAAGTCAATCAACCATAGAATTATGCCTTTCACTGTTGTATTTATCCTTGTCTGTTTCAAATTCTTAGCTCAACAAATCTGTTGTTTTCTTGATATAAAGAGTTTTAGTTTTCACATCCTCCAAATAAAAATGAAAATAGAAAATTTTACCCCTGCTCCATGACAAAGGCTCATAGTTCATGAACGAGTTTCATGTGGCAAGTGGTAAAGTAGTTATGTCTACTTTCATTAGTTATTTCTCCTGCTGTTGCTAACTTTATCCTCTTGTCGGCTGGTGTCTGTAGGGATACTGTGATTTTCTTCCTGAAGAGAAGTTGCTCGAAGCAGTGCAAATTGGTCAGGTTTGTCTATTTGAGTTTTGCCGCTTTTAAGAGTTGTCATTTTTACTGTGTTATTTGAGTACATCTGCACTCATGCTTATTACAAGTTCTTTAAGGATTTAAGGATAATATAGTGGAAAGTTCTCTAATCTGCCGCTTTTTGTGAATAGCTCTTTGCTTTAACCGTGGTCGTCTTATAAGTGAGACTGCTAGTGCATCAATATTTTTAATATCACTTTTAGAAATATCATATCAATAAAAATAAAATTTAAAATATTTTTTATCAACCAATAATAAATATTTATACAGTATACCTTGACTATATAATATTAAAGACTTATTAACTTTGGGATTAACAGCTTTTAGTTGATAAAAGTTGTACTAGATAAATTTTCAAGAAGTGATGAAATATAATTTTTTTTTATTCTAGAATACGAGATTTATTTTGTTACGAAAATTTATTTTCAAATATTTATTTGTAATACTTCCTCCTTCCCACAAAGATGGTTCAAGTTTCCTGTTTCTTTTGTCCCAAATTATGGTTTTGTTTCCATTTATATACATTAGTTTACAAGTTAAATCCCTTGTGTGCCCTTCATTATTTTACATCTTAACTAGTAAAAATCTCTACTTCCTAAGAAATTTTAATAAAACACACACCATCCTAATAACTTTATGCAAGTTTCAAGACAAAGTCAAATTCATTTAATAATAAGGAAGGGTATAAAAGAGAAATCAAAACAAAATTTACTAGTCTAACTACTTTCTTAATCTTTGTGAAAATTGAAATAGGGCCATCGTTGTGGGCCGGAGGGAGTATAATTGAAATCCATAACAGGGTAAAAAGCCCCGGTGCCCCTTGAACTTTCCAAAATTTTGGTTTTGGACACTGAATTTCAAAATGGCAAATTTTTGACCTCGATCTATAAAAACATACTAAAACCTACCCTTCCGTCAAATTTGACTGTTAACTAATTAAGGGTCAAATAAGTCTAAGGGTATAATTGGAATTTCACTTATAAAAATTTTCTTCAAAATTCAATTAGATCCCTATTTTTAAGTATTAAATCTTTGAAGGATCGAATATAAATTTATAAAAATCTTAATCTACATTTTATTTTCTTCTTCAACCTATTCCAACCTCCACCCACTACCACCACCACTGCTGCCGCCGCCATCCAGGATTTTCATAAATTAACATTAGATCCTTGAAAGAGTTAATAATTAAAAATAGGGACCTAATTGAATTTTATTAGATTCTAAAGTATTAAAAGAAAAATTTTATAAGTGAAATTCCAATTATATCATTTGACTTATTTGACTGTCAATGGTCAAATTTGACGGAAGGTCGGTTTTAGTACATTTTTATAGTTCGAGGTCCAAAATTTGCCATTTTGAAATTCAGGGTCCAAAACCAAACTCTGGAAAAGTTCAAGTGGCACTAGAGTTTTTACCCTCCATAATATATAAAAGGTATAATGATTTGATAAGTAATGTACAATTTAGATTTTTACTTAAAATTTGTAACTACAACCAAGCAGAGTTCAAATATTAAGCACTTAAAATAATGTCTATTTTCAAACATGCTTATTTCAATAAGGTCTGAATTAATTCATTTTAAGAGGTTAATTATTTTATCAAACATGGCTCAGTTTGATAATGTAGATCAGTATACTTATTGATTTAAGAGATATAATGCATTTTTAAACCTTGTTAAGTAGTTATTTTTTCATGTTTCATCAGATATCTCCACCTTGACAAGGTTTAAGTTCCTGAATACCTGCTTGTGCGGAGATTTAAGGTTAAATCACAAATTGGGTCATTAAAAGTCTTAAGAAGTTTCTAATTTACTTAAATGGTCAGCATGTGTTCATGAGGTGGTTTTTGTTTGTTTGTTTTTTTTTTCATGGATGGTGAGTGGCAAATGTAAGGGTTCGCATGGTGCTAATGTCCTGTCATGGCATATCATATGCACAGTTTCGAGCTTCAGTTCTTACCAAAGTTGAGTGAACAGTGCTGGTTTTATGTATGGTCCTGCTATATACGTGGTTTCTTTGTTGCATTCATTTCCAAATATACTATATAAAGACAAAGATCTTAGCTGGCATGAAGAAGAGGATAAATGGATGTCTTTCTATAGTTACATTCATCCGATACTCCAACCAATGTACTTGTTTTAATATATATTTTTTTATTATATTGCTCCTTGTTAGATATGTGAATACAATTTCAGCACTTGACCATACATATGGTTGTTCCAACATAAGATGAAAACTCTTGGCTTAGCTCATCACTAACTGCTTTTTCCGAAAATTTCAAGAACTTAGGAAATAATTATTGCATATGACATCACCAAACCACTTGCCATACATAATGACTGCATTATTGGTAATTAAATTCTGTCTCTACGTTTCTCATAAGCACTTCCTCTCACAATCTTTCTATCTAGGGGAGTTTTAATGTCGAATTATGCTTGAGATATTAGTTCTTGTTTCTGTAAAATGATTCAGATGCATGTTAACCGTTTGGGAGATGGACCCTCTACCTTTTTCTAGCTCATGTTTTCATGACTAAGAACTCTTTTTCTTTTCTCTCTCCACCTTTTTGTGTGATTTTACGTGGACATATAAATGAGGCTTTGCTTTCAATATCCTAGCAGAATGGTTTGGTCTTTGTTTCCATATGAAATTGTTAGGGTGAAATATATACCTCATGTTATTGTTATTGCGGTGATATATACCACAACAACCAACAAGGTGCAACAAACGAAAATCTTGACTGCTTCTTGTTGTCGTTTTGACTACTAGTACTACTACCAAAATACCAGTTAGAGTCATTTTATTGTAGCAAAAGGTGCAATAAATGAAAATCTTGACTGCTTGTAATCAGGATGCTGTGAAGGCTATTTGTACTGAAATAGAAGCTCTAGTGAAGAAATGCGGGAAGCCAAAAATGCTCGATGCAATCAAGCTGCCTCCACCGGAGCTGTATAAACATGTAGAAGTATGTATTTTACCTTTCTCTTCCTTCCATTGTAACTCTGTTTTGCTGGTTCTGAATGCACCGACTCTGTTCTATATTTCCGCTACTCTGATCTCAACTGAGAAACAGAAGAAAAAAACTTCTGTTGCTAAGTATCATTGTGACTGCTTAATTTTCCCTTCATAAATGGACCAAGTTCTGTTTTTCTTTGTCAGAAATCCAAAAATTTTCAAATAGGAAAGGGATCTTATTTGTTCTGACTCCTTTAGAAGAAATATAATATCCTATATATCTGATCGGTTGGTTGTGCTCAACTTCCTGATTAATCTATCCAGAATGTGGTAAAAAAGGTCCCGAAATTTCCTTTTGCAACTTCACCACTTGTTCTGATTGGGAAATTGTAGTTGAATTTGAATTTTTAGCTTTACATCTGTACTTTAAATAAGGATTCATATAGGAGAAGCTTTGTTTTTTCCCTAAAGCATTGAATTTAAAAGTACCAGAAAATTGGAGATATGAACATGAACAATATTGACGAACAAAATTCCTGGTAATTGGTTGCAAATAAGAGAGGACAACCGAGGAAAGTGGCAATTAGTAGTGAAGAGGAGAAAAATCAAGTTAGATTTGCTAGGATATGCTAAATAGGTAAGTATACATTAGATTTTGGAAGTTACCTAAAGAATATGAATAAAGATGGGAAATTAAATTTTTTTGAATGTGTTAGGGTATAATAAACATAGTAATATACATTAGACTTGGAACAAAGTTACCAAACTCTTAAGACAAACTACATAAGGAAGAAATATCTTAACTTGATTTTAACTAAAACTATCCTAAAAACACGATAAAATAGGATATATAAATTTGGTGAAAGCTCCCTCCTAAAGGAAGAGTATGCACAATTAAAAAGGAATATTTTTATAAATCTAAGATTGCCTGAATCATTCTAAGTCGAATCTCTTTTAAGTATGCATTAGAATGTGAAAGGAAGTCAATAGAAATATAAAGGGAAAAAAAACAGACAAATGAATTCATAAAACAAAAGAAAATGTACATGGCACATCAAGAAGCTATTCAAGTAATTGCCATGTGAAAGATTCACTCGCTTCTTTATCTTTCATGATTTTAACTGATGGGCCTGGTAAATTTTTACATGATTTCTTTCTTTTAAGTATGCCATTAGAATGTGAAAGGAAGTCAAAAGAAATATAAAGAGAAAAAGAAACAGATAAATGAATTCGTAAAACAAAAGAAAATGCACATGGCACATCAAGAAGCTGTTCAAGTAATTCCCATGTGGTGAAAGATTCACTGGTTTTTTTTTTATCTTACATGATTTTAAGTGATGATCCTGGTAATGTTTTACATGATTTCTTTCTTTTCCTCACTAGATAGAATAACACAAACTTCTTAAGAATCAACTAACGCAAGAATTTAACTGTATTAATATGTGTACTATTTCAAGCGAATCTTTTCCTTGCCTAAACTTTAGTTTCAAACATCTGATCAGCTCTACAGTTACATGTCAGTGCACATAGCAAACCTTATGCTTGGTTCTGGGTTTCAAAAGTATATCATATTTTACATTCTGATTTTTGTTTGAAAATATGCAGTGAAAAGCATTAGTCCTCCAACAAGAACTTCTGTAACATTAAAAACTAGCATTAACTCCATAGAGTAATAATGCACTTAATTATTATTGATCTAGAACACTGGATTAAGCTGATTCCCCTTCCATTTTTGGTTGCTCTTTAATGAAGAGTTGATGCATCCTTATAGGGATCGAAAAAGACAAAATATACAAAAACAATAACGGTTACTAGAATTATTTATTTTAGCTACAGGAATGAAACTGTTTTCTACATCTATTTCATGGGAAAAGTTATCAAGTGCATGTATGGAACATTATTTTATGTTCTGGAACTTTTCTGGTATGCTATGTGGTTTTCTTGTGCCTACATTATATCAGCATTTGTCATCTTCTGGTCTCTTAGGAGATATGAACTTTTCAGGACATTGCTGGTGATGAATTAGTGGAAGCGCTACAAATAAAAAACAAGGTCCCGAGGAGAAAGGCATTGTCATTGTTAGAAAACAAAGTTTTAAATATACTCACGGAAAAGGGTTATGTTAGTAAGACAGAAACTGTTATATCAACTGAGCTCAAACCAGACTTGTTGGAAGAAGACGAAGAGGATGAGGAAGTGGTTGTGGATGGTGAGGTTGATGAAGGTGATGTTCACATCAAGCCAGTGTCATGGAAACCCACCCCCTTGGTAATGTTCAGCTTCTCTGATCTGGATTTTCATTTTGCCCCCCTCTCTCTCTCTCTCTCTCTATGTGCATCTGTGCATGAGTTTTCAATTATTTCTATGGGGGAGGAGAACTGAATATTCAAACAGCCATCCAAAGATTCCCTGTTAGAAATTCTTCATCTACTTTTTATTTCTATGGGGGAGGAGAACTGAATATTCAAACAGCCATCCAAAGATTCCCTGTTAGAAATTCTTCATCTACTTATTAAAAGTAGTTCTGGAAGTGGGAAGCTAATGTTGGTGCATTGAAAATGCATTTTCATGTCATATTTTTCCGATCTCTGTCACTTGTTTGAATGATATTTACTGGGAATGGATGACTTATGTGGCTGGCCATAGATGATTCTAGTGGACTTAAAAACAAAATATGGACATTGAAACAAGGACAAGTTTGCACCTCTATAAATCTGGTTACCAAACTAAAGCGAAATTAGTCAAATGGCCAAATGGCAGACTAATTAGATAACTCTCTCCTTTGTATGGTTTGCCTCTGTTTCCATATCATGTATAGTCGAGATTTCTACGCTCACTTCATCCTTTGTAATCTTCTATGTGATGCAACTCAAGAGGATATCAGGGTTGCTATGAAAGTAACCAAATGGCTTGCCGAGATTTCTGTTAATAAATCCCTCTTTTCTGTATGCAAACATTTGAAGGAAAATTTTCCTTCCAAAAATTTTGGAGCTTATTTTAATTTTATTTTTAAGAACCGTGTGATCCTAGCACTTGGTGACTTTGTTGAAATTAAAATTTAGACTCCTCCATACATGCACTTGAACTCGGTAGATAAATTTCTTCCTCTTATGGCTTCTTGAATAGATTTTTGAAATTCTATTGCTTATCTACATATATTTTAAAACTATTACTGCTCTGATGCGCATGCGGATTTTTCTTTGAAACTTTCCCCCTTGAAGTTTTTCTCTGAGGTTGATGTAAAGCTGGTGTTCAAAGAGGTTTCATCCAAGTTTCTACGGAGACGTATTGTGGAGGTAGAGTTTCTAAACACTAAGACTTCTCTGGTGTTGTCATTTTCATCCCAAAATCTCATATTACTTTGAGCCTTTTCAATGTAGTAACTCATTATATCTGGAAGCAGCTGCTATTTGGATTTGAAACTTCATGTTGGATGCATAATGCTTTATTGCTCATATAAATGATACAGTTTTATGAACAAGTTAACTTTTCTATGGAGTGATGTTTTGATTAAAGAAATGCTTGTATGTTATGCCAAATTAAGTTTTTACTTTGTCTTTTTCCCCGCATAATAAGCCCACCTGTCATGCAACAAAATACACTTTCAAAACCGTTCATTTAATGGAGAATTCTTGAAGTATTTATTTCATCTAAAAGTCCATTAACCTAAATCAAAATGATAAATCTTAAAGAAGCCACACATTGAACTAAAAGTTCATTACCCTAATACCAAATGATAAATCTTAAAGAAGCCACACATTGAATCTTTTTTATAAAATTTTTTTTTGTGATCAGTGCTACACATTGAATCTGAGTGCATATACTTCATTGCTGAAAATTTTAAAATTTGATCAGTTCAAGTACTTAACTTCATGTGGTTTACAGATTCAGTAGGAAGATTTTTATCATAACTCTGGAAGAACATGAAAAATGGGTGGATTCCATATGTTCACAAGTTCTTATTATAACGTTCATTGGCTTGCAACTTGATAAAGGGAAAAAATCACTCTTTCTTAACTATGGACCCTGTATAATCTGTCCCAAAATTCAGATATAGATCCTACCGATTATGAAGAAAACATAAAACTTTTCAGTTTGAGCTATATTTAAAGTACTCCCTAAATTTTATGTCTTCCTGTTGTCAAACGCTTTTTCAAGGTTTTGATCCAGCCAAATCTAGAAAATGCAAAATCAGGGCTTGTACAACTATTTTCGTGGAGGACTATTGTTTTAAAAATGAAGTATTCCTGCAGAACAAAACAACTGCATTTGGAAATTCTGGTGGTTGGCAGCCTTTTGGTTCTCAGTTTCCTGATGCTAGTTACCACCTGCATAATGTAAATGATTATTTTATATGTATATGCCTGTGCAGGATATACCTAGTTTTAGACATTGAATCTTTTTTTTTTTTTTTTTTTTTGGTATTTATCATTTTTTCAAATGTTATATGATTCCAGAATTACAAAATTTATGCTTTATCCCTATTTTTCTTGATGTAGGGAGGTAAAAGAAGTGATGGCAGAACCCCTCAGGAGATACGAGTGATACACTCACGTTGTGGACTACTTCCTAGAGCACATGGAAGTACTCTTTTTACACGGGGAGAAACACAGGTTTTTGGAATATATGTTTTCTTAAACAATTTCTTTTTCTTCTTTTCTGGTAAATTTCATGGTTGTTCATGTTTGTCAATATCAATGTTTTGCAATCTACACTGATAGTTATTTTCCCCATATGTAAAGTATATGTGCATGCATATTTTCTTTCTGAATGATCTTAAATAATCTTTTGCTTATTATTCTTGTTAAGCTTCTTATTTACTAAAGAGTTGGTGTATTCTTCTTACTCAAGGTTGGCTGTATACCTTTCTTGGTTTATTTGTCAGTAGAGACATAATGACAGTGGTCTATGGCAAAGATTATGCATTCTGACAGAGGTCTATGCCAAAGATTATGCATTCTTTAAATGATTCTTCTAGAATTCTATTTTGTACAAATATTATTACTGTTGTTATTATTTTTTATTTCAAATTATGGATCATAAATATGAAGATAAGTAATTTTGTTAAATTTCTAGACTGTCTAGTGATAATCCAATTCTTCTGCACTAATTATTATTATTTTTTAAAAAAAATTATAGCTAGTATGATGCTGCAATTTCCAGGTTAACTGCAATTGAAGCATCTTGATTGTTTTGTGTCCGCTTTTGTCTTATTCAGAACAGAATACATACTGTGAACATGTTTGTAAATTAGAAACTGGAATTGGACCTGTCGATTCTAGGAATTTTCGTTATTGTTGTGGTTCACTTGGAAATATTATTTCAACTATTAATATGTTGCTTGCTCTTCTTCTTGGTTTCTCCCACTTAGTCACTTATGTGCCCTTTCTTAGCAAATAACATGACCGTATCGATGAATCACATTTTTTTTCCCAATTACAGTTTTGAATAATTTGGTGTTGCTTGCGCCCTAATCTTCAGATACCTGTTTTGCTGTGTTTCTTGTGCATCGACAGATTAAGATCTAAGTACGATGTCTTGAGAAATCCTCTTATAAACTATCCTATTTGCCATTATGGGTTTCAGTAACTTGGGGTGCTCAGTCATCAACCCAAAAATGGCTATGAATTGTTTGTCTTTAGTAGAATTTCCTTCTTAGTCAAGCATATGATACCATTCATCTTTTTATTTTGTGATGTGATGCATCTTCATCATTATGACAAGTTTTTTTCATTTTATTATGTTGAGAAATGACCTTTTGAGACAGTTTCAGAATTCTGCTGATGTTGTGAAGACCTGAATCCCTGAGTTTTTAAATAATTTACTAAGTTGATCTTTTTTATTTATTTATTTTTAATTTTTTTTATGTTTGAGTATGGATTCTTTTTCTATTTTCTCTGCTGTATTCCTTCTAATCGTTCCATATATCTTTTTTTTTATTTTGTTGACATACAGTCCCTAGCTGTGGTTACACTTGGTGATAAGCAAATGGCACAAAAAATAGATAACCTTGTGGATGAAGAAGAATTCAAAAGGTTCTATCTTCAGGTGGGTATTTCGTGTATGTTTCTGATCATAGATGAGCTATAGTTGCGAAGATATTTTTCTGCTTATTGGTACCGTATGCCAGGGAACTGTGTTGATAACAGCAATATTTGCTTTCCAAGATTGTTAATGTTCAGAATACATGTTTCACCTTCATATCTTCTTTGGCTGCTTTTCATTTGAAGGTTATTAGATTTTCAATCTGTACAAACATTATCTTGTGAAAGCACCACCATCACTTCTAAAATTTTTACTAAGTGCCTCTAACACAAACTGTATCTCAATTAACAGTTAATGTTAGTGTTATGATTTTGGAAACGAGAGGGTAAGAGTGATGAAGAAGAGAGCAGAAATCAACCCTATTGACTGGTAATTTTAGAGATGGTTCTACTCTCTGAGCAGCTTGATTGAGCTAAATAGTCGATAACAGTTTTGTAATACGTGCCAATCTTTAGGAGAAAGATGTAGAATCTGAAATATTATATCCCTGTTTCAAAATGATCGTGTGCCTTCACATCTGAGTAGTTTCAGAATGTTCTGCTTTTCTTAAATGAAAAGTTCCAACTTTGAAATGTTTATACTTTTTCAAGTATTTTATATATTAAAAATAAAAATGGAGCACCATTCTCTTTTCCCCATCATTTTTCACTTAATTAGTCGAAGATATTTTCTCTTAAACTTTTCTGCAGGCAGTGTAAAGCATTCATTGCAGAGGAAAGATAGGGACCCCAGTGTTATAAAATATTTGTACTCTAAAAACCGGAAAAGATAACTCAAAAGTCATTTGAACAGATTATCGACCTTTTATCTTAAGTCATAATGAATAAACTGAAACGGTCTTCCCTAAAAACTGAAATGGTTTCTTGTCCGGATAACAATGGCAGATAAATAGTACGTGAGCTATAGATGGAGATCAGACAAAATCTAATGTCTCAAAGCATGCATAACAGGACCATTGGTCTTTTCAGTTGTTTGTGTCTTCTCATCAAGAAGCTTGTATTCTGGTTCATTTGTAGACCACACAGGATAATATTTAAATGTGGATAGCTTTTATTGATGATGTTTTGTACCTTACAGGCACTTTTGTGTTATGCTGTGTTATTTTCATCAGACAGCCACAAAAAAAACTCGATAGAGATGTGAAAGAACAGACTCATATTTATACTACTTCACCACAAGCACTAAGCTTAATAATCAATTGGCAATATTAGCTGCATGTTTTTCTGTATATTGTTCTTTTATTTTTGGGAAGTTGGAAACATATCTGACATTCTCTTACCTTCCCTATATAGTACACATTTCCCCCCTCGTGTGTTGGTGAGGTTGGGCGGGCAGGTGCACCATCCAGAAGAGAAATTGGGCATGGAACACTTGCAGAGAGAGCTTTAGAGCCTATATTGCCTTCGGACGATACTTTTCCCTATACCATACGTGTTGAGAGTACCATTACAGAAAGCAATGGCTCCTCAAGGTAAAATGACACCCCTATTAAGTGACAATGGGTGAAATGTGTATCTGCAATATTTCTGTGTATGTCGTGCAATATAGAATTATTAGATTTAGTTTCATTTTCATGGGGGTTTCTGAGAAACCTCTTGATTATTTTGTGAAAATATCTCAAGTGAATTACTGTTTTTTTTCTTTGATCTGACAATTAAATATGGCAGTATGGCATCGGTTTGTGGTGGTTGCTTAGCATTGCAAGATGCTGGTGTTCCAGTTAGGTGCTCCATTGCCGGTATAGCAATGGGTCTGGTTTTGGACACGAAGGAGTTTGGTGGAGATGGAACGCCACTTATTCTCTCTGATATAACTGGAGGAGAAGATCAATCCGGAGATATGGATTTTAAGGTCTAATTGGTCGAAATGTTTACACTCTGGGAACTAATTTTGATTTGGTTTTGTCTAATAAAAACCTTGTCCCTCTTTTGCTTTCCCATTCTATGAGATAAATGAATGAACGAAATGCAAGGACAATCACAGCTGTCTTGGGCATAATTTCCTGAGGGAAGAAAAAGTACATGAAGTAAATTGATGATTTTACTGCTGCAGGTGGCAGGAAATGATGAGGGTATAACGGCTTTCCAGATGGACATTAAGGTTTAAAAAAAACAATTTTCTCTCATTATTACACCCTTTTCCGGCACAAGTTATTCATTATATTCATGCATATGTTAGCTTCCTGTAATTTGCTTTTTGTCTTTTCTGGCGCTATGGTAGTGTGCATTCATTAGTGATCTTCTTCTGTTTATTTAATTCCATTTAATCTGAGTAGCTGATTTTTGTAGCAACCTCAATTCAATATCGCCAGGTAGGGGGCATTACGTTGCCAATTATGAAACAAGCTCTACTACAAGCAAGAGATGGCCGGAAGCATATTCTTGGTAAGTTTCATTGGCATCACTTTAGAAGATACTTGTCCTTTGGACATAATAAGAATTTGCATGTTTTTTAAATTTTATGCATGAAGGCTGAATATAAAGGGATGGTTACCCTTGTATCCTTAAGGTTTGTCCGAACAACATAACAAAGCTCCTTTTTTAAAAACCTACAGATTTACCCACAACCTGTTCTGATTACAAATTTACCCTTAAAAAATGATATGACATTTTAATTTTAGTGTTAGTCAACTAATGATTGGCTGATAATTCTTTCATAGAACTAACCTAAAAGCTCAAGATTATCCATAGGAAATTACAAAAGTTATTTATCCTCCATATTTTTCTTTTATTTTGATAAAAATATCCTCGTATTGTATATATTGTGTCTTTACAACATTGAAGGACATATAAAAATTTTATAATTGCAACAATATTTTAGTAAATGAAGGCATGGTATGGAGGATACAATAACTTTCTAAATAATTTTGAATCTTTTTTATTACTTTTATGAGACTAATCAGTTAACCATTAATTGATTAAAGTACGGATTATAGATATATGCCATGTTATTTACAGGTATATTTGTACACTTGAAGGTAAATTTTTAGTTTTCAAAATGTTAAAATTCAGGTTTGGACCTAACTCACCCCAAAAGGTACCTCAAGAGGAGAAGGATTGCCCAAACTTATTAGGAGTTCATTAATCTTTAGTTAGCCGATATGGGATTCTGAACATAAAAAATGAGGAGGTTTTTTTACGTTTTTTGAAAAACACCAAACGTACAATTGTAATTATCCCTATTATGAATAAGGAGCATCTTCTTGCTATAAAACATGGTGCTAATGAGGAACCCTAGCAAATTTGTAAACATGGCGCTCATGGTACTCATATTTGACACTCTTTTATTCCCATGGATATGTACTTCCAATTTTAATGAAGAACACTTGCAAATTTGTGAAACAAAATAAAGAAGTAGCAAAGGTTGCAATACCCATTCGAGTGCACATAGCTGAAGCAAAGGGAAAATAGTCAACCATCAACTGCTGGACTAAAGAGTTCCCTGTTTTATAAGTGAGAGCTCTATGAAGTTTGAAAGACAAATCCAGTGTGAAGCCACTATTTTCAATTTGGAAGTTGAACTTTTAGATAGGTAAAACTATCAGTAAGATGCTCTCACCTAGTACACCTAACTTTGGAATAAACAATAACACAAATTCTTGACTTTTTTTTTGGATACATTGTGGGAGGGGATGTGGTTCGAACCTAGGACCTCTGACTTGGTAAGGAGTGTTTTCTCACATGAACAACTGAAAACTTGTGACATAAGTGGTTTCGTTTGTAATCTGTAAAAATGAAATAAAAATATTTGTCATATGGATAAGCTCGCTGAGTTGATTTCTTGGCTCTTAGCCCTTACCTTCAATTGCGGATGAACCATTGTTTTCCCTGCAACAGACATGGATTTCTTATTTGTTGAAAGAGAAATGGGAAAAATTAGTCCGGAAACTATTCAATTTGTCTTAACTTAGTCCGAAAATGATTTTTTCTATATTTTTAGTCCAAAAACTACTTTTCTTCAAAAGTATTGATCTCCATCACTCCTACAACGGAATCTGACAAATTCTTGTTTAATATCACTTTTAGGAGTCACCGACCAGGAGCAAAACCATCAATCTCTTGTCTTTTTCTTCCTAAATATTCGTGCAAGCCGCTCACATGCCTCTTCTGTTTTTACTTTATTAGGGTATTTGTGAAGAAAAAGTCAAAGATTCATGATTTTCTCTTGGTCGCTGACTCATATGAGTCAATTAATAGGAATTTGTCATATTCCGCCCCGAAGAGGTGGCACAGAACAATATTTTTTAAGAAAGTTAGTTTTGTGGCTAAAATTATTAAATAAATAGTTTGGGACTTAGTTAAGACAAATGAAATGTTTGAGGACTAATTTAGCTAATTTCTCTTCTTGAACTTATTCATTTTCTGCCTTAACAAGTCTACTCTTATTCCTTTCTCCTTTTGGTTAAATGTGTATTTTTATTCTCCTTCAGCTGAAATGTTGAAGAGTGACCCTCCTCCTTCTAAGAGCATCTCCAAGCATGCACCAATAATTCATGTTATGAAGGTTGGTTATCCATTCGATTCCTCCTCTATCTGATGAAAGATTGACTGGGATGTTGACAATATATACTTTCCATTAGGTCCAACCAGAGAAAATAAACCTTATTATTGGTTCTGGAGGGAAAAAGGTGAAGAGTATC
The DNA here is from genome assembly GCA_028651295.1 of Catharanthus roseus. Lineage (NCBI taxonomy): Eukaryota > Viridiplantae > Streptophyta > Magnoliopsida > Gentianales > Apocynaceae > Catharanthus > Catharanthus roseus. The sequence continues at coordinate 394,550 of JAPQWS010000130.1, forward strand.
ATTGAAGAAACTGGGGTAGAAGCTATTGACACACAGGATGATGGAGTTGTAAGTTGGACTACTTTATTATTTAACCCAGATGTGGATTCAAACAATAAATTGACAACCTTATCTTCTCTTCTATTTATCCCTTATTTCTAAAGTTGTTACTTCAAGTCAGCAATTTTGTGCACTGCTTTTGCAGGTGAAAATAACAGCCAAAGATCTGCCTAGCTTGGAAAGGACTAAAGCGATAATTAATAATCTTACAATGGTTCCATCTATTGGTGATATATATAGGTCTCTTCTTTCTCTTTTACAAATAATAGTGGATCTGACAGTTATTCGATTGTTCCTTTCTGTTCCTCTTTCCTTTGCCAGATAAGACGTTTCAGTTTGTTCCGCATATTGTTTTGGTGTAGGGTTTATTGCTGAAGTTATGCCCATATAGTTTCTGCTCATACATTTATCTTCCCCTTACATAGAAGTGAATTTTAGTGTCCGAAGTGATAAGTTTCTGTAATTTCTTACTCTTAACCTAATGAGGATAAAGTTTGTATGAATAATTATGTTTCTCTTTTCCAAATATCAGGAACTGTGAGATCAAGTCAATTGCTCCTTATGGAGTTTTTGTTGAGATTGCTCCTGGGCGAGAGGTATAAATTCTTATATCTTACGGGTAGCACATTTACTTCATATATGTATATGTCTAGGAAGCACAGATATTTTTAGCCACTCACTATAACCAAACAGATATGCAGTTTTATTCTTTGAAGAAATTCTAATATCCTTTACTGGAACCATCTACTTCAAAACCGATGGTCTATGTCAGGGGCTATGTCATATTAGTGAGTTAAGTGCAAGCTGGCTGGCAAAGGCAGAAGATGTAAGCATATTAATTATCCTTTTCTTGTTTAAATTATGTATTAACATCATGCGAAGTAACTTTCTTGTGGTAACATTACTTAGGCTTTCAAAGTTGGCGATCGTGTTGATGTCAAGCTTATTGAGGTTCGAAACTTCTTCTCTTTCCTTTTTGTCACAATGAGTTACTCTTCCTTTGTTACTACTTTTCTACATTGTGATAGTCTGTCAGAATAATCTAAAAGTTCATATTTTATTCCGCTCAACTGTTAGATGATTGGATGCGATTTTACCCAAAGTCTGATTTCATTGAAATTTGTAGTGATTGATTCTTTCTTCTTTACGAAGTGAACCAGTATGTATTTTTCGATGTATATTCTTCCATATCATCATCTGGAAAAGGAAATGGTCATTAGTTGTTTTTTTTTTTTTTAAAAGCCAATGGCCATGAGTTCTATTGCACTTTTTTAATAGGTTATTGGCTCCTTTACTTTTAATTTTATCTTCTGCGAATTGGTCCTGCATACCAGTAATAACTGTAATGATAATATCACAGCAACAGGGAAAAAATCTAAATGAGATGCTACAACTAAGCTTTGATCATTCCTTTATTTGGTTATTTGTGCAAGTTTACTTTTTTCTCCTTAACTGACGAGTGTTTCCTTCTTTTTCATTTTTTTTTGTTTGGGTAGGGGGTTGGGGTGTGTGAAGAATGACTGTTTCAAATACGAAATAAATCACCCTCCAAAAATGGCTGAACTTATGCTTCCTCCAAAAACAAAAGACCCCTCACTCTCCCAGAAAAAAAAAATTGGAGGAAAAAAAGAAACAAAAGAAAAAAATTCCATACTTTTTTATCCTCTAAAAAGCAAAAGAGCTTCATAATCCAACTTTCTTGTTTAACTTTTTCCAGCCAACTTTGTCGTATTGGAGTCTATCTTTGTTTCTCTGTCAACTTCTTAGGAATGTCAAGATTTTCTTATTCAATGAAAGCCAATTTTGTATTCATCAAGTTCAATAATCTGTATTGGTTAACTTTTCAAGAGAAATCGTGAGTCAGTGTTCCAATAATATCAGTTTATACCCAGGAATATAATTGTTGAAAAAGGTCTTCTTTACATCAGTTATCTCAAAGGCATTTTATTGAGTGTGTTCTAGTATTTTTCTGATACACCAGGTACTTAAGTTTGGCTTTCCTCTTCAAAATTCATTTCATCAAAACCTATTTTGCAAACATAATCGTAGATGTAAATAATCCATTAAAAAATGAGAATTAAAAGCCCAAGGTTTTCTTTATTTTTAAGGGAAATTGGCTATCATTGTACTTGAATTATACAATTGTTGTGCACTATATACACTATCTTTGTTTTTCTCTTTTTCTTTTCGTATGTTTATTTATTCAGCAAAAAAAAGCATATAGAAAGAGAAAAATGAAGATGTGTATATAATGCAAAGCAATTGTATATTTTATGTACAATGAAAACCAATTTCCGTTTTTAAAAAAGGATTTAAGCTATCTTTTCCAAAAGCTAGATCATGCCCATCATGTACTTTATTTATTCATAACGAGTTTTATTTTTCTTTCTAAGACAATGCAATAAAATTAACCAGTATCCTTGGAGGGAAAGTTTAGAGCAATAGTCTGTTTTCCCACATTGATCTGTTGTAGCAGCCTTGCATGTTTCCTACTTTGCTCGTGGACCTGTTGTACAATCAACTTGTTATCAGTTCTTGTCCATTGTAAGACAATTTCAATTTCTATAGAACAGTTAAATACAGTTGTTAAGGAAATTTCTTGTGTAAGCAATAAACGTAAGTAACAGAGAGACAGTTGATTAAAAAAAAGTATGCTGTAGATTAATTAATTCCAGTAACTGATAAATTCTTATGGAAAAATTCTCCTTATGTTAGATAATCTGGGCATCAGACCTTCAATGTTTCCACTTAGTAACTGGACAAGAGGTCAATCATTCATGTTGTATTCATTTTTGGAGTCAAAATCAGAAAACCCATGGTTACCCAAACAAATTATGCTCTTAGCTAAAAGCAGTTATAACTTCAAATGAATGTCTTGACAGAAACTTCTGACAATAATTTTGTTAAATTTTCTTCTGCTATTTAAATCTCTTGTCTTGAAGGTGTGCCTTTTTGTCTTGCATTAGATGCAAATGTTCATGTGCGTTGTTGCTTAAATTCTTAGACAATAACATCAGAGGATTAAAACATACTATATATCAATTATGATTTTCTGGTGAGTTTATGCGATTGATAGTGTTTGTTGTGCATTTTTGTACATGTTAAGCGAATTTGTATTCATGTGATCCTCATAGCATCCACATCTCATCGATTGTGATGTTATAATAACAATGTCATCAAGATTGACCATTGAACTTTTAGTTATTTGATTTTGAAGCTTTGAGAAACTTTTATTTCTATTAGATGGAAATTTCAAACTTTTTCTGAAGTGCTTTATGGAAATTTTTAGAATGTCCTTAACCACTCTCAGCATAATTTTAGGTCAATGAAAAGGGCCAGCTTCGTCTGAGCCGTCGTGCTTTACTTCCTGATAGTGACAAGGATAACCCTGGAAAGGAGACATCACAAAAAGCTTCTGATAAGAATAAACCTAAAAAAACATCATCTCCGGCAAAGAGTGCTTCAGCAGTAGAGAATTCTGAAATGCCTAAAGGTAAAGGTAAGGCAGTAAAACTTACAGAGTCACCAAAGAGTAAGCCAACTGAAAATAAATCAGAGTCAGAAGATAAGGTTGTGAAGAGATTGGTAATCCCGGAGAAGGAAGGACCAAATGGTGACAAAGATGGGCTAAGTAAGAGCAGTGTTGAGCCTGTTATGAACATTTCCAGCAAAAGTGCAAGTGCAGTGGTGAATGGAGAAGCGAACATAGGGTAATAAGGATAATGTGGAAAGTCACTGATCACTTCTTCAAAGTGAGAATCCCATGCATGATTTTCTGATACAGAACAATGGTAAGCACAGTTGGTCCCACTTACAATCTACCGCTTTATATTTTCCTATGCATCATTTCTTGTTTGCATTTCTCTTCATTTGAAAATGTAGTCCTCATTTTCTTATTTTCCTTTGGTATCCAAAAAAGAAAAATTCTTAAACACATTTCATAACCTAGCTTGGTGAATTTGAGGGTTCCAATAGTGGCGACAAAGACTAGTTTCAACCATTGCTTGTGTATTAGAAGGTTTGTCGCCAGAGCAGTTGTGTAACTCTGACTGATATTCTAGACACAATCCACTATCCACCTCTCTACACAAAGCGTATCAAGGAAAAGACGTTTAGAATAAATTTCTTACTAACTATCAAGACAACCTAGTCCATGATTCCATATAAACTTCATTCTATGATGTGAGTTAATTATGCTTTTATTTCTTTTGGTGAGATTAAGATTAGGTTCTTGAAATCCGGTGTGCAAACTATAAAGCAAGTTACTAAATTTGAGTTTGACTTCGGTTGTTCAATCCTTAACTGATGTACGTTACGAGATGCTTAAAAATTCTAAGCTTTTGAATCATCACATGGTGCTACTTGTTTTAGGATTATCATGTTGTTGATATGATTGATTAGTGTTTCCTACCTCTACAAGTTAAAAGATATTTGCTACATCTATACATGCTGTTTGATGAGAATGTTTAAAGATTAAGGCTTCAATCCAGTAGCAACAGGTTGCATGACTTTACACGTGCTTTTACAGTTGAATAGATAAAAAATTTCATTCTAATTTTTTAAGTGAAAAAGGAAACGTATTAATTAACTAATGACTACATTTCTGCCACAGGGAATTCACTACAATATGCTTTATCATCCTGGAAAACTTGCAAATGGTGCTGTACGTTATGTGAATGGACAAAATGTTTTGCATCAAGGAACTCTTACTCTTGTCAGTGTATTTAATCAAAGAATATTAGCATGTGCTGAGGAACAATAACACTATCTATGGTGAATTTGCTGGTGACTGGAATTTCTTGGTGATTTATTGCCTGAAAGCAATTATCCTTTCGGGAGATTGAGAATGGAGGAAGTGTGGATTTGCACATGTTGAGATGCCATGGAGCTGCCTGCGTTCCATTTCTTCCACACAGAATGATATGTGAGTAATGCAACTGGAATTTTTTGTTTGTGGATGAACCACTTAGTGCATTTAGTTACTCATATATTCGACACTCTCATTGTGGAAATTAGATTTCTTATTACATTTTTTTTTATTTGTATACTTGAATCGTTTGAAAGAACCTTCACCAAGTTTTCTTTGTACTATCATTTCAAAATGAAGTGTAAAAAGTAATACTCTGAGCATTAATATATTATAACTAGTTGAAGCACATGATTATTTTTAGAAGTTATTACTTTTTCAAGATTCTTGGCTTTTGTCTTCCGTGCATTAATTTGTGTGGCTAGTATTCTCTGCTACATCCTTCAATATACTTTATAATATTCATCTTTATAGTAATTTTACTACTACAAATCTTATAAAATAAAAGATAAATCCTAACGCAAAATTACTACTAAAGAAAATGTATTAGAGGATATAGTACACAATTCTGAGTGCTCTTCGTGTGATGGTTACCATTGAGGAAAGTAATGTTTCTTCTATCAAAGTTCTTCTTTAGTGGTTCATCCTCAATCCAAGATGGTTGCCCCTATTTCTATGGCTTTGAAGGTTAATACAAGGTTGCCTTTCCCAATGGCAAATTAGGCATCCATCTTGTTGTATAATTCCTATGGGCGATCTAATGGTAAAAGCTGTTTCTAAGCTTGGTTGCTATGCAGTTGATTATATATGGTGGGGTAGGGTGTAAATGAGTCAAGGTACTTGCAAATTGTTCGGTCAAAGATCGGTTGGTCAAAGTTCGGTTTGAGTTTGCTGTTGATCGAGTTCGGGTTTCATTAATATTGACTTAATGGTCCGTCAAGTCTATCGAGTTATAATATATAATTTATTTATTTTATTTTAGTCATTAAATATAGTATCTCTTTAAAAAAAATTAATTTTAAATTTAAGCTAAAATTTTAAAATTTGATCAAATTCAAATCCAGCTCAAATTAAATAAAAAATTTTGAGTTCGAACTTGACTCGGCTGACGGCTCGTTTGCTTTTCTAACAGTGAGCATCTTGGACTTATTTGTGATTTTTTTCTGGGTTGGGTCCAGAAAATAGAAATATGCATTAAAGAGGCTTAAATTTTTTTTTTTATTCCTGAACAGGCCATAACACACTCATTGTGCGTGATCTCACGCACAATGAGTGTGCGTTATCCGTAATCACGCGGCTTAAGCCGCGCTAATTGCGTAAAATACTGACGTGGCGCTGATTTGGCACTGATGTAGCGATAACGCACGCTGATTATGCGTTATCATCCTTGATAACGCACAACCATTATACGTTATTAAGGTGATAACGTAAACCCTAGCTTCCTGGCCGCGGCCGCCCCCTTCCCCTTTTCTTCTTCTTCCTTATTTCCTCTTCCCTATTTCTTCTTCTCTCTATTTTTTTCAGCCTCATTCCTCCTTAGCTTCTTCCTCAATTTTTTTTTTAGTCTCTTCCCCCTCATTCTTCTTCCTCTATTTTTTTCCAGCCTCTCCACCTCATTATTCTTCCTCTATTTTTTCAGCCTCATTCTTCTTCCTCTTTTTTTTTCATCCCCTCAGCCTCAATTTTTCTGTTTTCCTCCGTTGCCATCACCGCTCGGTAAGTTGTTTTCCTCTTCCTTTGATTTTTTTATTTCTTATTATACTTTGATTTCTCTTCTTCAAATAATTTTGTATTTTATTTTGAAATTTACAATTAAAAATTAGTTAATATTTGAAGTTCAAGTTTGAATCTGCGAGACTTTCTTTGGAGTACGAAGGTTATTAAAGATTTGGAGTGGAAAACGGTAGATTAGAGCTGCATTTTTTATTTTTGGTAAGTTTTTAGTTATTTAAATTTTTTGACGTATTATTTATTAAGTTTAATTATTGTAGGTTTGGGTTTGTTATTTGTTGTTTGTTAATCATTTTTATGAATTTTATTTGTTAATTTGAATTAATTCATGTTTTGTGAAAGTGGGGTTTGGATTTATGTTTAAAATTGTTGTTATTAATAAATTTGTAAAAATCTGATAATTTTATGTATATAATTATTTTTGAATTTAAAAAGTGATCTTATTGTGGGGAATTGTTTTCATGAATTTATTTGGATAATTAGGATTTAATTTTTTACGATACTTTATTATTATTTGGGTTTAGGGTTTTAATTATTTAGATAATTATTTTGCATATTTCATATAAATTTTTGAGTAGAAAATATGGGAACCTGTAATTTGGTATTTTTCTCATATTTTTTTTTTTTGTAAATAGTAGAACCGATACTTGGAAATTTAAGTTTAGTAATTAATAATTTTATTTAAACTCTAAAGCCGTAATAGTGAATTTAGGAAGTAATAAAATACTTGTAAATTATACTATAAGTAACCTTAAAAAGTTTAAAAATTCTAAACTTTAAATAATAGAAAACCTAAAAATGTATTATTAAAATCCAAAATTTTACATAAAACATTATTAAACCATAAAAATATAAATTTTTTAACAGTAAACCTAAAAAAGTCAAAATCGTAATATTAAAATTCTACAGAGTATATTATAAACAATTTAAAAACCTTAAAATTGAGTTTTGAAACATTAAAAAATAAAAACCGGAAACTATATAACAGTAAACTCTAATAAACCCCAAGAACCTTAAAATTGATATTTTCAACATTCAACCTTGAAATTTCCAACATTGTAACAGTAATCCCTCTTGCCTTAAAATGTTAATATTTTAGGGTTTAAACCATGAAGCAGTAAACTTTGTAACAGTAAACCATTAAAAAAGCGAAAATCTTAATTTTTTAAACATTAAACCATAAAAATCTAAATTTTGCTACAGTAAACCCTAAAATGAAATTTGGAATTAGAATTTATTTAAAAATTTTTACTTTCCTGTATAGATATTGACAGTACGAGTGACTATAATTAAGTAGATGGAAGAAGTGCCAGCACACGTGCATCCTGGGCCCATTGTCACTGGTGTTTTATCGAGACAGCACGAGCACCGATCTGGTCTGATCTGGAATGGGGACCACGAGACGTGTTATACGGATCTTCAGTGCAAGCGTTTTGGGCACAACCTATTCTAGTGCTACAGTACAGCTCCCCGTCGGTTAGTGAAGCTTATTGACGGAACGGGGTTGGGGGGAGTCTTTAGATGTGGTTTACATTGGGTTGGACCACACACTTATTACTGCATTGGTAGAGCGGTGGAGACCGGAGACCCACACATTTCATCTAACGAGTGGTGAAGTCTCAATAAAACTCCAAGATGTACAGGCGCTGTGGGGTTTAGGGATAGACGGCACGGTCGTTACTGGGCCTAGCTGGAGTGTACACCCTAAACAATACTGGATGGAGGTTATCGAGAGACTTCTTGGTGTGTTGTTGTCTCTCAGCCACTTTTCCGGATACAAGGTGAAGAAAGAACCGTTGGAAGCATGGATCCTGCGAGCGTTTACCGGTTTGGAGATCGATGATGATCTAATCCTACGCGCTTGTGGGTTTATTTTCTTACTCATTGGCGGACATATACTTCCCGACTTCTCCGGGATTTTGGTTCATGTGCGCTACCTCAGCTTGTTAGAGGAGATTGATGCTATCAGGACATATAGCTGGGGTAGCTGCGTACTTGGATTTCTGTATAGGCAGTTGTGCACAGCAGCTTTGGAGGGTGAACGACAGATTGTGTGTGTGGGGGGGGCCTTAGTCTTACTCATGATTTTGGCGTGGTCACGTATACCTGCATTGCGGCCTCAGCTGATTACCGATATTCAGGCCGACCCTCTTGCTCCTCTGGGCGCTATATGATGCACATCCTTTGACTGTAGCTAGCTGCCTACGCACACACTCGTGGCTTACAGGGACCAGTTAGATTTCATGTCATCTGATCAGGTTCGCTTTACATTATTTCGTATTATTTATAATTAATTGAGATTTTTTTTTTGTAATTCAAATTTTATTGATTTTGGATTTTGACTTGACAGTTTATATGGCTCCCATATCTTGACCGTGCTCTTGTTCTATCTAACCTGTGGCGGGCAGAGGTCCCGCTTATCTATTATGAGATAGTGGAGTACCACTATCCCGGGTGGCTGATGCACAAGTTTGCTCGGGCTCAGATGGTTCCAAATGCATGCGATACTTATCTAGACCTGCACCGGATCCAGCTTAAGGGGAACGATCACACGTACTGGGGACACAGCATGCCAGTTACATCGAGGCTTGGTACTAATGACGACTTCTTGTTAGGGATGGCCCTGCTGTAGCTGCTGAGGTGTTGTCATACCCCAGTGACGAGTACATCAGATGGTATAAGGGTATCACACGGGTTTACATCGGCAATCTAGCTAACCGTGATACTCGTTCGCATGGATATCAGCCTGCTGGCGTGGACAGACGGATGATGGTAAGTTCTCCAATTAAATATTGTTTATTTCTTAAAATATTCTTGTGCATTTCAGTTATTTATTTTTAATTTTAACGGTTTATTTAGTTAATCACTTTCTTTTTAAAAAATTTTTTTTTTAGACTTCCATGTTGCAGGAGGTGGATGATATGACTTCAGTGGTTATACAACAACCACGTACTGATCATTCACAAATGGGCGTGTTCGCCGAAAAAGGTGCAGACGATTATTCGGAGATGCATGGTCTCTATCGGCAGTACCTTGGGCTGCACGCTATCATAGCACGATATCCAGCATACGTTCCCTGTTCAACTGTCGCGTCACCGTCCCCGGGAGCACGTGCCGGAACGGGGTGCTCGTGGAGGTTAGAGGGGCGCTCGCAGACAGCTTGGTCGTGGAGCAGGCGGTGGACGCCCTCCTGTACCACCGGTTCCACACAGGCACGAGCATGTCGACCCAGGGCATGTGGAGTTGGAGAGGGGTGAGGGATCTGGTGGCGGACTACAGACTGTTGACCTTTTTGACAGCCCGAACTTAGATGTACCTTCTTTTAGTTTGGGTTTGACATCAGCTTCACAGTCTCTTCTTAGTGGATCCGGGACATCACAGACGCCTCCCCCTCCCGGTTTAGGATTTGCCTCGTTTCAAGCACCACACTCTACATCCTTCGAATTTTTCGGGTTTCGTGCACCCCTTCCTCGGGGCACAGCCGGTTCATCCACATCGCATCAACCTATATCGCAGGCATCTTCGTCTGATGAAGAGGAGCGGGCAGATGACATGGACTTTGTACAGCATTACGGATTTGGGCATCGTGTTGGTAAGAGGACTACGAGGTTTACGACATTCGACTGGCCTTAGTTATGATTATTATTTTCTAGTTTTTCATTGCCAATTATATGTAAATTAAATTTCTATATTATCTATTCATTTCATGTTTATATTATAGATTTATTTGTTTTACGTATCTTAATTATATTTTTATATTTTTCAGGTAAAAACTGAAAATTTCAAATTGTCCATTTTTACGATAATTTGCTTTGGAAAACCCTAAACTAAAAGCTTAATTTGGTTTGAAAAAGGAAAATACTAAAAGTGGGAAAAATTAATGTTTTACATTTTAACAAATCTTTTAATTGGTTTGAAAATGGAAAAAATAAAAACCGGGAAAAGTGTGTAAAAGACAATGTTTATTGAAGAAAAAAAAAATTTCATGATATAACATTGAAAAAAGGTTTACCGGAAAAAAAAAAGTTCTGAAGAATAAAAAAAAATTCTCAAGATGAAAAAAAAAATATTACTTTTTCAAATAACTTGAGATGAAATGGTTAAAATATAAATATATTTTCAAAGAAAATGATATAAATATTATCATTATAAATACACTTAAAATAAGTTAAATATAATAAATACAGTCTTTTTAAAAAAATTATACAATTATAAATTTTTCCAAAACAAATTTTCATTAAAAAAACACATTAAAATAAATTATATAATTATAAGTTTTCCCAAAAGAAATTTTCATTAAAAACATAAAAAATTTTCATTAACAAAAATTAGGAAAAAAAATATAAAAAAATTACAAAAAAATAAAAAATTATACGATCATAAGTTTTTCCAAAAGAAATTTTCATTAAAAAAAACAATTCATTAAAAAAAAACATTAAAAGAAATTATGCAATTATAAGTTTTCTCAAAAGAAATTTTCATTAAAAACATAAAAAATTTTCATTAAAAATTAGAAAAAAATTTTAAAAATTTAAAAAAAATTACGTGGCTGATAACGCACAACCGTTGTGCGTTATTATCATTTTCGATAACGCACAACCGTTGTGCGTTATGGCCTGTCCAGGAATTAAAAAAAACTGAGCCTCTTTAGTGCATGATTCTATTTTCTGGGTCCAACCCAGAAAAAAACCCTTATTTGTGCCACTCTGGGGGATTATCATCTTATACTTAAAAATGATTCTATTAAGTTATAAATGCTTGGACTTCCCCAAATCGAAAGGCCAATTGCTCGGCCATCATAACAGATTCAAGTCATAAATATTTCAAAGTACTAAAAATCCTCATCTGCCAGTCATCACATGCTTATGCAAATTTCACGATTAGCCAATGCCAGGCCTATATTCATGCATGTCGAAACATGTAACTTTTCAGGACTAAAGCATTCTCCAGCTTATGCAGATTTTACAAACATGCCATGTTTACATTCATGCATGACAAATCATATAACTATCCAAACCAAAGTATTTTCCAACTTATAAATATTTTCAGAAAACCCGTGTACAGACTAGTTCTCTGTCACAACAATAACAATACGTTTTAAAAAGACAATACCTATATGGAGTACCGCTCCTATGCATTTCTAATGAATATGTAACATATCGTGGAGAACATCTCCAATTAAGAAAAACGTGGCACGTTATACCGTTTGAAAAATAGTAGATATTTTATGATAAGTTTAGAAGCCATATTTATATAGCCCGTAACTTTTGAAATAACATAATAAAACGGAGTTTGTGGACTCATCTGGATGTAGATCTGGTGCTAAGATCCTACAAATATAGTAATAGAAAAATACTTAATATTTAGGTACCAATCAAATAACCCTATCCCTAAATATAGAGAGCGAACGAAATGACTTAAGATATATGTATATCTGTATATACGTACTTATAATAGTTCTTTAAAAAGATCGAAAATCCTATACTCTTAAAAAATATATATACTCTCCCAAGAAACCATAATTAACTGTATACTAAAACCCATTTAAAATATTTGAATCCTAAAAAAAATCACAAACTTAAACTATATGTATGTATATATATATATATATACCATCTAGCTAAAAAAAAATGAAGACTAACCTTGATTTTTTGAAGCCTAGTATGGCTTCCCAAACCAGTAAACCAAACAAGATTAAGAAGAAGAAAAAAAAGCTTATGGTATATATATATATAGGTGTTAGGCGTTTCCCAACCTAAAAGAAGGAAAAAAAAAAAAAAAAGAGAAAAAGCAAAAAAAAGAACAAAGTGGTGGCGGTGGAGTGCAAAAGCAAAACGAGAAAATGATGCCACGTATAGAGTTGAGGTGGCCGAAATTCTTAGTTGGTAATTTTTTTTTTAAGAAAACTTATATAGAAATATCAAGTACTTAAATTTCTAAAATACACATAGTAGGCATTCTAAAAAAAATTCTCACTTAAAGACACTTATAAACCCCGCTAAAAAAAAAGCTCAATATAATAAAATTTTACTCTCAATCCTAAATATCTCCAAAATACCACGAAGTGTCGAAAACATTATACTCCACTAGGTCAGGTCCCAAACCCTACTTTAGTAACGCCTGCAATTTTTGGAGTCATGCTAGGTGCTTACTAGGTGGGGCATTACATTCTAACTTCCTTAAAAGAAATTTCGTCCTCGAAATTTAATAGTCCCGTACCCATAACTTATAAATACTTCTTCTTCTTCAGATATTCCTTAGTCTCCCAGGTTGCCTATTGAATTCCATGATGCCTCCAGACAACCTTATATATTGGAATCTGTCTCCCGCGTAACTCTTTTATGCTTCGCTCTACAATCTCAATTGGTTTTTCTTCGTATGACAGGTCGGTTCGTAACTCCAATTTGTCATCGTTAAGAATATGATCAGGTACATGATAGTACTTCTTAAATTATGAAACATAATACATCATGTATACCCCATCTATTCACTTGGCTAGGCTAGCCGACGCGCTACTTTACCTATCAATAACTTCAAACGGTCCCATATATCGAGAGCTTAATTTTTCTTTCTTCAGATATCTAAACTTTTTGTGACAAGGCGTAAGTTTTAAGAAAACTCGAGTTCCCATACTAAACTCCAGATTTCTCCTTCGGTTATGGGTATAACTCTTTTGTCTATTTTTAGTTGTCCGAAGTCAATTTTGAGTTATCTTAACTTGTTTCTACATTTCCTCCAACTCTGGCATCAAGTCTCTTTGTCTCCAATAGGATCGAACTCCGACTTCATCCCAGTACAAGGGGTTTCTGCATCTCCTATCATATAATGTTTCAAATGGTGCCATTCCTATCGAAGAGTGGTAGATATTATTATAAGCAAACTCAGCACAAGCAAGATTGTCAACCCACTTATTCCCAAAGTCCAAGGCGCAAGCTCTTAGCATATCCTCTAGGGTTTGAATTGTCCTTTCAGACTATCCATCGGTTTGGGGGTGTGCTGTGGCGCTATAACTTTGGTTGGTTCCCATAGCTGCCTGAAACTTGGGCCAAAACCTTAAGGTAAACCTTGGGTCTCTATTTGATACAATATCAATGGGTACTCCATGAAGTTGCATAATCTCATCCACATAAATCTACGCCAACTTGTCCAAAAGGTATGTCATATTCATGGCAATAAAATGAACCACTTTTGTTAAGAGATCAACGATCACCCAGATAGCATCCTTATACCTCTTAGTCCGGGACAATCCTGTGACAAAGTCCATTGTCACATGATCCCATTTTCATTTGTGAACAGGTAGCGGTTATAGTAGTCCTGCTGACTTTTGGCGTTCCGTCTTAACCCTTTGACATGTAGACAGGCTGCTACATACTCCGCAATCTCTCTCTTCATTCCATTCCATTAAAAGTTTTGCTTTAAATCTTTATACTTCTTATTCTCTCCAGGGTGCATTGAATACTTACTTCTGTGTGCTTCTTCTAGTGTTTTACACTTAAGCTCGGTATCATCAGGAATTTACAACCAATTATGAAAGTACTAGCTCCTATCGATTTCTAATATCTGATAATCTATCTATTTCTTAGCTTCCGCTCGGTTCTTAAATTCCAGGAATCTCATGCTATTCTTTTGGGTACATGTAATATCTTGTTGCAAGGTAGAGGTGCCGGTGAGACTTGATATCTTTGCCTCCTTTCTATTTAAATTCACCATCACATTAACTTTTTCTATATGGTAGTTAATTTGGCATCAGTATTTTTCCGTAGCCCCATCCATAGACATTGCCTTACATTAAATCTTCTAGGAAAACGAGTACTATAATTTTTTATGATCAATAAAGATCTCATATTTTCCCCATATAAGTGAAATCTCCACTCCCTAGTCGCACTATAGTTATTAGCCCCAAATATTTTGTTGGATAGTTCCTCTCATAATCCTTCAATATAATTCAAATATAATCAACAACCTATCTATCTTGATAAAAAATGTCTCTAGGCCTTCCCTTTATAGGGAAAGCTCCTCATTTGAATTGGGTAGTAGCACAACTCGTGCTGAAGTTAGTCGATGCTTTACTTCTTAGAAACTTCTCTCACACTTCTCCATCCATTTAAACTCGATGGTTGTACTTATTAAGTTGTGCTAAAAAGGTCTAACGATTCTAAAAGAAATTTGTTATGAATCTCGATAATACCCTTTCTTATCTAAGAAGATATGTAACTCTATTGGTATTTTTCTAGGATTCTTTCTACTCCACCTTTGCTGGGTCTACTGATACTCCTTCCAGAGTAATCACATGCCCTAAGGAAGTCACTTGTCGCCATTCAAAATCTACATTCACTAAACTTAATGTACAGCTTATGCTTCTATAGGGTTTACAATATTCTTTAAAGATGTTCATGTACTTCGAGGTTAGGTTAATACATAAGAATATCAGTAATGGAAATCACCACAAACTTATCTAAGTAAAGACAGAAAATCCTATGCATTAATTCCATGAATGTCGCAGGTGCACTTGTCAATCCAAATGGCATAAGACAGACTTATGAGGCCTATATCGGGTGTTGGAAAATGTCATAGGAATATCTCTTTATTTTGTTCGTACCTGATAGTATCCTTGTCTTATATCTAATTTGGAATAGCATCCTACCCCTCGAAGTGATTAAACAGCTCATCAATAAGTGGAAGTGGGTACTTGTTTTTAACTATCACATTATTTAGTCATCTGTAGTCTACACACATAAAGCCTAAGGCCCCATATTTCTTGTTTACAAGCAAACCTAATGCACTCCAAGGAGATGTACTTGGATGGATATATTCTTGTTGAACAATTCTTGTAGTTGCTGTTTCAACTCTCTCAACTCTTCCTGTACCATCCGTTATAGGGGTTCGAGATATTAGTTTAGCGCCGGGTATCCACTCTATGCTGAACTCCACTTCTCGATCTGGGGCAACATCAATAACTCCTCGGGAAAAAACATCTATAAACTCTTTCACAACGGGTACTGTCTCTAATTTTACTTCTTTCTTAGGCTTGTTAAGTAAATATGTTAGGTAACCTTGACATCCTTTCTGTAACAACTTCCTGGCTTTCCTGCCAGACAAAAAGGGATTTTCCTGTTTCGTTCGCTTACCTTGGATTACAAGGATTGATATACTCGGTCGGCTAAACTTAACCAACTTCCGTCGACAGTCTACTTGAGCGTAATATTTAGACAATCGTCTATCCCAAGTATCACACCATAACCCTCAAATGGCAAGGCAATCAAGTCACCGGATAGAATCACATTCTTGACATAGATGTCACAAATCTGGGTACTTTGCCTCAGCTATCTTACTCACGTCTATAGGAGTGCTAATTATCAACTGATAACACATGAGAACAGAAGGTACATGAATATGTTTAATGAAATGCAAACTCACAAAGGAATACGTAGCTCCAGGATCAATAAATATTCTTACTGGTTGAGAAAAGATTTGAATCGTACCTTCAACTACTTCTGATTTGGTGTCTACGGGCAGTCCATCCAATATGTGATTTGAAATATCGGCTCATCCTCTATTATTTTTTTTTATTCTATCCTAGGCTCGACTTCCCATTCTGGAGATGCGGTCGCCAGTTTCTTTGATTCCCTGGGAGAGACCAATGCCTTTATTAGAGCTTTCCTCTTATTATACCTCCCCTCCATGCACTGAACACCAAGCCAATCTCGATGATGATTGAAATTCCTGCCCTTTGTGGGGCACGAATTTTCTCCCGGGCCTGTCTTTGCGCCTTGAGAATTTAAAACTCCTGCATTGAAGTAAGGACTCATTTTCAGCTATTTCAGTTCCTTGAGTCAGTGAAGTTGCCGGCCCTTGTGTTGGTATAGTTTTTGTTGTTATTCGTCTTTTAAGTATTTTTCTCTTTCTTTCGGTTGTATCGAGTGTAAGAGGTGTAGAAGCATATGCCCTCTCTATCGCCCTTCCTGTCGCTTTTAGGGCTGGAGAAGCCAGGAATACAAATTCGATTAATATGGAAGAAAAGATGAATCAGTTGACAATAGATGCGCTAAAAGAAAAAATCCTATCCAAAGTCGAAATGCTTGTGCGGGTTTATAGGGAAACTACTCCAGGTTTGGACTTGGAGCTACCTCCCATACAACCTATTGCTCAACAGATCACGTTCTTCTTTATCTGTGGGGCGCGGAAGAGTTTTTCTTGTGCTCTATACTCTCAAGCAAAGAAAGATGCACCAAACAAAGAATGCACGAATTAAAGATATCAAGTAACTCCCTTATTATTGAATCGGCTCCTTGCCGGACTAGTTACACAAGTACGTTAGATATTCTAATTCTAAAGATTAGAAACTTTGACTGACTAGACTTAACTAAATTCCACCCACAATGCACATATTCACATGTCCAATCAACCAATCCGTTCTTACTATCACACCCGTTCCCTCAAATGATTGAAACAATTATTATTCCCTTGCATTTCCACCGTCCTTTCCAAAAGCATCTACCCGATATTAAATACTTAAATCTTAGCTTATAGGTTAAAACTTACATACAAAATACCGCGCACTAGAACTGTATATAGAACATCTTCTCTATTAATAAAAATAGTCGTTGGTGCACAGGGTAGAGCATGTATACAAAATCTGCCATTGATGTACCATACATAATATAATTTGCGATCACATGATCCTAAGCTCTTCCAGATTATATACAGCCACTAAAGAATCACACTCACGAAACTAGGTTTATACTTAACACATATGTATAGTGTAAACTAAAGATTGCAAGTACACCAGCCCAGTTTAGGTATATCTTCTTCCTAAAGACTATGGTCTAACACTGAGCTTATCAAAAGCACTCTAGATGTAATTCACACAAACAAAAAGATCTCAACAACTATATCAATTATTCCCCGCTCTCATATTAGACTACTAATCTCTCATTCACAAGATATACTAATATTTTAAATCTTAAGCAACTTAGCTTCTAGTCTACCCACCTTCTTTATCACTTATTGTTCTCCTTATTGAGCTGAACTCATCATTAGCTCTATCCTAAGAAGCTCAACTCCATCTTTACATTCACCAATCAGTAGCGTGAAGTAATACTTAATATATATCGAATATAGAACCAAGGATCGAAGGGCTCTTTGTGTTGTAACAACAATAATGCAAGTGTCCATTTTACAAGGTACTTGGAGTTCTTTGGTATTACTGAAGTATGGATAACAAAAATCAATACAGATTACGTCTTGTACCTAATAAGAACTTCACACTTACTCTTTATGCAGTTAATACACCACAAGTCATCAGAGTCTTCCCCTAATACCTTATGTCCTACGAAATTTCTTAATCGAGCTACAAGTCTCAAAACAAGTAACCTCTTTTGATGAATCAAACAATCTTAGTCCTCTGTCATTTGAACCATCATCAATTCAAAAGCTTAATGTATCTATATGTCCTCTCATTGCGGCTACGGCAAAAGATATGACATCGTATACAAAGGAGCACTGTTCCCACAAGATTAATAACACGATGAGCACAACGAAAGAGACAAGGGAACTTAAAAGTCTTCGAGCAAAATAAAACTATGCATTTGGCCCCTAGTACTCGTCTTAGATCTACTGACTCTAACCATAACTTGAACCTAGCTCTGATACTATCTGTGATACCCCCAACTCTGCCACTAGGTCAACTGCGTCTGAGTAGGATATGTGCGTGCCTCTCGGCACTAAACTATAAGTCTAAAAACAAGGGCATAACCCCCCGGGCAACACTTAGAAGTATATATACAATATGCAGTGGAAAACTAAAAAATCTGAACACTAAAAAGGCGCTCAAAATATAGGGTTCAAGAAAACTTCTTATCTTATGGTAATTCCGACACAAAGATAGAATACTTCACAATCGGCTAGAGTACAAGAGAGCAACACAGTAACATGTCCTTCCGGAGAGACTCGAACCAAAATTCCACGCCTAAAACTTCAGCGGTTTAGTGTACCCTGACCGTCCTGAGTTAATCTGAGAAGAAAACATTATATGGAAAAACGTGAGCACGAACACTCAGTGAGTCCACGTGTGTGTGTGCGCTGTAGTGATTTCTTTAAAACAATGATGATACAGTTTCACAAAGCAGTTCATGCAATATTATAAGAAAACGTTCTCTTTTAATGTTTTAACAAAACTGATGTTTGAACCTACATGATGGTTTCAAGCACAGCTGGAAAGTCTGAGCGAATCAAGACACATCAGCGCAGCTTCTACGCCCCGAATTCAAAAGAACATGTAATGCAACAGTGGGGCTCCACGGACAAAGTCCGGATCCCCAAAACAAGGCCATCGGAACCAAGTTTCGGCATCTCGTAGTCAATACCATCCAAACACCATACGAGCGCTCGATTACAAACAACCGCACTCCCATATCACTAGTAAAAACAGGCTACAGACTCCTGGGGCACCTACCAGGTCTGCACTGGGGCCAACCTCAGTTTCGAGCCCCTCCTGACTCTCCACTAAGCGACCGTCCCACCACAGAGCATGATGCGATGTCCACGTAAATACCGATTAGGCCACGCTCTCAAGGTACTACGCCCCTCTTCAAGTGGATCCACCCTCAGAATCAAAAACCTGTCCACGTCGAAAAAGGCCCTGGTACGAGGGATTAGCCACGTACAGTGCAATCCACTAACGCATCCGTTCACTTGATTTTCACCAAACTTTAACCCTGGTCGGAATGAGGTTTTCGTATGTATTTACAAATCGAAAGGCCAATTGCCCGGCCATCATTCAAGTCATAAACATTTCAAAGCACTAAAAATCCTCATCCGCCAGTCATCACATGCTTATGCAACTTTCACAATTAGCCAATGCCAAGCCTATATTCATGCATGTCAAAATATGTAACTTTTCAAGACTAAAGCACTCTCCAGCTTATGCAGATTTTACAAACATGCCATGTTTACATTCATGCATGACAAATCATATAACTATTCAAACCAAAGTATTTTCCAACTTATAAATATTTTCAGAAAACCCGTGTACAGACTAGTTCTTTTTCACAACAATAATAATATGTTTTAAAAAGACAATATCTATATGGAGCACCGTTCCTATGCATTTCTAATGAGCATGTAACATATCGTGGAGAACATCTCCAATTAAGAAAAACATGGCACGTTAGACCCTTTAAAAAATAGTAGATATTTTATGATAAGTTTAGAAACCATATTTATATAGCTCGTAACTTTTGAAATAACATAATAAAACGGAGTTTGTGGACTCACTTGGATGCAGATCTAGTGCTAAGATCCTACAAATATAGTAATAGAAAAATACTTAATATTTAGGTACCAATCAAATAACCCTATCTCTAAATATAGAGATCAAACGAAATGACTTAAGATATATGTATATCTGTATATACGTACTTATAATAATTCTTTAAAAAGATTGAAAATCCTATACTCTTAAAAAAAAATATACTTTCCCAAGAAACCATAATTAACTATATACTAAAACCCATTTAAAATATTTCAATCCTAAAAAAAATCACAAACTTAAACTATATGTATGTATATATTTATACCATCTAGTTAAAAAAAAATGAAGACTAACCTTGATTTTTTGAAGCCTAGTATTGCTGCCCAAACCAGTAAACCAAACAAGATTAAGAAGAAAAAAAAAAGGCTTATTATATATATATATATATAGGCGTTAGGCGGTTTCCAACCCAAAAGAAGAAAAAAAAAAAAAAAGAGAAAAAGAAAAAAAAGAACAAAGTGGTGGCGGTGGAGTGCAAAAGCAAAAGGAGAAAATGATGCCATGTGCAGAGTTGAGGTGGCCGGAATTCTTAATTGGTAAATTTTTTTTCTTTTAAGAAAACTTATATAGAAATATCAAGTACTTAAATTTCTAAAATACACATAGTAGGCATTCTAAAAAAAAATCTCGCTTAAAGACACTTATAAACCCCACTAAAAAAAAAACTCAATATAATAGAATTTTACTTTCAATCCTAAATATCTCCAAAATACCACTAAGTGTCGAAAATATTATACTCCACTAAGTCAGGTCCCAAACCCTACTTTAGTAACACCTGCAATTTTTTTAGTAATGCTAGGTGCTTACTAGGTGGGGCGTTAATATATATTTTTAAACAAAAGTCTCCATATTAATAATGGCATACAATTACTAAACGCTAAATTTCCAAGTTTCGGTTTTACTAATTAAAAAAAAAAAAAGTGAAGATAAAAAAATCCAAATTCCAAATCCCATCTTTTTTACTAAAAAACTTTTAAGAAAGATGAAAAATAATTATCTAAATAAATAAAATAATTCAAATAATCATAAAGTAAAGTAAAAAAAATTACCTAATTATCCTAATAAATTCATTAAAATAATTCATCACCCTAAAATCACTTTTGCAATACAAAACACAATTATATACATAAAATGATCAAATTTGCACAAATTTTTATCAATAAGGACAAATTTAAACATTAACCCAAACCCCACTTGCACAAAAATAAATTAATTCAAATTAACAAATAATCATAATAAAATTCATAAAATTAATTCACAAACAACAATTAACAAGCCCAAATAAACAATAATTAAAATTGATACATAATACACTAAATAATTTAAATAAATAAAAACTTACCGAAAATTAAAAATACACCTTCATACCGATAAGCTCTGTCTACCGTTTTCCACTCCAAAATTCTAACAACTTTCGTACTCCAAGAAAAGTTTCACAGATTTAAACTTGAATTTAAAAAATTGAACTAAATTTTTACTGTAAATTTTGAAATAAAATGCAAAAGTATAAGAAAAAGAGAAGATACAAGTATAAGAAGGAAGAAAATAAAAAGAAGAGGAAAAGGACTTACCAAGCAGCGCGACGGGTGGCGACGCCACAAAGAAAGAAGAAAAGAAAAATTTTGATGAGGAATGAAGTAAATTTTCAGGGAAGAAATAAGGAAGAAGAAAAAAGAAATAAGGAAGAAGAAATGAGGCGTTCAGGGAAGAAATAAGAAAGAAGAAAGAAGGAGGCGCAATGGGTAGTAGGATTTATAACGTGATAACGCACGATCATTGTGCATTATCTCTAGGAATAACACATATTCATAGTGCGTTATACTTACTGATAACGCACAATCACTGTGCATTATCGACCTCGAAATAAAAATAAAGGTCGGATAACGGTAAATGAAAAATCTATAAGGACCTCGAAATAAAACGGAAGCTATAAACCTTGCTGTCCCTTCCATGCTACATTTCCCGCCATATTACTCCTCTTTCCCTTCGCAGAGACTCGGCATTTGTTTCCCGTGGAGCTTGAAGAAAGATGTTGTGGGTAGACAAGTACCGGCCGAAAACCCTAGATAAAGTCATTGTACATGAAGATGTAGCTCAAAATCTCAAGAAATTGGTAACTAATCATACCCTTCTCTGTGTAATAGGGTTTATTAATGTGGTAAAATTGAAGCCTTTCTATAATTATCTTCGTAAAATTATGATATTTTCTTTTTCAATTTGATGATGCCGAATTTTGATGCAAATAGGTAACAGAGCAAGATTGTCCGCATTTACTGTTTTATGGACCATCTGGGTCCGGTAAAAAAACCCTAATCATGGCCCTTCTTCGACAGATGTTTGGACCTAGCACCGATAAGGTTTGTTCAGTTTTAAATTGTTGATGTTTTTCTTTTTGCTGAATGAATTCTTTTGTGTATTATCTTATAATTTGATTTGTTTAATAATTTTTGTATGCAGGTGAAGGTAGAAAATAAGACTTGGAAAGTTGATGTATGCTTTCAACTCTCACTCTCTTTTTGCTCTTCGTCATGAATATGATCTGAATTATGTCTCTTAATGTTCTGTGTACGGTTTGCATAACAACCGTGGTGGATGACCATAAAGTGAAAGAAATTTGTTTTCTCTGCAGTTACTTCGCATAATTTTCAAGTTTTAAATCTCATTTTAGTTTGTTACCATAAGTTAGCTTTGAAAGTGAACTAAGTTTGTGTATCACCTCACAAGCATCTCACAAACTTTGTGTCATTGTTTTGGTTTTGTTGCTTAATGTGCTAGCAGTTCTGATTTGATCTTAATTATTTGCGATTTTTGTCTTCAGGCTGGATCCCGAACCATTGATGTAGAACTCACAACATTGTCAAGTTCACACCATGTGGAGATGAATCCTGCGAATGCAGGGTTTCAAGACAGATATGTTGTTCAAGAAATAATTAAAGAAATGGCAAAAAATAGGCCAATTGACACCAAGGGGAAGAAGGGTTTCAAAGGTAAGCTGCACTTTTAATCATTGTGTCCAGAGCTGTATAATGTGCTTAGATTATAATCTGGCGAACTTCGTATATAAGATGATCTGTTCTCTTTCTTGTTCATAGGTAGAATATATTTCAACAAACCAGTATATTTCTTGCTAAAAGTGAAAAAGAGAAAATGAGGACTCGGCTATAGTTTCTCATCCAGAATCGCTTAGAACACCTTTAAGTTCTTGTTAGCCCTACATTATGGGGACCAATTCAAGCTCTAGATAATGAAACTTTTCTTTGTGGAGTTTGGCACGGTTTTTTGTATGTATACTATGCTGGTTAGCAAAGCTCTGATGCTAAATAAGGTGGATGTTTCCTCTGTTTGAAATTTATTCTCATATAAACTACTTTCCATCTTTTTAAGAGTGGTATCAGTACTGATAATAAAGGATTTCCCGCACAAAAGATGTGTAATGCTTGTTCGTGGTTTAACTTTTTCAAAAATTCTTGGGAAAGGTTGTCTCCCATTATTTGTGAAATTTGTGTCATGTCCTCAGTGGTTATGCTGCTTCTGAACGTCAATTTTGTATTGTTTATTAATGTTGATTAAACTCTTACTCTTGTTGGTATTGCTTTTTGTTGCATCTCTTTTCTGTGCTTGTCTTCAGTATTGGTTCTTAATGAGGTTGACAAACTCTCAAGAGAAGCCCAGCATTCTCTTAGAAGAACAATGGAGAAATATAGTGCATCCTGCCGTCTAATCTTGTGCTGCAATAGTTCTTCAAAGGTTACTGAAGCAGTCCGTTCTCGTTGCCTAAACATTAGAATAAGTGCGCCAGCTGAAGACAAGGTCAGTGAGGTCTATAGTTGTATTTTGTTCAGGAGAGAATGGTTTCTTCATTAGCACGTCGTGGTTCAGCTTTTAACTATGAAGCTTTTTCCCATAATGAACAGAAGTTCAGACTTGGTTTCATTTAGTCTGGGTGAAGAACATTTAGTAAAATTGCACGAGTGTATAAATGCTGAAGACTAGAGACTTATGACATTTGAAGTTGTTATTTCTTAAATTTGACCTACCCTAAACAGAGAACTCCTATACTCGGGGTGAAAAGGTAGAAAGACCTTTGAGTACCTTCAACATACATATGTTGTTTTGTAAGGCAGATATGTCAAGTAAAATGTATTTATGAAATTGTTTATATTTGGTTTACTTCTGTGGAATTGAGAGTCTAGATTCCCATGAAAGATGTCCACGAGCTTGGCTGTCATATTCAAAAGAATGAAATACCATTTTTAAGTTGTAGGTTATGTTCTGTTTTGGTGGAGATTCTATAGATGTCAGGTTGTTAGTCAAACTTCAATATCTGCTAAAGTTTTAAGTCATGGTGGCAACCAAAGAATGCCGGAAATTTGGTTTTTTTTTTCCTTCTTTTTGTTTCCATTTATAGTGATTTCAGCATGTGGTGTATGATATTTCCATCTAATGTCACGGGTAAATCTTCTAAAGAATAGCCAACTACATCTGTCACATACACATGATTGACCCTTTAATTTCGTTATCCAACTGTATGTAAATTCATATTCCATTCTGTAGAGGGTTAATAGCTTAAAGCTTCTAGAGTATATCACTTTGGAGCCTTTTTTTTTCCCCCTTTTTGACTCCCCCTTTTTTAAAATATATTTTTGGTATTTCTCATCATGGAGGTTGTTAATGTTTATATAAAGAAATTGACAGTAAAGTTGAGCCGCTTCAGCATGTTCTTTCAAAAACTCTTATTTTCTTAGAGCAGACTATTAAGTTTATGTCATACTATATCTCCCCCAAAATCTTTAGGTGCATGCATGTATTTAGGCTTGCCTAATTATGCTTTCTTTAATTTTTTGGTAGATTGTTAAGGTTTTGGAATTTATTGGAAAGAAGGAAGGACTCCAACTCCCATCTGGATTTGCTGCCCGCATAGCTGAAAAATCAAACAGGAGCTTAAGAAGAGCAATATTGTTATTGGAAACCTGTCGTGTTCAACAGTAAGTTCCACAACGAACACTGATTGTGATGTGGAACTCTACTGCAAATTAGCTACAATATTCCAGTTGTATCTCATTTATTTTACTTTAAGATTACTTCAGACAGTTATGCTTGCTTTTGTTTCATTAGGTATCCTTTTACACACAATCAAGCAATACCTCCAATGGACTGGGAGGAGTATGTTTCAGAAATTGCATCAGACATAATGAAAGAGCAGAGCCCTAAACGGTTCGTCAAATTCTCCTGCGTGGATGCCATTTCAGTTTATTTGTTACCCTTTCAGAATGAGACACTGTTTTGCTTCTGAGCGTGAATTCTTTAAAATTTCTCTGTGATATGCTTCTGTTCCTTCAATCCATTTCATTGTCATTGCAATTGCTAGCAATTCAAAAGTTGTTCTTGCTCAGGCTTATATTTACTGCACTGCATCTGCCTCTGTTCCTTCAATTCATTACATAGTAGGCCATTGTTCCTTTTCAGGTTGTTTCAGGTTCGAGGAAAATTATATGAGCTTCTCAGTAATTGCATCCCACCAGAAATTATACTAAAGGTCTTTTCTTCTTTTGTTCAGCCCGTTGGGCATGTCCCAGTTTATCAATGCTTTCTTTGTACCTAAAGAATCAATCTCATTGAATTTCAGAGACTCCTTAAAGAACTGTTAAGGAAATTAGATTCTGAGCTAAAGCATGAAGTTTCTTACTGGGCTGCATATTACGTAAGTGTGTAATCTCAAGCTGAGAAGCTTCACTTGTTTCCTGTTTCTCAAAATACTGGTATCTGTATCATGTTCATAGGGTTTAGTATCTGATGACTCCTTTGGATCTTTAACATTATAACATTCTTCTTTACTGCATATAAGATTGCTTTGTTTTCTTTGTTTCATTTCATTGCAACTTGGGAATTTAATGACGTTATTTGTTTTAATTGGTATCTTATTTGTTTCTTTTTCATTTCCAGGAGCATAGGATGCGTCTAGGCCAGAAGGCAATATTTCACCTGGAAGGTATGTTGAACTCTTCTACCTGAAGTTAGAAGGTGAAAAAGCATTTGAGATTTTGTGCTACCTGTTCTAATTTTTGGTATCCAATTTATCGTTCTTATTACAGTCCGCTATGGCATAAGTCCTGCTTTTCTTCTTTATTTAATGATATTTACCATTTCATTCTCCATTTTGAGTAGTTTTCTGGTTAGACTAATTGATTCATATGTTCTGGATCTCAATTTAGGCCCAATTCTTTTCTGCTAAATGTCCCGTTCAATTTTGTGGTTCTTTAATCTTTCCTAGTTTAATCTCTTTGATTGTACTACTGCTCGACTTCCCACTTCTACTCTCATAAAGCATTTCTAAAAAATTCCATCAAGTAGCATCGCATGTGAATGAACATTTAAGACAAAACTGAGTTGCAGCAAGCTCAATACCGAACATACTTCTTGTGGATACCTTTGGATAGGCAATGTAAAAAGCAACTACCACTCAAATTTTAGCTTTGACTGCAAATTTTAGTCAAATTTTAATGATTAATGAAGAATATTGATAGAAATGCATCACAAACGAAAAGATGCATAGCTCTGCTGTGTCACCCAAAAAAGAGGATACATAGCTCTAGCGAAAAATTTCCTGGCTTGCAGCATATAGAACTTAAACAATTGGTTTTTCCGCCTCCTCCATCATTGTCTACTTTATAATTGTTTGCAAATATACATGAAGTAGATCATGGCACCATTAATTTTGGTAAATACTAAACTCCATATAGGCGGATTATTTATGCAAGTATATGATTAAACTTTTTATGCATTAGACTCGTTTTGGTTCAGAAGAGATGAGTGGGCCCCCCAAACCGCCCCCCCTCCCCCCGCCCCCCCAAAAAGAAGCTGGAGTTGGATATTTGTGAATATGATGTTTTAACAAATTTCTTTTGGATTTCAAATAACAATCATTTCATTGGTTTTGCTTGCTTTTGATTTGCAGCATTTGTGGCTAAGTTCATGAGCATCTATAAAAGTTTCCTCATTGCAACATTTGGCTGAAGAAGATGAAAGCAACTAAATTTGTTATTTTGGGATGAGTGTTTTTCTCGGTTTATTTATGTCAAGCTGTTATTCTGATGTTTTGTAATGAACATGGACAATGCATTGCTAAAGCATGGTCCCCTTGCATCTAAGGTATTGAAACAGACCTTTATAAGCCAGTGTTATAATGTGACTGCATATTGTGTGCAGCATTGCCTAAAGGGCACTAATTTTGTTGTACTTAAGCAAGTGTTTGTGTTATGTGATTTGCTATATAGGGAGGTACTATTGGTATTTTATGTTTAAGATTTTAAAGAAGGAAATATAAATATATACGAGGTATTGATTTGAGGTGAAATGTATATAAGATTGTGACTTTTACAAAAAAAGAGCACATAAAAAAGTTTTATGATGATATGAAAGGTTAAGTCCAAAAAAGCGTTTCAACTTATGGTTTCAACTTATGGGGCTGTGTGAAATAGAAGAGCAACTCGATCACTGGATTAGCCAGATTCCTTCATCACTTTCCACTCTTCTTGAGACTCTTAATCCTCGAACTCTAAGTTCTATAGTCTCGTTTGAAAGAGCCCTTTTCAAAATAAATTGAAATAAAGAAGGAAGCAAGTAGGACACAAGCATCTTCTTCTTTCTATATCCCATTTCTAATAGCTAATGCGAGGGATTGACATATTATGGAAAGCGAGGGAATAAGCCTCAAGGTGCTTTCACTCCATCAATTGAGAAAAGGATCTTCCCTTCTATGCCAGTAGCCGATTTTCCTTTAGAGAGGTTACTTGATTCTCTTTCATTATGACAATATTTTGTACTCGTTCATCCCCTTGCCCGAGAGGGATATGCTCACAAAATACTTTGCCGATGGCAGAAAGACTAACTCCTCCCCTTCTCTTATCCTTCCTTTCTTTCATAAGGCAAGACCTTTAGACTAGTCCTCTTCTGGAAACAGATTCAATAGCACAGAATTCGTTCAAAGAGCTAGCAATTCCTTTCTTACTACCCGAAATTGAATTAGGTGAGTCTTATTCCCTAGCTGAGTTCATAGGCCGATCGAAGTGCGAGTCTGAGAAAAAAGCCTGCGGAAACATCTGTAGAAATCCAATTACCGAAGCTATCCAGGACCCAGAGGAGAAGATTTCTCAGGAAGAAAGCTTCAGTGAAGAGGTAAATAAAGACTGAAGTAGAGAAGCAACCTAGTATAGCTAAGGCTACCTTGCCTGAAGACATGAAGACATGGGAGTGCTGTAGAAGTTACATGCCGAACAAGTTCTTGCCCACTCTACCTATCGGGGGAATACGAGCCCCATAATAGGTTTGGATGGTGAAGAGCTCTAGATCCCAAGACTGAGCTCTTATAGCGAGGGTTGATGTAGTTGACCATTAATCCGTCCCACCATTCCTTACTTAAGAAGGAATATAGTAAGGGATAACTGCTTATCCATCATCTTTTGAGTGAAATAACGAGCGGATTTGTTTAACAAGGAGTAGGTCAATCTTTATAAATTTCATCGTCAATATGAAAAACTTATACAAATCAAAATGCGGGAGAGATAAAAAAGATGCAGGGTTCTTTGTCTGCTAGGCTAGTCAAGCATGGGCCTGAATTTTTAATTGTGACAATTTTGTACTTCTCTATTTTTAATAAGCACAATTATGAATTGGTTTAACTTTAAAAATACCATAAAGTTTGAAACTATTATCAATTAAGTAAATAAATTTTATATTATAATAATTGAGTACTTAATTTCTAATTTAAATCTAATTCTTTTTAATAGTTATATAATTAATTGTGATACCCTTTCAATTCTTATACATAATAATCATTTCTAATATTTTTAAAAATAAAAATATTATAAGATCATTTTTAAATATTTTCATTAATCATGAATAAAATATTATTATTTAGGAGACGGAGTTAAAAAATTAAAATTTTTAATGTTTCTCATTTGTAATATTTAAGAATTTTTAAAATTTGATTATAGCTCTATTTTAGAATAATTTATTTTTTTTTGTAGTGTTTTGTTTTTTAGATATAACATTTTAACTTTTAATACAAGATATGCCACTCTAAAAAATAATTTAAATACTTTGTTTTAATAATGTTTTAAAAAATAATTATTATATCATAAGAATAAAAAAAATATTAAAGTAATTTATACAACGGTTTCAAAAGTTGAATCATAAATCAAGTAATCAATTATATGAATATAAAGTAGATTGTACTTCTTTAGGGGAAAAAACTTTAAACCCAAACTTCATGAAAGCTTTTGCATGAAATTCTAAAAATAAACTTTAGGGTTAAGTCCGCAAATAATTATATAACTATTTTTAATATTCATTTATTTTTTATAAAGAAAGAACTCTTTTGAATTTGAAATCAAGAATTTATCTACTTAATTGACAATAGTTTCGAATTTCAAGGGTGTTTTTGATATTATAAAATATTTAATCGTACTAATTAAAAATCATTTTGTCACAATTAAAAGTTTAAGCATCTAAATGACACTATCCTATAACTTAACTTAGTTATAGGCGCTTTTGCGGACTTAACCCTAAAGTTTATTTTTAGAATTTCATGCAAAAGCTTTCATGAAGTTTGGGTTTAAAGTTTTTTCCCCTAAAGAAGTATAATCTACTTTCAATTCATTTATTAGACTTTTGTTTGAGAAGCAAAGTACCGTAGATATTAGAGTTTGCAGCTTAGATTTTCAAAAAGATGACACAAGAAAGAAAGAGGTGAAATTTCAAAGAGTTACAATTTTACTAAATACAGTTTGGTCCCATTTTGTTTTAAAATTTCAACGTTTTAGTGCCATATCTATTTTGGGGGAATGAAGTGATCAGTCTTTTCCCTCTAATTTTCTAGCTAAAATGGGAAAAGTTCTATTAAATTCCTTATCCATTGTAGATTGGTCGGTACGGTATTGACATAAGCTACACCAGTCGATAAAGTAGTTGATAAACGGTCAATTTTTGTAGTAAATGAAAATTACTGATCACTTCATTCTAGAATAAGAATGCCAGCTTTCTATTCATTTTGTGTAGAAAAGTGGCCATTCATTCTTGATTTCAAATTCAAAAGAGTTCTTTCTTTATAAAAAAATAAATGAATAAATAAAAGAAAAATCAAAAGAGTTATTCATGATCATGTTCCTAAGAACAATACTGAAATTCTTGAATACATTAGATTCCTTCGGTTAGTGTAGAACTTTTTGAAAGATGTGATGCGATTTTTTGTGGTTTACCATTGCTTCAAGAATGTTGTCATATGAGATTTAAGAATTATCATAATTGTGTCCTTTTGAAAAAGAAAAAACCATCTCAGATATTCGATTTTTCTCGAGCTACCTTTAATACTTCTCAATTTCCATTGACCCTGACATTATCAAATGATATATGTGAATAAATTTCTTCTATCCAAGCCTAAATACATGTGACTAATAGCTTGTCTTTTAATAGAAGGATTCCAGACAATATCAAATGCAACAACTCTTGAAGCACCAACCAGATTTATCCCTTCACAGGCTGTAGTGGATGCAAGAAAATTTTTGCCTCACTGGTATGAGAGTTCAAAGAAGGATCACGACTTGCTGATGCTTCTCATCAACTTTTCCATTCATATAAAACTCTTGCTCTCCTCCTTTCCAAGAAAAATGACAGGTAAGCTACTTCATTAGAAAATTCAGAGGATCAAGCTAATCATGGAAGATTAACACCTCACCCTGTGTGTTGCTTAATTGAACAAATACTCAATCACCAATTACATCTCACTCAAGCTTTGTGATTCATTTTAAGCTCTTCCAAGATGCTTTTCTAATCAGGAAATTCTTCATGCTCAGCTAAAAGCGAAGGTTGTGTAGAGATTAGAGATATCAGATGTACCTTTTCAAATACATTACGAGAAATCCTTTCAAGAAGCTTCTTGATAGGAATCAAGATAGAAAAAAGAAGATTTTCAAGTTTGTGATGAAGAAGAACAGAAGAAATAAAGCTTGGAAGGCATCTAAGAGGTTGCATGACCTTGGAAAGAAGTTTAACAAAGAAATTAAAGGTTTAAGGGTTCTACTTTATGGCCAAAGGGAGCATAATGTCATTATTGAACAAGTGGAAAAGCAAGAGAAGAAGATAGGAAGCTCAAAAAAGGCAAAATAAAGGGAAAAGAGGGATTCAGGATGAATCCAGTACTGAATTCACCAAACTGGCATCGGATCTGTTGCAAATCTCAACCAGTGGGTTTCCGCGGCATCTATCCAGTGCCAGAAATGTTTATACGGCTGCCTAATTTTATTTTTTTATTTTTACGTTTTAGTCCCTAAACTTTTTCAACTCAGTTCTTTTTGCTTCCAAACTCCATTTTAAGTGTCTTAAGGTTGTTTAAAAATTCCTAAGACTCTTAGATTAGTATTACTAATTGAGCCAGGTATTGGCCTGTATAAATACCACATATTGGGGCTAAAAACCCTAACCTTCATCGTTTTATCAAAATAGAAGAATTTCTTCTTCATGAGAGCTTGAGAGACCTTCTCCATGTCTTCTCTTTGTGACTTATCCAGGGTTTGATTATCTTTGTGGCATCATTCCTCTAGGATTCTAGTTCTAAGGATTCTAGTGAGTCTTTTGCATTTCAACTCAAATAGCGATTTTAGATACTTAGTTTATCTAGGGTTTTTATTTGGTTGATTTCTTGATCCTTTGAAGAATGTCAACGGGTTTCTAGTTTCCTTGTTATTCTAGAGTTTCATTAGCTTCTTTGAAGTCCCTCTACTCGCTATCTTCTTTGGATTTCTAGGGCTTTAGTTTTCTAGGGGGTTTTTAGGGTTCTTGGGAGGTTTTAATTTTTGTTCATCTTTTGGGATAGCTTAGAAAGTGAAGATAAATTTCTTCACCCAAATATTCATCTCAATTTCGATTCTTATCACTTCTGCAAATTAGTAGGATTTAAGAAAACCAGTGTGTAACTTAGGCATGAAGACTTTCTTTGAGTATAGTTCCTCTATGCACGTGCACAAAGGGATTCATCATAGCTTTGAGCTCGGCCATTGTTCATCAATGTTCTTATACATTAAGATGGCCAAAGAAGCCCATCTTCCTTTTGTCGAATTGCGTTTACTTTTGGCACCATGTCTGGACGTCTCAGCAGATATGCTCCACTAACTTTAGATTCACCAGGCAGAAAGTATTGTACAGCTTATCAAAGTTATTCTGGGAAAAAATTTAAGAGAGGATTATCCGCTTGCCACTCTTAAATTTAGTCAGCCCCTTCTATAACAGATTGGTTGCATGGTGTGTAGCCCTCATCAACAGTAAGAATACTTGGCATCTCAAGAAGGATCTTCCTAAACTTTTCTGCATGATCTTCTTTTCGATTCTCACCGGCAAGTTTCTCAAACAAGTGGTATCCAATTCCTACAATACTCCTATCTTTTGTCCCGGAATACAACTTCAACATTCGTATGTAATCTTTGTCTCGTCTTGTATCTTTCATAGAATCTGCACTCGTCGAATGATATTGGAAGCAATTGTATTGTCCTCACATGATAACCCTGGATCATTCAAATTGTGAAAAGGAATATCAATCTTCAATATCTTTATCTCATTTGCCCAAGAACAGAGCATGGTAAGAGGTGCCATAATCATAGGATGGCACATAGTATGCACTTCCATGAATGGTAAGGGGAAAAATAATAGTTAGATACGTTTTCCATGTGATGGAGCATGCAAAATTATGCATCAAGCACCATTTCCTCCTTTCCCCTATGAGAGCAGAATTTTGACACTTGAAAAGAATGAGGAATAGGAAGCAATTTTACTGTCAAGTAAGGACGTTTAGTCCATTTTCGATTCTCCTGCAGAGACCCAGAGATGAGCCACCAAAGAATATAGAGATATTAAAATGTGCCAAGCTTGCTTGGCAAGTGCAACATTAAAACATTCTAAAGCTTTAAGACCCATTCTCTCCCAAAACATTTAGGGTTGAACACATCAAACCATTTTTTTCGATAGTTTATTTTGTCACATTCAGTCCCACCCCAGAAAAAAAATCATAATCATAGAAGAAATATAATGCATGGTCTTAGTGGGGAGAACGAAGTGAGACATGTCATATGAGGGAATTGCTTGAATAACACTTTTTATTAAAATTCCCTTGCTCGCTTGTGAAAGGAACTTTTCCTTCCAAGTGCATTGTTTTTTTTTTTAAATCCTATGAGAAAATAGTTGTTTTTTGAATGACCAACAACAATAGCATTTTTCATATTTGCTTTGAAGAACATGAGACTGTCGTTTGTAAAGACAAGATGAACAATAATAGGGCAAGAATCTTGAAAATTTAGACACGAAATGCAAACTGAAACATAGAACATAACCCTTCCGTGTAAAGATTAAAAATAAAATGAGATAAAGGGTCTCCATGTCTAATTCCTCTAGTGGGAGAGTAGCACTCTGTTAGGCTTCAAAGGCTACAATGAGATTGTCAATGATGAGTCTGTCTTTAATGAAAGCGCTTTAACTATCATGAACAACATAATGCACAAAGGGTTTTATTCTATCACTAACCTTATGGAGGACATTGCAAAGGTCTATATAGGACGAAATTCACTAATAGAGGAATGATTTTTTCACTTTAGTAACAAGGACAATATTATTGTCATTTAAGCAAGCTATATCATTTCTATGAACGAGGATGCCCAAAAGCATTATAGTGACTATGTCCCACAATGTGTTAGAATTTGTATCGAGAAAATCCTGAAACCTATCTAGATATGGAACTGAAAGCAAATTTCAATATTTTAGTTCCTTATCTAGATAAGTTTTAAAGCAAATGAAAGCAAATGAAAGTGTCATTGGGTAATAACAAAGCCCAAAAGTTGTAGGCAAAAATCCAATAAACTACACCTTGCACACAACATGGCATAATAGTTAAAAATATTAACCACAATCAATATGAAGTAAATCCGTGTGAAGAGAGAATTTGTCAACAGTAACAATTTTGTACCAAAATCACCAGGATTATCATTAGTATTAATTTTCATTATATCAATAATGCCATTTGTAACCTTTTCCCTATTGAACTTGTATTTCACATCAATATGCTTAGTGCCTTTAGGTAAAAAGGATTTTTACATAAATGTAGAAGCTTTAACTATCAGTGTAGATAAAGCTTTAGAATGCAAAGTGTTCAATTCAGATAGGCGGACAAGGAATCAATACCAAGAAATTGAAGAGGAATTATTAGAAAAGGCAAAAATATTGAAGGAAGAGAGGGATAGGATAAAAAACAGTGTCGATAAGAGCTCAAGAGATGAGAGGGGCAAATCGGGTAGTATTACTCCTGAAACTCGAATGTCCCTCAACCAAGGAGAAGAATTGCCTCAATCAAGTAGTGCACAACTACATCAAGAGGAGAGTCTGTTATTAGTGGCAGGACATGAAGAACAATTATTAGAGAATGCGGAAAAAACATTGAGTGATAAGAAGGTTAAGAGGAAAAGAAGTGTTAAAAAGATCTTAAAAGGTAGGAGCTTTAATGCCAGTAGTAGTAATGTTGAATTTATACTTGTAGAATAAATCTCGCTTGACTAGAGAATGGTATTACCGGCTAAATAAAGGGCTTCTAAGTGACTTTAGAATATTGTCATTAAGAAGACCCTAGTATCAAGTGTAGGACATGATCACTTAAAGGATAGAAATAAGAATCAGGGAACACATAAGGACAATGGTGCTCCTAGCAGTTCAAATAATTCAGAATTCGCAAGTAAAGTAAATACTGATGGGAACAGGTTGGAGTGCAAGAGAACATATATTTCGGTGGATGATATCAAATGAGAGATGATCATGAAGTAAGAAAAAATCCTACTAGAACCATTCCGATGTCAAGTTTCTGATTCTACAAAGAAGACACTTGAAACAGCTAGGAAGAAATCTAAGGGACAGAATTGTGTAAAGAAAAAATTGACTATATGAAAGTTCTTTCTGATTCTATTTGGGAGAAATCTAAAGATGCATTGGTTTTATATTGTTGGTAAAAGTACAGGAAGGAGGGTAGAGCATTCATTCATACTAAAGCTATGGGCTTCCAAGGGAAAAAGTAGTAGTTTTGGGCTAATTTAGGTAATCCTAAGACTTAAGAAGAAAACAAAGCCAAAGACTATTTCCTATTAATGTGTAAGTATTGTGCAAATATTGTGTGATTAACTCAATCATAGAGTTATGTAGAGAGTAACCCTAGGAAAATCTCCAATATATAAATTAAATTATGTTAGGACTCTAAATTATAAGAAACTTAATAAACTTAAATATTTTAAAAAAAGAAACTAAATTAATAAGTGTTACGAGATGAACCGTGAACATTGAATACTATTTTACAACTAAATCGAAGACAAAAAATAACATTAACCTATCTTTTACAAATCTGAGTAAATCCGAATCAACAAAGAATAGATAACCCAATAGAGATCTTCAATCTAATGTAAATAAATAAATATATTTTTTTCAGAAAGGGAAGAACACACAAAGAAGATGAACAAATACCCTCAAGAATCAGACCTCCGAAATACCCAACGGTACCCTTCAATAAATCTCTAAAAATAATCACTCAAGCCCCAATGGTTCTCACAGAATCGATCAAGTAGATAGCCGACAAGATTTCGACGATAAATGCTATAGCAATGACGCAGACAGAAAACCCAGAGAGACATAAATGGGGATGCCAGAAAAAGCTCATAAGAAGTGACGACCAAGAAGAGAGAGAACATAAAAAGAAGAGGTTGATTGATTAGGGTTAGAGAAAGAGAGGATTATATAATGGTCCCGAGAGAGACTAAGGTTGGTCTTGGTCAAGGGAAGGAGAGTGACCAAGGGTCAGTCAAAGAGAACCAATAAACAGGTGGTTGGCTGTTATGGGCCACCAGGGACGGGTCAAATTTGACCCACCTGGCATCCGAAAAACAAGACCTAGCCCAAAGAGTATATTTGAGGTCCAATATAAAATCATCATTAGGTAATAACAAAGCCCAAAAGTTGTGGGCACAAATCCAACAAACTACACCTTGCACACAACATGGAAAAATAGTTAAAAGTATTAACCGCAATTAATATAAAGTAAATCCTTGGGAATAGCAAATTTGTGAGCAGTAAAAATTTTGGAACAAAATCAGTATGATTACCTTTAAAATTAATTTTCATTATATAAATAATCCCATAGGTAACCTTTTCCCTAATCAAAAGGTATTTCATATCAATATACTTAGTGCATCATATAAAAAGTATTTTTACATAAATGTAAGTATTTTTGACTATTAGTGTAGAAAGTAGCTTTAGAATGCAAAAGATTCAGTTCGGCTAGGTGAACAAGGAACTAATACCAAAAAGTTGAAGAAGAATTATTAGAAAAAGGAAAAAATATTGAAGGAAGAGAGGGATAGGATGAAAAGCAGTGTCAGTAGGAGCTCACAGGATGTGAGGGCTAAAACGAGTAGTATTAATCTTGAAACTCTTGTGAATGTCCCTTATAACCAAGGAAAAGAAGGGCCTCAATCAAGTAGTGAACAATTACATCAAGAGCAGACTCCGTTATCAGTGGCAGGACATAAATAACATTTATTAGAGAATGTGGCAAAAACATTGAATGATAAGAAGGTTAAGAGGAAAGGAAGTGTTAAAAGGAGCTCAAAATATAGGAATTCTGATACCAGTAGTACTGATGTAGAGGTTATGTTGTAGAATATGTCCCTCTCGAGAAAATGGTACTACTGGTGAAATAAGGGGCTACTAAGCGACTTCAAAATATTATCATTGAGCAGACCCCAGTATCAAGGGCAGGATAAGATCACACAAAGGATGGAAATCAGAATCAGGGAACACACAAGAACATTGGAGCTCCTAGAAGGTCCAAGAATTCAGCATTTGCTAGTGAAGTAATTGCTTATGAGAACTAGTTCGAGCGTAAGGAAACATATATTTTGGTTGATAATACCAAGAGGAGGGATGATCATAAGGTGAGTAAAAGCCTACTAGAACGATTCTGACGACATTAAGTTTCTAAGTCTAAAAAGAAGACACTCGAAATAGTTTGGAAGAAATCTACGAGACAAAATTGTGTAAAAAAATATTAACTATATAAAAGTTCTTTTTGAATCTATCTGGGAGAAATCTGATGATGCATTGATTTTATAGTGGGATTAAAGATAGAAAGGAGGATAGAGCTTTTGATTCATATTGAAGCTATGAGCTTTCAAAGGAAATATCAATAGTTTTAGGGCGAATTTAACTAATCCTAAGTACTTAAGAAGAAAACAAAGGCGAAGGCTATTTCCTATTAATGTACAACTATTGTGCAAATATTGTGTGATTAACTATATCATAGAGTCATGTAGACAGTAATCCTAGGAAAGTCTCCAATATATAAACAAAATTATGTTAGGACTCTAAATTATAAGAAACTTAATAAACCTAAATATTTGGCCGAAAGAAAACTAAATATATAAGTGTTAGGAGATGACCGTGAACATTGAATACAATATTACAACCAAACCGTAGACAGATAAATAAAATTAACCTATCTATTACAAATCGGAGTAATTTTGAATAAAAAAAAATAGATTAGCCATCAGAGATCTTCAATATAATGTATATATACACATATATATGTATATATATATGTATATATATATATGTATGTACATATATATGTACAGATATATACATATATATACATATATACATATATATATATACATATATATATGTATATATGTATGTATTTATATATGTATATATATATGTATATGTATGTATATATATACATATATGTATATATGTATATATAATGTATATATGCATAGACGAAGAAGATAGAAAAATATGCTCAAGAATAAGACCTCAAAAATAGGCAATTGTATCCTCCAATAAATCTTAAAAAATAATCACTCAAGCCCTAATGGTTTTAATATAATCGATCAAGCAAATGGCAGTAACAATTAATAGAGAAGTTGAAAAAGAATTATTAGAGAAGGCAAAAATATTGAAGGAAGAGAGGGATAGGACGAAAAACGGTGTTAGTAGGAGGTCACAAGGTGAGAGGGGCGAAGCGGGTAGTATTAATCTTGATACTCTTGAGGATGTCCCTGATAACCAGGGAGAAGAATTGCGTCTATCAAGCTGTGCAAAATTATATCAAGATCACACTCCATTATCAAGGGCATCAGCGGGAGCACATGAAGAACTACCATTAGCGAATGCGATAGAAAATATTGAATGAAAAGAAGGTTAAGAGGAGAAGAAGTGTGAAAGGGCTCAAAACATAGGAGATCTGATGCCAGTAGTCGTCATATTTAAGTTATGGATGTAGAATATGTCCCTCTCGGCTAGAGAATGGTACTACCGGCGATATTAAGGGTTGGTAGGCCACTTAGGAATAATGTCATTTAGCAGACCCCACTATCAAGTGCAGTACATGTCACTCAAAGTACGGAAATCAGAATCAGGGAATACATACGGACAGTGGTGCTCCTACTAGGTCCAATAATTTAGCATCCGCTAGTGAAATAATTGTTGATGAGTACAGGTTGGAGTGACAAAGAAACATATATCAGGGTTGATGATACCAAAACCAGGTGTGATCATGAAGGGAGCTTAAGCCTACTAAGAAGATTTCGACCACATCAAGTTTCTGTGTCTACAAAGAAGACACTAGAAATTGTTTTGAAGAAATCTAAGTGAAAGAATTGTGTAAAAGAAATATTAACTATTTTAATGTTCTTTTTTTATTATATATTGGGAGATATGGTATTTCACATCAATATATTTAGTACGTTCAGATAAGGCCTTTTACATAAATGAAAGCAGCTTTGACTATCAGTGTAGATAGTAGCTTTAGAATGCAAATGGTTGAATACGGACAGGCGGACTAGGAATGATCATACCAAAAAGTTGAAGAAGAACTACTAGGGAAGGCAAAAATATTGAAGGAAGAGAGTAATAGGATGAAAAACAGTGTCAGTAGGAGTTCACAAAATGAGAGAGGCGAAACAAGTTGTATTAATCTTGAAACTCTTGAGAATGTCCTTCTTAGCCAGGGAGAAGAACTGCCAGAATCAAGCACAATGCACAATTACATCAAGAGTATAGTCCATCATTAGTGGAATAAGTGGAAGTGCATAAAAAACAATTATTAGAGAATTCAACAAAAACATTGAATAATAAGAAGGTCAAGAGGAAAACATGTCTTAAAAAGAGCTCAAAACATAGGAGCTCTAATGCCAGTAGTAGTGATGTTGAAGTTATGGGCGTAGAATATGTCCCTCTTGACTAGAGGTACTGCTAAGTGACTTCAGAATATTGTCATTGAGCAGACCCTAATATCAATTGGAGCTCCCAGCAGGTCCAAGAATTCAGCATCCGCTAGTGAAGTAATTGCTGATGTGAAATAGTTGGAGTGCAAGAAAACATATATTTTGGTTGATGATACCAATAGGAGGGATGATCATAAGGTGAGCAAAAGCCTAATAGAACGATTCCGACCACTTAAAGTTTCTGAGTCTACAAAGAAGACACTTGAAATAGTTTGGAAGAAATCTAAGAGACAAAATTGTGTTAAAAAAATATTGACTATATAAAAGTTTTTTTTGATTTTATTTGGGAGAAATCTGATGATGCATTGATTTTATAGTGGTGGTGAAAGTACAGGAAGAAGGGTAGAGCCTTCGATTCATATTGAAGCTATGGGCTTTCAAAGGAAAAATCAATAGTTTTAGGGAGAATTTAACTAATCCTAAGTACTTAAGAAGAAAAAAAAAGACGAAGGCTATTTCCTATTAATGTGCAACTATTGTGCAAATATTGTGTGATTAAGTATATTATAGATTTATGTTGAGAGTAATCCTTGAAAAGTCTCCAAAATATAAACTAGAATTTGCTAGGACTCTAAATTATAAGGAACTTAATAAACCTAAATATTTTGCAGAAAGGAAACTAAATAAATAAGTGTTAGGAGATGAACAGGAAACACTGAATACAATATTACAACCAAATCAAAGACAAATAAAAAAAAAAGAACCTATCTATTACAAATTAGAGTAAATCCAAATCAACAAAGAATAGATAAGGCAACAAAGATATTCAACATGATGTAATATATATATATATATTTATGTAACATCCTAACTAAGCACTTCAAAGTTAATGTAAGTCGCGGAGGGTCAAAATAAAAGTTTTGGGGGTTATTTTACAAAGAATAGAAAGTTTTGAAGTCATTTGGTAATTCTTAGAAAATTTAAGGAAGAATTTTTTATTGAAAACTTTTTTGGACATATTTTTGGATTATTAGTATTTAACGCTTTAAGTGTAATATGAGTTTTAAATAATTTTTAAGGTTTGAGGTCAATGTAGAAAGTCTAGAAATTCGGAAGACTTTAGTGCAAATGTGGGAATTAGTGGTCCCAAGTGGGGTCGTGATTTGTGGACACATAGCAAGTAAGTGCCATGTGTCTTGACCACATGTGCCAAAGCCATACATTCATAGCTATATATAGGAGCTGAAGAGAGGCCAATTTCTCACCTCTCTCTCTCTCTCATGGCTATATATAGAAGCTATATATACATAGTTATATATAGCTCTAATGCCAGAAGTAGATATGCCAACACACACAGATATATCGATTTATATATATAATACCCTTTAGGATGTCCCTAATAACGAGGGAGAAGAACTGACTCAATCAAGCAGTGCATAGTTCTATCAAGATAAGACTTCCTCATCAGGGACATCAAAGGCAGGATATGAAGAACGATCATTAGAGAATGTGGAAAAAACATTGAATGATAAGAAGGTTAAGTGAAAAAGAAGTGTTGGAAAGAGCTCAAAAAGTAGGAGCTTTTATACCAGTAGTAGTGATGTTGAAGTTATGGGTGTAGAATATGTCCCTCTCGACCAAAGAATGGTACTTCTGGCAAAATCAGGGCTACAAAGCGACTTTAGAATAATGTTATTGAGCAGACCCAATATCAAGTGTAGTAGATTATCACTCATAGTATGGAAATCAGAATCAAAGAATACATAATGACATTGGTGCTCTTAGCAGGTCTAATAATTAAGCATCCGCTAGTGAAGTAATTGCTGATGAGACCAGGTTGGAGTGACAGAGAAACATATTAGGGTTGATGGTACCCAAAGCAGGGATGATCATTTAGTGAGCTAAAGCCAACTAGAACGATTCTGACCACGTCATGTTTCTGTGACCACGAAGATGACACTTGAAACCGTTTTGTAGAAATCTAAGAGAAACAATTGTGTAAAAAATAAACATCAATTATATGAACATTTTTTCTGATTCTATTTGGGAGAAATATGATGATGCATTGATTTTATAATGGTGGTGAAAGTACAAGAATGAGGGTAGAGCCTTCGATTCATATTGAAACTATGGTTTTTGAAGGAAAAGTCAATAGTTTTGGGGCTAGTTTAGCTCATCCTAAGTTCTTAAGAAGAAAAAAAAGCTGAAGGCTATTTCCTATTAATGTGCAAGTGCTGTGTAAATGTTGTGGGATTAAGTCTACCATAGAGTTATGTAAAGAGTAATCCTAGAAAAGTATCCAATATGTAAACTAAATTATGCTAGGATTCTAAATTATAAGAACTTCATAAACCTAAATATTTGGAAAACAAATAAATAAATAGGTGTTAGGAGACGAACCGCGAACACTGAGTAAAATATTACAACCAAATTGAAGACAAATAAATAAAATTAACCTATCTATTATAATTCGGAGTAACTCTGAATCAACAAAGGGTAGATAAGCCAACATAGACATTCAATCCGATGCATAAATTTATATATATATATATATATTCAGAAAAGGGAAAAATGCACAAAGAAGATGAACAAATATCCCAAGGAACCAGACCTAAAAAATACCCAATAGTACCCTCCAATAAAGTTCTAAAAATAATCAGTCAAACCCGAACGGATCTCACGGTCAAGCAGATAGTCGACAAGATTCTGGAGATAAACATTATAGCAGCGGCACAGAGAGAAACCCTAGAGGGACGGAATGAAAAGGTAGGAGAAGCTCACAAGAGGAGGCATCCTAGAAGGGAGAGAATAGAGGAAGAGGTTGATTGATTAGGATTAGAGAAAGAGAGGATTATATAATGGTCCTAAGAGAGACCAAAGGTTGGTCTCGCTCAGGGGGTCGCTCACGAGGGGAAGCCCAAGGGTTAGTCAAAGAGAAACACTAAAAAGGTAGTAGCTATTATAGGTCACCAGGGACGGGTCAAATTTTACTCGCCCGACGTCCCAAAAAGAATCCCAGGGCCAAAGAGTATATTTCAAGTCCAATATAAAATCATCATTGGGTAGTAAAAAGCCGAAAAGTTTTGGGCAAATATCCAACAAACTGTACCTTGCACAATTACATCAAGAGCACACTCTGTTATCAGTGGATCAACAGTCGGACTTGAGGAACAATTATTACAGAATGAGACAAAAACAATGAATGATAAGAAGATTAAGAGGAAAAGAAGTGTTAAAAATAGCTCAAAACGTAGGAGCTTTGACGCCAGTTGTAGTAATGTTGAAGTTATGGGTGTAGAATATGTCCGTCTTGACCAGAGAATAGTACTATCGGCCAAATCAAGGGCCGCTAAGCGACTTCAGAATATTGTCATTAAGCAGTCCCCAATGTCAAGTACGGGGCATCATTACTCAAAGGATTGAAATATGAATTAAGGAACACAGAAGGAAATTGGTGCTACTAGCAAGTCCAATAATGCAGCATCCGCTAGTGAAGTAATCTCTTATTAGAATAGGTTGGAGCGCAAGGAAACATATATTTTGGTTAATGATACCAAGAGGAGGGATGATCATGAAGTGAGAAAAAGCCTACTAGAACGATTCTCACCATGTCAAGTTTCTGAGGCTAAAAGGAAGACACTTGAAACAGTTTAGAAGAAATATAAGGGAAAGAATTGTGTAAAAAAATATTGACTATAAGAACGTTCTTCTGATTCTAGAGAAATCTAATGATTTTTTGATTTTATAATGGTGGTGAAAGTGCAGGAAAGTGCATATTGAAGCTGTGGGCTTTTGATAGAATAATTTCATAATTTTGGGGCTAATTTAGTTAATCCTATGTACTTAAGAAGAATACAAAGCCGGAGGCTATTTCCTATTAATGTGCAAGTATTGTGCAAATATTGTGTGATTAACTATATCATAGAGATATGTAGACAGTAATACTACGAAAGTCTCCAATATATAAAGTAAATTATGCGAGGACTCTAAATTATTAAAATCTTAATAAACCAAAACATTTGGTGAAAAAGAAACTAAATAAATAAGTGTTAAGTGATGAACCGCAAGCACCGAATACAATATTACAATACAAATCAGAGACAAATAAATGAAATTATCCTATCTATTACAAATTGGTTAAATCTGAGTCAACAAAAAATAGATAAGCAAACAAAGATCTTGAATGTGATGTAAGTATATATATATATATATTTAGAAATAGAAGAACATACGAAGACAATGAACAAATACACTCAGGAATCACACCTCAAAAATACCTAACGGTTCCCTCCAATAAATGTCTAATAATAATCACTCAAGCCCTAATGATTCTCTTGAATCAATGAAGTAGGTAGCCAACAAGATTCTGACTATAAACACTATAGTAGCGGCGTAGAGAGAAACCTTGGAGGGACAGGAATGAAGAAGGCCGAAGAAGCTCACAAGAAGAGGCGTCCAAGAAGAGAGAGAAGAGAGGAAAAGGCTGATTGATTAAGG
The DNA here is from genome assembly GCA_028651295.1 of Catharanthus roseus. NCBI lineage: Eukaryota > Viridiplantae > Streptophyta > Magnoliopsida > Gentianales > Apocynaceae > Catharanthus > Catharanthus roseus. The sequence goes on from JAPQWS010000130.1 coordinate 438,237, forward strand.
TTAGAGAGAGAGACGATTATATAGTGATCCCAAGAGAGACCAAATGTTGGTCTCGCTCGGGGGAGGGGAAGGGGGAGGGGTGTGGGGAAGGGAGGGGGGAAGACAAAGGTTCACTCAAAGAGAAACATGAAAGAGTTATTGGTCACAAGGGACGAATCAAATTTGACCCGTCCGGCATCCCAAAAGAGCTCAAGCCCAAAGGGTATATTTTAGCTGGAATATCAAATAATCATTGGTAATAACAAAGGCCAAAAATTGCGGGCACAACTGATACAAACTGCACTTTGCACACCACATGGAAAATAGATAAAATTATTAACTACAATGAATATGAAGTAAATCCCTACAAGGAGAAAATTTGTCAACAGTAACAATTTTGGTACCAAAATAAGCAAATTATCTTTAAGATGAACTTTCATTATATCAATAATGCCATTTGTAACCATTTCTCTTATGAAATGGTATTTCACGTCAATATGCTCAATGCATTCTGATAAAAAGGATTTTCACATAAATGTAAGTAGCTTTGACTATCAATGTAGATAGTAGCTTTAGAATGGAAAATATTCAATTCGGACCGATGGGCAAGGAATCAATACCAAAAGGTTGAAGAAGAAATATTAGAGAAGGAAAAAATATTGAAGGAAGAGAGGGATAGGATGAAAAAGAATGTAAGTAGGAGCTCACAAGATGAGAGGGACGAAAAGGGTAGTATTAATCTTGAAACTCTTGAGGATGTCCCTCATAACCATGGAGAAGAATTGCCAGAATCAAGCATAGTGCACAGTTACTTCAAGAGCATACTTCGCTATCTTTGGGATCAGTGGTAGGACATGAAGAACAATTATTAGAGAATGCGGCGAAAATCATAAATGATGCGAGGGTTAAGAGAAAAAGTAGTGTTGTAAAGAGCTCAAAATGTAGGAGTTCTGATGTTAGTAGTTCTAATGTTGAAATTATTGGTATAGAATATGTCTCTCACGACAAGAGAATGGTGCAACTAGCAAAATCAATTGCTGTTGAGCGACTTCAGAATATTATCATTGAGCAGACCCTAGTACAAAGTGTTGACCATGATCATTCAAGGATGGAAATTAGAATCAGGGAACATATAAAGACATTGGTGCTACTAGCAGGTCCAATAACTAAGCATCTGCTAGTTAGGTAATTGCTGATGACAACAGGTTGGAGTGGAGGGATGATCATGAAGTGAGCAAAAGCCTACTAGAAGGATCCCAACCACGTCAAGTTTCTGAGTCTTCAAAGAAGACTCTTGAAACAATACGGAAGAAATCTAAAAGATGAATTGTGTAAAAAAATATTAACTATATGAATATTCTTTCTCATTCTATTTGTGAGAAATCTGATGATGCATTGATTTTATAATGGTGTTGAAAGTACAGGATGGAGGGCTAACCCTTCGATTCATATTGAAGCTACGGGTTTTCAAAGTAGAAATTAATAGTTTTGGGGCTAATTTAGCTAATCTTATGTTTATAATAAGAAAACAAAGTCGAAGGGTATTTCTTGTTAATGTGCAAGTATTGTGAAAATATTAAGGGATTAACTATATAATAGAGTTATGTAGAGAGCAATCCTAGGAAAGTCTCCAATAACTAAACTAAATTATGATAGGACTCTGAGTTATATGAAACTTAAAAAACCTAAATATTTGGCCCCAAAATAAATCTAAATAAATAAGTGTTACGAGATAAACCCTGAACACTGTGTATAATATTACAACCAAATCAAAGAAAAATAAATAAAATTAACCTATCTATTACAAATCCGAGTGAATTCGAATCAACAAAGAAAAGATAAGCCAACAGAGAACTTCAATCTAATATAGAAATATACAAAGACCAATCTTTGGTCACTGTTGAAACCATTATATAATCCTATCTTTCTCTAACCCAAAACAATCAACCTTTTCCTCTCGTCTCGGACGCTTCCTTTTGTGAGCTTCTTTTGCCTTCTTCAGTCCCTCCTAGGTTTCTCCTTGCACCTCTGCTATAGTGTTTATCATCGGAATTTTGTCAGCTATATGCTTGACTGATTGTGTGAGAGCCATTGGGGCTTGCATGATTATTTTGAGAGATTTATTGGAGGGCACCTCTGTGTATTTTTGAGATCCGATTTGAGGTAAGTGTTTATATAAAAGAAACTACGTGAACTTTTTAAAATATATAAGCTTATATTGATTAACAAATTATACTTTGGTTGCAGAAGATGTATCGATGGGACCTGATGTATGAGCATGCCATTTGGGATGCTTGGTATAGACGGGCCTCATTACGATACAAGGACTTTATGTACGAGGTGCGAACCTACAAGTATCAGCCTGATTGAATGACTACCGCACAGTATACGAGTCCTTGTAATGAATGGGGCTTGAGGGCATACAAGATAGGAGGGAGGCGGCACAGCAGAACCGCCCGGAGGGGCGTACTGTCTAGGGGCCCGACAAGCACACCGGTGGGTCTAGGTCTATCGTTGAGTGGGTTAGTCAATTTTGTTTCCATATTTAATTATTAACAGTGTTCGTAACTTAACCATATTTTCTTATGACTTGTTGTTTTTTTAATTTTCTTTATATTTCAAAACTCATTTATGTTTGCAGCGGGAGAAGATGGGCAGGATTTCGCACAGTCTGAACTATATATCCTAGTGCAACAAGAAGAGACAATAGGTTGATACACGATCTCGCTAGTTTTTGGTGAGGTTCCTAAATATGTTTAAACCAATTCCCATCTTATGCTTATTGTATATTAACTGAGAATAACGTATTAATGTCTTTTTTGTATTGGACAAATATCAGGACCTGAAGGCGAATGCGAAATGCCTTCATATTGAGACCAGCTTGCCCATTCGACTGACGAGCAGTTAATGTTTGAGGGTGCCAATGGAAGCAACAAGGGCCATGTCTATGGTTTCGGCTCATAGTTTGCAGCCGTTACCGCGGAGCGCCGGGAGGTAGCAGTAGTTCCATGTCTTCGGATCCTTCGGTATCTTCTGCAGCAGCCCACAAGGCCTGTGTCAAGAAGAAGAGGAGGTTGTGGGGATACATGCAACAGGCACAGAAGAGATTCGCCGGCTGCATGACATCATCCGCATCGCAATGTTGAGTGCAGCTGGATTTGGTACCCACTTTCTTTCCTCCTTTCCCTCCGTTGAATGATGACACCACATCTTAGCCACTGACTGGTCCTCCCACCTCAACCTCCACCTTCACCAGCTTCTGCCTAGACTTTATGGTATTTTTTTTTTTATATATTTGACATTTGATATTGTATCATGTATTTTTGACTTTTTTATATATTTTTATTTGAAATATATGTAACTATATATATATATATTCTACTGGAATTTAGTTGATTGTATTATAGATATATTTCTTTTATTTCATATTATTTGTGGTTGCTGTTGTTTTTTAATTTCATGTAAATAATTATAACTATTAATGAAATATTTTTTAAAAAAAATAAAAGTTACTGACCGACCCTCACTGATATTTAGTCGATAAAAAATTATTTTTTTAATAGAAAATTAACTTAACGACCGAATTTTTATCGGTAAATAAATTTACCGACTGAACGCTTCGATTGTTAAATACGAAAAACCAATCGCTAACTTAATATTTAACTTACATATTTTAATTGAGAAAAATAAAGTTACTGACCGAAAAGTAGGTTGATAACTCTAGATATTCGGTAGGTAAATGTTACTAATCAATGTTTTATTCTGTCATATCCAGTTATCGACCAAAATACAGCAACTGACTGTTTCAGTGGGTAATCAGTTGGTAACTGACTTTTACCTACCGATTAGCGACCGATTGGTCGGTTAGTAAAAGGCTAAATTCTTGTAGTGTATATTTAATATATTAGATAGTGAGGAACGTTAAATGGTTCCAAGTATGTTTATGAGTTAGAATATCTAAATCGAAACTGGAAGGTTAGGAGTATCGAAAACTCAATCACTATACATTATTTGTGATTTGTTCTTTAATTTGATAGTTGTTCTGATATCTTTTGTAGTTTGTTCATTCATGTGAAGAAGGGCGTATGCAAAGACAAAATTCTAATTGTGGATTAGTTGCTTCTTTCCCCTTATTGGATTGTTTTCCTATATTGCAGTTTTACTTCTTCCCCTAGTTCCTCAATTAAATAGTCTTCTTAAACTTCTCTGTCAAGAACTAAAAGATATTTAGATAAAACTTTATAAGCTAGTTTTATTATGCGATTGTATATGGTGAGCTACATTACTTAAAGGGCACTATTTTCATTTATTGTGAATAATTTTTTTTTTGTATTTTATATGATTTGATATATAGGAAAGTTTGCGTTTAAATTTTTTTCCTTCTCTGTGAAGAAGTACAATCTACTTCCAATCTGTTTATTAGACTTCTGTTTCAAAAATAAAATACAACAGATTACTAGAGTTTGTAACTAAATTTTCAAAAAGATCATTACGAGAAAAAGTGAAATTTCAAGGAGAGACTATCTCTATCTCTACTATAGTAAAGTGAAGAAGGGGATAGTGAATGATTAACACTTTGTTAGTTTCATACTTTTTTGAACTACCTAAAAATTTCCTTTATTTAGATGAATTATTACTTTTGACTGTAATGAAATAAGACTTTTAGTATAACTAGACAATAATAGCAGTAATATAGTTAAATGGAGATTATTGAACAATAAATGGATAGAATATATTAATGAGGGTTTACACTAGGGAGTTGAAGAGAATTTTTTAGTTAATTACTGTACTAAAATAAGAGATTTTTTGTTAAATTGATAGTTATTTTAAAATTACATGAAAAATAATAAAAAGTACATGAGGTAAATAAAATTAGATAGAAAGATAATAAAAATTCTCTCATGTTTATAAGTAAAAGAAAAAATGAATTAGGAGAGTTAAAATATTTTGTTTGCAACAAATGAATTAAAAACTATTAAACAATTTAATATTCAAGGAAAATAAATAAATAATAAAAATATCTGAACAACTATTAATTAAAGCTAACTAAATTTATCAACAAAAAAAAAAAAAGAAATAAATTAAGTTAACGAATGTTAGAGAATTATAAGAACTACATGGAAAAAGATGAAACTAGGAACATTATTTGTAAAAGTTATTTTAATATAAAAGTAAAATATATTTATTTAGGTGTTAATAATTTACGTAAAAGATAACAAAAATTCGATAAAGAAAATAATAAATTGTGAGAATTATTTGTAAAATACATTAATTTTTTTATCAGTTCATAAAATACATTTAATACAAACAAAAAAAGAATTTTTTAGGAAGTAGAATACAATTTTGCTTTACAAACTTTTTTACGTGTGAATATTTATAAACTTTGTAAACCTCATAAGACAATTGTAAATATTAAATAGACAAATGAGTTAGTAGTAAAAGAGTTTTGAACATTGATTTAAATAGAAACATATAAGACAAGAATTTGATATGTAAGAAGGCTTTTAATAATATTCAAGAGTAGCATATTAATCATTAATACTTTTCATGTATGTTTCCTCATGATTACCATTAAAATCGTTTAAATTAAAAAGTAACTGCTAAAACAACCCCGTAAATAAAACCATACTTGACATAGTGTATAACTAATGAGACAACTCCAAGTACTGAATGCATAATGGAGTTAGTAAAATAAGAACTCGAAATATTAAAGAGATAAATGAATTACGAGAAAATATTCCAGATATAGAGATAAAAATTAAAATTATTGAAAATGCAAATATAACTTTAGAAAACTTACCATTAAAAATAAACCAGAAAAATATATAATAAATTTAATTTTATCAAAACATTATTACGTGCATCATTACTAATTTCGTTAAACATAACTTGGTCTCAATTTTTTTAGTTACATTGCTATTTCGAGTGAATGAAGTGATCAATGCTTTAAAGCACATGAAATGGAGAAAGGCCCTAGGGCAGATGGGATTCAGGCTTGTTTCTTATACAAACTAGTCAGAAATTCATGCTATGCACAGAAATAAAATCTTTATAATAAAATAATGTACGTATATAATATTCTATTTTTCTATCTAAAATGTTAATAAATTGAATATTAAAAGGAAAAAAATGTGTTGTAACTTGTAATATTTTTTTCTAGCATTAAAAATTATTCTAAAATTTATATTTTTCTTCTGCCCAAATTAAACCTAAGAAGGCCCTTTTCAAAATATATATATATATATATAGATTCCGACACATCGTGGAACACAATCACTAAAATACTTTTGGGCATCCTCAATCATGGAAACGATATAACCTATTTAAATGACATTACTATTTTCCTTGTTTATCAAGTAAAAAAATCCTTCCTCTATTAGTATAATGGTTCTCGTTGGTGTCGTGACATTAGAATTAGAATGAGAACTTTTCTTTCCAATTTTTTGTGTTGGAATAGACATTATAAGTTTTATTAAATACAATATGTCACAAAATTAAACGAATTAAAACTTTAAAAAAGAATACAAGTAATAAAAAACTCATATGCTTGTTCATTTGTCTTCAACCTATATAATACATAAGAAAATTCAATTAGTGATATAAAAGGAATAGATATTGAGAATGAGGATTAGAGTAATATCTTTTTTATTTTTAGCATTTATTTTAGTATTTTCCTAAAAATATATATAATAATAAGGATGAGTGGGGATGGATGGGGATGGGAAGAACAGGATTCGTGCAACCAACTCATTCCTAAGTTTGGATACAAAATTCATTTCCATCCCCATCTGAATCCCCAGTCAAAACCAGAGTCTGGCGGGTATAGATGAGTTGGAACGAGTGATTATCCAGTTGGACGCGCCCCATTGTCATCCTAGTAACAAATCAGTTACTAACCCGACAAAAAAACAAATCAATTAGTCACAAAGGAAAAAACAAAACTTTAGTCATATGTGGTGACAGTTTTTATTTTTATTTTTATTTTTTATAAGAAGATAACAAAAGAATCAGTTACTTTCTTTTGTTTTAAAAAAATTAGTTACTTATTAAAAAGAACACAATAAAAGAAAAAGGACAGTAGTATTTAAAAAAAATCAAGGTATTAGCTTCCGAATCCCTTTTTTAAGTTCTAATTTTAATGTCTTTGTTATGAGGGGCATATTCACACATCTCCAAATCCCCTAGTACATATTTTACGATACTCTTTAATATACTTTGGTTTTTAGCAATTTTTTTTAAAAGTTTATTTTTTAGAGTTTAGTGTTTATCTCCTTTCTACAGGATATATATATATATATATATTAATAAAAAGAGTGTAATAAAGAATGTATTAGAAGATGTACTAGCTGATCCTAATTGCACCAAATTTAAGATCTACTTGATTTGCCGTTTTTTAGTATAGTGTAGTTTTTTCTGTTAAAGTTCAGAATTTTCTTTCTGGAGAAGAAGTAGGAGCTATATTAAAAAACTTGAGTAAAAACTAAAAGAAAAATAGCAATCCAAGTAGAGCCTTAGTGTTTTCATTGAAAAAATAACTCCAAGGAAGACACCAAAATATCACTTCATTTCAGCGTTACTATTCATTACGCCCAATGTTAATAATGTTATATTTACCCTTTATATTTTTTTACATGTTACTTTTGTATTATTTCTTTATTTTAACTTATTTACATAACTTGTAAAATAATTAATTTAAAATATAATTTACTTTACATAAAATATACCATTACAAAGATCTCATTAGGACTTTTAAGAGAAGAACAATATTGAATATAAAATTTAATTTACTTTTGAGACTTATCCATATTTCTTATTTATATATATATATTTAAGACTTCAAAAATTAAAATAAAGTACATATAAACTTAAACTCAGAAGTAAAATAAATCACAATATTCATTAAAAAGAAAATTAAAATCAAACCTTACATTAAAAACATACACGAGATTACAATCAAACTAAATTAAATTACAACCAAATTAAAAAAGTAAAATTAAAATACATTTATTAGGCAAAAGTACTTCCAAAAAAATAAATAAAATTAGGCATTAGCTTCCAAACCTTTTTTATCCCCACGAGTGAAAAATTCTTTTATGGACCCGGTCCATATCTCCAATTGTGGACCATGTGGTTTGTATGAGGCCACATAATCCTTCCTTCTTTTTAATCTTATCTCTAAAATTGGAGACAAAATCAATAGCGGAAAGTGATGTGGCTTAATAATGGTAATTGAGTAAGAACATAAGTCAGTCCATATCAAAATTTAATTTCCTCTTATTAGAGGCATATTACGGAAACAAGAAATCCTATTCATACACACATTAAAAAACACTTAGAAAATAAGACCTGATCCCTCTACGTTTTGTCCGCATTTGCCTTCCCTAACTTCTCATTCTTCTGTTACCATTCGCTCTTTTTGTCTTTGCTGTTTTGTTTTTGAAAGTTTCAACTTTCATCTCTCTTGTCTCTTCTTAAGTGATCCGCTGAAGATATATAAATATATATATATATATATCTATGGAAACTTGTAGGTAGGTATATCATTTGAGAAAGGTAGAGGAAGAAAATTATTCGTTCTTTTATCCGAATACAAGAGGATATATTTTTAAAGTATGTTCATCTTGTTCATATGTTCACTTGGAAGTCCATCCATATGTGATTGTCATTTTTTTTCATCACCATTTGTGATTTTGTATTTCATGGGCACATGCATGATCATTGGTGGAGGAAGGGGGTTTTACTCTTTTTTGGGTCACTTTTTTTAACCTAGTTCATCGTTCGTGTTTTCATGATTAATTGTTTGGAGTCTTCCTTTTTTTGGGTAAATTTTTATGGGTCGCTACTAGGTAAGGTGGCATAGGAGAAGGGGGGAGAAGGGGGGAGGGGGGAAACAGAAACTTGATTCCCTTTTCATGATAAAACTAGGTACAATGGCGTCAGGGCATAAATTTTTTCCCCAAATCTAGGCGAGGAAATCTAGGGGTTGGGTATATATTTGGGCCTTTAATTGTGGTGCTTTGATTCTAAGGATACCAAATTCATTCTACAACATGGGATGGGAGTAAGACCTTGTGTGATAAATGAATAAGTGTGTTGGATAACAAGTTTTGTAAATTACAATCGTATTTGTTTTTAAGATGTATTTAATTGTCATGGTAAATTTTTAGTGAAATTCTTTTAATTAGCTTTGAAATATGAATATTTATATTGTTTATCAAATTATTACGCTTATATATAATTATTACTTATTAATTAATTAATCCTTTAAATTCAGATTTTAAATGATTAAGTGACTTTGGAATAATGTCACAGAGCAGACCCTTGTATCAAGTGCAGTACATGATCCCTCAGAGTATGTAAATCAGAATCAGGGAATACATAAGGACATTGGTGCTCCTTGTAGGTCCAGTATTTTGCATCTGCTAGTGAAGTAATTGTTGATTAGAACAGGTTGGAGTAACAGAGAAGCATATATTTGGGTTGATGATTCCAAAAGTAGGGATGATCGTGAAGTGAGCTAAAGCCTACTAGAACGATCTAGACCACGTCAAGTTTCTGAGGCTACAAAGAAGACTCCAGAAACTGTTTTGAAGAAATCTAAGAGAAAGAATTGTGTAAAATAAATATTACCTATATGAATGTTCTTTCTGATTCTATTTGAGAGAAATGGTAGTTCACATGAATATGTTTTGTGCATTCAGATAAGAAGGATTTTTATATGAATGTAAGTAGCTTTGACTATGTGTGTAGATAGTAGTTTTAGAATGTAAAAGATTCAATTCGGATAGGCGGACAAGGAATTACCAAAAAGTTATAAGAAGAATTATTAGAGAAGAAAAAAATTTTGAAGGAAGAGAGGGATAGGATAAAAAGTAGTATCAGTAGGACCTCACAAGATGAGAGAGGCAAAACAGATGGTGTTTTGAAATTCCTAAGGATGTCCCTCATAGCCAGGGAGATGACATGCCTGAATCAAGCAGGCACAATTACATCAAGAGCAGACTCCATTATAAGTGGCATCAGTGGTAGGACATGAAGAACAATTATACGCATTAAGTTTTGAGTAGTAGATCCATAATAAAAAAAGTGCTCTTTTTCTACTTCTTTTTCCAAGTGGAGGATAACCTCCCTCTTGGGAGGCCTGAGCTATCAATGAGATACCACTCTAAAAGAGCTATTTTCCCATAGAAATAGATTCATTCAAGAAGGACCCCAAAAGATGTTGATCGTAAATGAGAAGATTGATTATAGAGAAAGACGAAAATAGATAAGAAGGTTAATAGGAAAAGAAGTGTTAAAAAGAGCTCAAAACATAGAAGCTCTGATGCCCGTATTGGTGATGTTGAAGTTATGGGTGTAGAATATGTCCCTCTTCACCAGAGAATGGTACTACTGACAAAATGAGGGCCTGCTAAGCGATGTTAGAATATTGTCATTTAGCAACCCCCAAAATCAAGTGAAGAACATGACCAGTCAAAGGATGGAAATCATAATCGGGAACATGTAAGGACAATTGAAGCTCTTAGTAGGTCCAATAATTCAACATCCGCTAGTGAAGTAATGCTGATGAGAACATATTGGAGTGCAAGGAAACATATATTTTGGTTCATGATAACAAGAGGAGGGATGATCATGAAGTGAGAAAAAGCCTAGGAGAACGATTTCGACCACATCATGTTTCTTAGTCTACAGATAGGACATTTAAAACAGTTTGGAGAAATCTAAGAGAAAGAATTGTGTAAAAAGAAAATATCAACTATATGAAAGTGCTTTCTAATTCTATTTTGGAGAAATATGACGATATATTGATTTTATAATGGTGGTGAAAGTACAAGAAGGAGGGTAGAGCCTTCGATTCATATTGAAGGTATGGGCTTTCGAAGGAAAAATCAATAGTTTACGGGCTAATTTAGCTAATCTTTAACACTTAAGAAGAAAAAAAGCCGAAGGCTATTTCCTATTAGTGTGCAAGTATTAGGTAAATATTGTGGGATTAACTATATCATAGAGTTATATAGAGAGTAATCCCAGGATAGTCTCCATTATATAAACTAAAAATGTTAGGACTCTAAATTATAAGAAACTTAATAAACCTTAATGTTTGGCAAAAAAGAAACTAAATAAATAAGTGTTAGGAGATGAATTACGAACACTGAATACAATACTACAACAAAATCAAAGACAAATAAATAAAATTAACCTATATATATATATTACAAATAAGAGTAAATCCGAATCAACAAAGATTAGATATGCCAACATACACACATATATATATATATCGATTTATATATATAATACCCTTTAGGATGTCCCTAATAACTAGGGAGAAGAACAGACTCAATCAAGCAGTGCATAGTTCTATCAAGATAAGACTTCCTTATCAGGGGGATTAAAGGAAGGATATGAAGAACAATCATTAAAGAATGCGGAAAAAACATTGAATGATAAGAAGGTTAAGTGGAAAAGAAGTGTTAAAAAGAGCTCAAAAAGTAGGAGCTTTTATACCAGTAGTAGTGATGTTGAAGTTATGGGTGTAGAATATGTCCCTCTCGACCAAAGAATGGTACTTCTGGCAAAATCAGGGCTACAAAGCGACTTTAGAATAATGTTATTGAGCAGACCCAATATCAAGTGTAGTAGATTATCACTCATAGTATGGAAATCAGAATCAAAGAATACATAATGACATTGGTGCTCTTAGCAGGTCTAATAATTAAGCATCCGCTAGTGAAGTAATTGCTGATGAGACCAGGTTGGAGTGACAGAGAAACATATTAGGGTTGATGGTACCCAAAGCAGGGGTGATCATTTAGTGAGCTAAAGCCAACTAGAACGATTCTGACCACGTCATGTTTCTGTGTCCACGAAGATGACACTTGAAACCGTTTTGTAGAAATCTAAGAGAAACAATTGTGTAAAAAATAAACATCAATTATATGAACATTTTTTCTGATTCTATTTGGGAGAAATATGATGATGTATTGATTTTATAATGGTGGTGAAAGTACAAGAATGAGGGTAGAGCCTTCTATTCATATTGAAACTATGGTTTTTGAAGGAAAAGTCAATAGTTTTAGGGCTAGTTTAGCTCATCCTAAGTTCTTAAGAAGAAAAAAAAGCTGAAGGCTATTTCCTATTAATGTGCAAGTATTGTGCAAATGTTGTGGGATTAAGTCTATCTTAGTGTTATGTAGAGTGTAATCCTAGAAGAGTATCCAATATGTAAACTAAATTATGCTAGGATTCTAAATTATAAGAACTTAATAAACCTAAATATTTGGAAAATAAATAAATAAATAGGTGTTAGGAGATGAACCGCGAACGCTAAATAAAATATTACAACCAAATTGAAGAAAAATAAATAAAATTAACCTATCTATTACAATTCGGAGTAACTCTGAATCAACAAAGAGTAGATAAGCCAACATAGACGTTCAATCCGATGCCTAAATTTATATATATATAAATCCCGAAAGGGAAAAATGCACGAAGAAGATGAACAAATATCCCAAGGAATCAAACCTAAAAAATACCCAATGGTACCCTCCAATAAATTTCTAAAAATAATCACTCAAACCCGAATGGATCTCACGGTCAAGCAGATAGTCGACAAGATTCCGGAGATAAACGCTATAGCAGTGGTGCAGAGAGAAACCCCAGAGGGACGGAATGAAAAAGGTAGAAGAAGCTCACAAGAGGAGGCATCCTAGAAGGGAGAGAAGAGAGGAAGAGGTTGATTGATTAGCATTAGAGAAAGAGAGGATTATATAATGGTTGGTCTCGCTCAGGGAGGGAAGGGGGGAAGCCTGAGGGTTAGTCAAAGAGAAACGCTAAAGGGGGGGGTTAGCAATTATAGGTCACCAGGGACGAGTCAAATTTTCCTCGCCCGACGTCGCAAAAAGAAGTCCAGGCCCAAAGAGTATATTTCAAGTCCAATATAAAATCATCATTGGGTAATAAAAAGCCGAAAAGTTGTGGGCAAAAATCCAACAAACTACACCTTGCACACATGATGGAAAAATATCTAAAAATATTAACCATAATAAATATGATGTAAATCCATGGAAAGAGAAAATTTATCAGTAGTAACAATTTTAGTACCAAAATCTGTAGGATTGTCTTTAGTATTAATTTTAATTATATCAATAATGGCATTTGTAACCTTTTCCCAAAAGAAATTGTTTTCCACATCAATAAGTTTAGTGTGTTAAGATAAGAGGGATTTTTACCTAAACATAAGACACTTTGACTATCAGTTTATATTTTAACTTTAGAATGCAAAAGATTCAATTAACACAGGCGAACACACAATCAATAAAAAAAAAGTTGAAGCATAATTACTAGAGAAGGCAAAAATATTGAAGGAAGAGAGGGATAGGATGAAAAGCATTGTCAGTAAGATCTCACAAAATAAGGGTATTTCATGTCAATATGCTTAGTGCATTTAGACAAAAATGAATTTACATAAATGTAAGCAGCTTTGACTATCCGGGTAGATAGTTGCTTTAGATTGCAAAAGATGAAGTACGGATAAGAGGAGAAGGAATAAATACCAGAAAATTGAAGGAGAAATATTAGAGAAGGCAAAAATATTGAAGGAAGAGAGGGATAGGATGAAAAACAGTGTCAGTAGGAGCTCACAAGATGGGTGAAGCAAGTAGTATTAATCTTGAAACTTTTTAGGATGTGCCTCATAATTAGGGAGAAGAACTGCCTCAATCAAGCAATGCACAATTACATCAAAAGCACACTCTGTTATCAGTGGATCAACAACCGAACTTGACGAACAATTATTAGAGGTTGTGACAAAAACAATGAATGATAAGAAGGTTAAGAGGAAAAGAAGTGTTAACAATAGCTCAAAAAGTAGGAGATTTGATGCCAGTTGTAGTAATGTTGAAGTTATGGGAGTAGAATATGTCCCTATTGACCAGAGAATAGCACTATCGGCTAAATCAAGGGCTGCTAAGTGACTTCAGAATGTTGTCATTAAGCAGTCCCCAGCGTCAAGTACAGGACATCATTACTCAAACTCAAAGGATTGAAATATGAATTAAGGAACACATAAGGAAATTGGTGCTACTAGTAGGTCCAATAATTCATCATCTGCTAGTGAAATAATCTCTTATTAGAATAGGTTGGAGCGCAAGGAAACATATATTTTGGTTAATGATACCAAGAGGAGGGATGATCATGAAGTGAGAAAAAGCCTACTAGAACGATTCTCACCATGTCAAGTTTTTGAGGCTAAAAAGAAGACACTTGAAACAGTGTAGAAGAAATACAAGGGAAAGAATTGTATAAAAAAAATATTAACTATACGAACGTTCTTTCTGATTCTAGAGAAATCTGATGATCTATTGATTTTATAATGGTGGTGAAAGTGCAGGAAAGTGCATATTAAAGCTGTGGGCTTTTGATAGAAAAATTTCATAATTTTGGGGCAAATTTAGTTAATCTGATGTACTTAAGAAGAAAACAAAGCCGAAGGCTATTTCCTATTAATGTGCAAGTATTGTGCAAATATTGTGTGATTAACTATATCATAGAGTTATGTAGAGAGTAATCCTACGAAAGTCTCCAATATATAAACTAAATTATGCGAGGACTCTAAATTATTAAAATCTTAACAAACCAAAATATTTGGCGAAAAAGAAACTGAATAAATAAGTGTTAAAAGATGAATCGCAAACACCGAATACAATATTACAACACAAATCAGAGACAAATAAATAAAATTAACCTATCTATTACAAATTGGTTAAATTTGAGTCAAGCAAAAAGATCAAACAAAGATCTTCGATATAATGTAAGTATATATATTCAGAAATAGAAGAACATACGAAGAAAATGAAAAAATACCCTCAGGAGTCAAACCTAAAAAATACCTAACGGCGCCCTCCAATAAATGTCTAATAATAATCACTCAAGCCCTAATGATTCTCATAAAATCAATCAAGCAGATAGCCAACAAGATTCTGACTATAAACACTATAGCAGTGGCGTAGAGAGAAACCTTGGAGGGACAGGAATGAAGAAGGCAGAAGAAGCTCACAAGAAGAGGCGTCCAAGAAGAGAGAGAAGATAGGAAAAGGCTGATTGTTTAAGGTTAGAGAAAGAGACGATTATATAGTGATCCTAAGAGAGACCAAATGTTGGTTTCGCTAGGCGAAGGGGGATTGGAGGGGGGAGGGTGGGAGGTGAGGGGGGAAGACCAAGGTTCAGTCCAAGAGAAACATGAAAGAGTTATCGGTCACAAGAGACGTATCAAATTTGACTCGTCCGGCAACCCAAAAGAGCTCAAGCCCAAAGGGTATATTTTAGCTCCAATATCAAATGATCACTGGTAATAATAAAGGTCAAAAATTGCAGGCACATATCATACAGACTGCACTTTGCACACCACATGGAAAAATAGATAAAATTATTAACTACAATGAATATGAAGTAAATCCCTACAAGGAGAAAAATTTGTCAACAGTAATAATTTTGGTACCAAAATAAGCAGGATTATCTTTAAGATATACTTTCATTATATCAATAAAGCCTTTTGTAACCATTTCTCTTATGAAATGGTATTTCACGTCAATATGCTCAATGCATTCTGAAAGAAGGGTTTTCATATAAATGTAAGTAGCTTTGACTATCAATGTAGATAGTAGCTTTAGAATGGAAAAGATTCAATTCGGACCGGTGGGCAAAAATATTGAAGGAAGAGAGGGATAGGATGAAAAACAATGTCAGTAGGAGCTCACAAGATGAGAGGGGCGAAGAGGGTAGTATTAATCTTGAAACTCTTGAGGATGTCCCTCATAACCATGGAGAAGAACTCCCAGAATCAAGCATAGTGCACAGTTACTTCAAGAGCAGACTTTGTTATCATTGGGATCAGTGGTAGGACATGAAGAACAATTATTACAGAATGCGGCGAAAACCTTAAACGATAAGAATGTTAAGAGAAAAAATAGTGTTGTAAAGAGCTCAAAATGTAGGAGCTCTGATGTTAGTAGTTCTAATGTTGAAGTTGTTGGTGTAGAATATATCCCTCACGACAAGAGAATGGTACAACCAACAAAATCAATTGTTGTTGAACGACTTCAGAATATTATCATTGAGCAGACCCTAGTACAAAGTGCAGAACATGATCACTCAAGGACGGAAATTAGAATCAGGGAACACATAAAGACATTGGTGCTACAAGCATGTCCAATAATTCAGCATCTGCTAGTTAGGTAATTGCTGATGACAACATGTTGGAGTGCAAGGAAATGTATATTTGGATTGAATACACGAAGAGGAGGGATGATCATGAAGTGAGCAAAAGCCTACTAGAAGGATCCAGACCACGTAAAGTTTTTGAGTCTACAAGGAAAAACTCTTGAAACAATACGGAAGAAATCTAAAAGAAAGAATTGTGTAAAAAAATATTAACTATATGAATGTTCTTTCTCATTCTATTTGTGAGAAATCTGATGATGCATTGATTTTATAATAGTGTTGAAAGTACAGGATGGAGGGCTAACCCTTCGATTCATATTGAAGCTATGGGTTTTCAAAGGAGAAATTAATAGTTTTGGGCTAATTTATCTAATCTTGTGTTTATAATAAGAAAACAAAGTCGAAGGTTATTTCTTGTTAATGTGCACTTATTTTTCAAATATTGAGGGATTAACTATATAATAGAGTTATGTAG
This sequence comes from Catharanthus roseus, assembly GCA_028651295.1. Lineage (NCBI taxonomy): Eukaryota > Viridiplantae > Streptophyta > Magnoliopsida > Gentianales > Apocynaceae > Catharanthus > Catharanthus roseus. The sequence continues at coordinate 454,912 of JAPQWS010000130.1, forward strand.
AGAGCAATCCTAGAAAAGTCTCCAATAAGTAAACTAAATTATGATAGGACTCTGAGTTATATGAAACTTAAAAAACCTAAATATTCGGCCCCAAAATAAATCTAAATAAATAAGTGTTAGGAGATGAACCCTGAACACTGAGTATAATATTACAACCAAATCAAAGAAAAATAAATAAAATTAACCTATCTATTACAAATCCGAGTGAATTCGAATCAACAAAGAAAAGATAAGCCAACAGAGAACTTCAGTCTAATATAGAAATATACAAAGGCCAATCTTTGGTCACTGTTGAGACCATTATATAATCCTATCTTTCTCTATCCCGAATCAATCAACCTTTTCCTCTCTTCTCGGATGCTTCCTCTTGTGAGCTTCTTTTGCCTTCTTCAGTCCCTCCTGGGTTTCTCTCTGCACCGGCTCTACAGTGTTTATCATCGGAATTTTGTCAGCTATATACTCGACTGATTCTGTGAGAGCCATTAGGGCTTGCATGATTATTTTGAGAGATTTATTGGAGGGCACTTCTGTGTATTTTTGAGATCCGATTTGAGGTAAGTGTTTATATAAAAGTAACTACGTGAACTTTTTAAAATATAAGATTATATTGATTAACAAATTATACTTTGGTTGTAGAAGATGTATCGATGGGACCTGATGTATGAGCGTGCCATTTAGGATGCTTGGTATAGACGGGCCTCATTACGATACAAGGAGTTTATGTACGAGGCGGGGACCTACGAGTGTAAGCTTGATTGAATGACTATTGCACAATATACAAGTCTTTGTAGTGAATGGGGCTTGAGGGCATACAAGAAGAGGAGGAAGGCGGCACAGCAGAACCGCCTGCAGGGGCATAGTGTCTAGGGGCCTGGCAAGCACACCGGCGGGTCTAGGTCTTTCATTGAGTGGGTAAGTCAATTTTGTTTCCGTATTTAATTATTAACATTGTTGGTAACTTAACCATATTTTCTTATAACTTGTAGTTTTTTTAATTTTCTTTATATTTGAAAACTCATTTATGTTTGCAGCGGGAGAAGATGGGCAGGATTTCGCACAGTCTGAACTATATATCCTAGTGCAACAAGAAGACACAATAGGTTGATACACGATCTGGCTAGTTTTTGGTGAGGTTCCTTAATATGTTTAAACCAATTCTCATCTTATGCCTATTGTATATTAACTGAGAATAACTTATTAGTGTCTTTTTTGTAATGGCCAAATATCAGGACCTAAAGGCGAATGCGGAATGCCTTCATATTGAGACCAGCTTGCCCATTCCGACTGACGAGCAGTTGATGTTTGAGGGTGTCAATGGAAGCAACAAGGGCCATGTCTATGGTTTCAGCTCATAGTTTGCAGCCGTTACCGCGGAGCGCCGGGAGGCAGCAGTAGTTCCATGTCTTCGGTTCCTTCGGTATCTTCTGCAGCAGCCTACGAGGCCTGTGTCAAGAAGAAGAGGAGGTTGTGGGGATACATGCAACAGGCACAGAAGAGATTCGCCGGCTTCATGACATCATTCGCATCTCAATGTTGAGTGCAGCTGGATTCGGTATCCACTTTCTTTCCTCCTTTCCTCTGCTGAATGATGACACCACATCTTAGCCACTGATTGGTTCTCCTACCTCAACCTCCACCTTCACCAACTTCTGCCTAGACTTTATGATATTTTTTTATATATTTGACATTTGATATTGTATCATGTATTTTTGACTTTTTTATATATTTTTATTTGATATATATATGTAACTATATATATATGTATTCTACTGGAATTTAGTTGATTGTATTATAGATATTTTTCTTTTATTTCATATTGTTTGTGATTGCTGTTGTTTTTTAATTTCAGGTAAATAATTATAATTATTAATGAAATATTTTTTAAAAAAAATAAAAGTTACTGACCGACCCTCACCGATATTCAGTCGATAAAAAATTATTTTTTTAATAGAAAATTAACTTAACGACCGAATTTCTATCGGTAAATAAATTTACCAACTGAACGCTTCGGTCGTTAAATACCAAAAATCGATCGCTAACTTAATATTTAACTTACATATTTTAATTGAGAAAAATAAAGTTACTGACCGAAAAGTAGGTTGATAACTCTAGATATTCGGTAGGTAAATGTTACTAATCAATGTTTGATTCTGTCATATCCAGTTATCGACCAGAATATATCAACTGACTGTTTCAGTGGGTAATCAGTTGGTAACTGACTTTTACCTACCGATTAGCGACCGATTGGTCAGTTTGTAAAAGGCTAAATTCTTGTAGTGTATATTTAATATATTTGATAGTGAGGAATGTTAAAAGCTTCCAAGTATGTTTATGAGTTAGAATATCTAAATCAAAACTGGAAGGTTAGGAGTATGGAAAACTCAATCACTATACATTATTTTTGATTTGTTCTTTACATTTGACATTTTTTTTTTATATCTTTTGTGGTTTGTTCGTTCATGTGAAGAAGGGTGTATGCAAAGACAAAATTCTAATTGTGGATTATGTTAAATCGAGAAGCAAAAGATGAAAACTGTGTTTTATTCTTAACAGATGAAGCCATTAAATAGGCTGAAACATAACAGAAACTACAGAAAAATGTGCATAAAGAAATCTGGAGGGAATAAAGCAACTAACTTCTTAAGGAATAGAACAACTAGCTAATCCCCTACGGAATAGGACAACTATGACCCAGAAATATTGCAGAATTTAGGCTTAACAGCTAAGCATTTATTTTAACACCCTCCCTTAAACTAATGTTAACAACATAAGTTTAATACTAAAACTTGTCTTTAGTGCACCCCTTTAAACATAATCTTCCATGCTGCAAACTCCAAGTAATTTTCTGAGCTTCTGAAATGCATCGAGTTTAAGGGGCTTTGTGAGCAAATCAGCAATTTGATCCTTGCTTCTGCAGTAAATGAGATCAACAACTTTGTCCTTGGTAAGATCGCGTAAGAAATGAAACCGAACATGGATATGCTTGCTTCGACCATGCAAAACTGAATTTTTGGACAACTTGATTGTTGAATTGTTGTCACAATAAATTGGAGTTGAACCTTCTTGATCAGGCGAAGTTCTTTAAGAACATTTCTCAACCAAATTGATTGGGAAGCACACGATGTTGCTCGCTACAAATTCTCGCTTCGTAGTTGAAAAGAGTGACTATAGGTCGCTTTCTTGATGACCATGAAATAGCTCCAGCACCCCATCATGAACACATATCCGGATGTGCTTTTCCCGTCATCTTGATCCCCCGCATAATCACTATCGGTGAACCCAATCAATTCCCGATTTTTCTCCTTTCTTGTAGAGTATTCCATAGTCCGTTGTTTCTTGCAAATACCGCAAAAATTCGTTTACCGACGCAAGATGCATTTCGTTGGATTTTCCATGAATCGCTTATGAGACTTACGGAAAACATGATGTCCGGCCTTGTTGTAGTTAAGTACATTAAACTTCCAACAATTTGCTTATAGAAGGTGTCATCAATCTTTTTGCCATCCGGATCTTTAACAAGCTTTAAACTTGTTTCAAATTGGAGTACTGGACCGGATTGCAATCTTGCATTCTAAACTTGATTAAGATATCCCGCACATATCTCTTTTGAGAGATAAAAATGCCCGCATTGACTCGAATAACTTCTATGCCCAAAAAATAATGCATCAAACCAAGGTCGACATTTCAAATTCGGACATCATCGAATTCTTAAACTCGCTCTATCATCTCCTCACTATTCCCAGTATAGATTAAATCATCCACGTACAAACAAACTATGAGCATTTTTCCTTCAATGTCAAATCGCATAAAAAGTGTATGTTCATAAGGACATTTCAGAAATCCTTTTCTTAAAAAATAAGCCTCGATACGACTATACCATGCCCGTGGGGTTTGTTTTAGACCGTAAAGAGCCTTTTTCAATTTATACACCTTATTCTCATCTCCTACTTTTATGTAACCCAAAGGTTGATAAACAAATACCTGCTCTTCCAACTCGCCGTGTAAGAAAGCTGATTTGACATCCAATTGAAAGATTGACCATGAATTTTGAGTCGCCAACGCAACCACAAGTCCCGATAGTGTCCCGCCTTGCAACAGGGAGCGAAGACCTCTTTGTAATCAATTCCAAATTCCTGCTTGTATCCCTTTGCAACTAGTCGCGCCTTATGTCTGTCAACTTCGCCTTTTTCATTCAATTTTGTTTTATACACCCACTTTACGCCAATGGTTTTCTGTCCCTTGGGAAGTTCAGTCAACTCCCATGTCTTGTTCCTTTCTATGGATGAAATTTCATTATCCATAGCCTTTCTCCATTTCGAATGTTGAACAGCTTCCTCAAAAGTTAAGGGATCGCAATTTGAAAATAAAGCTAAATTTACAAGTGAGTCTTCATCAGATTGATTAATCCCAGTTACCTCATAGTCAGCCATCCATGCAGGTCTTCTTCTAATGCGTTGTGGATGTTGATTTATGGTCTGTAGTTTGAATCACTTGTTGGTTCATCCGGATTTAAATCATCGCTGCTCTGTAATTTTGACCGGTTGCTCTTCATCTTCTTCAAGATCTCGTTTGGTATAGTTTGCTCAATATTTTTTTTATTCCACTCCCGTAAATTCTCTTCATCAAAAAACACGTCACGACTTATAACAATCTTCTTAGTGTGAGGATTGTACAACTTGTAAGCTTTGGAATTATCGCTCACACCAAGAAAAATGCAATTTTTCACCTTTATCATCTAGCTTTTTTCTCTCGTACATCCGGAACATGGGCATAAGCTATGCATCCGAAAAATTTGCAAGTGATCAACTCGCTGGTTGGTGACCATTCCAAGCCTCCTCTCGGTGTCATGTTTTGAACAACTCATTTGTTGGACTTCGATTCAAAATGTGAAGACTCCAATTTATCGCTTTCGGCCAAAAACTCTTTGGCACCCTGCTAATTGTCAAAAGACTTCTCACCATATTCATGATTGTGCGGTTTTTTCTTTCACACACTCCATTTTGTTGTGGAGTATAGGCTGTTGTTAGCTGTCGTTTAATTCCATGTAACTCACAAAAATCTGCAAATTCATGTGAGTTATACTCTCCACCACGATCAGTGCGTAGCACTTGAATTGGACAGCCTGCTTCTTTCTCAACAACTGCCTTAAAAACTTTGAAAGCTGTTAAGGCTTCAGATTTTTCTTGTAAAAAATAAGCCCATGTTTTACGACTCAAATCATCAATGAAAGTGATTATGTATCGTTTACCTCCATTAGAGATAGGATTGATCGGACCACAGAGGTCAGAATGCACAATCTGCAACGGCTCTCTTGCTCTTTGTGTTTTTCCTTTTGGAAATGGAGTTCTCGGTTGCTTGTCGATGACACAACTTTCACAAATCTCTGTTGGAGTAGAGAGCATTGGAAGGCCAACCACCATTCTCTTTTCTTTGCAGTTGTCTTTAGTCCATTGAAATTCAGATGTCCATAACGAAAGTGCCACAACCAAGCATCATTACTGAGCCGAGTTGACAAACAAATCTGAGAGACATTATCCAAATAGAGAGGGAACATTCTATTTGTTGTCATTTTAGCTTCAAACGAACCAAGCCTAACTTGTCATCATGAATACGACAGTACACCATTTTTTTACTACAATCTCATAGCCCTTCTCTTGTAATTGACCAATGCTTAACAAGTTGGTCTTCAAATCTGGAACAAAAAGAACATTATAGATTATTTGATAATTATTCCCTCTTGTTCTAATCATTACCTCGCCTTTTCCCATAACAGAAATTTTGGTGTTGTTGCCAAACTTGACGTTGTCCTTATATGACTCATCCAGATGAGAAAAAATTTCTTTGTCGCCACACATATGATTGCTGCAACCGGTGTCAGGTACCACAATTGCTTATTCATATCTTCCTTGGTGTTGCAAACCATCAAGCAAAGATATCTCCTCCTCTCGTTTCGCAAAATTTGATTTTTCTCCACTATCCTTTGTCAGGTTAGTTTTGCATTCATTCTGATAATGTCCATACTTATGACAATGATAGCACTCCACATTCGACTTGTCTACTGACCTCGTATGATAAACCTTTGATTGTTGGCCTCCACGACTTCTTCCTCTGCCTCTGCCAGTTCCTCGAAATATGAAGCTTCGATCATCATGGGATTGATGATGTTGTGAGCCTCTCCCTTCATTATTCTGTCTACCTCTGCCTCGTCCTCGACCTCCTTTTTTATAAATGTTTGATGAGGCCAGCAAAGCTTGCTCTTCTTTGTCTTGTTGAGTGATTTTCTTCTCATGAACCAGTAAAGATGCTTGAAGTTCATCAAGTGATAAAAGATCAATGTTCTTTGATTCTTCAATTGAACAGGACCACGTAGTTGAATTTCGGTGTCATTGAGCGAAGAATCTTCTCAACCACAATCACATCCTCCATCTTCTCTCCGAAATCAACATTTTATTAACAATTGACATTGTTCTTGAGAAGAAGTCGAAAGCAGATTCTCCGATTTCATCCGTAATGTTTCAAATTCGGATCGTAGAGCTTGCAGTCTGCTGCCTCCGAACCCGCTTTGATCCTTCATATTTCTTTTTCATGGAATCCCAAATTTGCTTGGAAGTATCTTTGCAAAGAATAGTTTCTAAGATTGTGCGATCAATTGCTTGGAAAAGATAATTCTTTGCTTTGAGATCTATCTTCCGCGCTCGCCGTCGTACTACCCGATGATTACGGGATCCCTTTGGAGACGATCCGCCAATACTCCTTAGATCGTAAAAAATTCTCCATCGAGCATGCTCCAATGGTCATAGTGACCATCAAAAGCGAGGAATCGCTTTGGTTGTACAAAAGTTTCGGTTGCCATTATTGCCGAATATTAGTTTTCTTCTGTGCAAGATTAACTAATAAGCACACTCTTTATTTTATTTACTCACTCAACTTTTCTCTCTAATAATAGCTGCTGCTATATGTTTGTCTTTTGCTCTGATACCAGTGTTAAATCGAGAAGCAAAAGATGAAAACTGTGTTTTATTCTTAACAAATGAAGCCATTAAATAGGCTGAAACATAACAGAAACTACAGAAAAATGTGCATAAAGAAATCTGGAGGGAATAAAGCAACTAACTTCTTAAGGAATAGAACAACTAGCTAATCCCCTAAGGAATAGGACAACTATGACCCAGAAATATTGCAGAATTTAGGCTTAACAGCTAAGCATTTATTTTAACAGATTAGTTGCTTCTTTCCCCTTATTGGATTGTTTTCATTGACTGCAGTTTTACTTCTTCCCCTAGTTCCTCAATTAAATAGTCTTCTTAAACTTCTCAGTCAAGAACTAAAAGATATTTAGATAAACCTTTATAAGCTAGTTTTATTATGCAATTGCATATTGTGAGCAACATTGCTTAAAGGGCACTATTTTCATTTATTGTGAATAAATTTTTTTGTATTTTATATGATTTGCTATATAGGAAAGTTTGGGTTTAATTTTTTTTCCTTCTCTCTAAAGAAGTGCAATCTACTTCCAATCTGTTTATTAGACTTTTGTTTAAAAAGTAAAATACAACAAATTACTAGAATTCGTAACTAAATTTTCAAAAAAATCATTAAGAAAAAGGTGAAATTTCAAGTAGTGACTATCTCTATCTCTACTATAATAAAGCGTAGAAGGGGATATTGAATGATTAACACTTTGTCAGTTTCTTACTTTTTTGAACAACATAAAAATCTCCTTTATTTAGATGAATTATTACTTTTGACTGTAATGAAATAAGGCTTTTAGTATAACTAGACAATAATAGCAGTAATATAGTTAAATGGAGGGTATTGAACAATAAATGGATAAAATATACTAATGAGGGTTTACACTAGGGATTTGAAGAGAATGTTTTAATTAATTACTATAATAAAATAAGAGATATTTTGTTAAATTGATAGTTATTTTAAAATTACATGAAAAATAAGAAAAATTACATGAGGTAAATAAAGTTAGATAGAAAGATAATAAAAATTCTCTGAAGTTTATAAGTAAAAGAAAAAATGAATTAGGAGAGTTAAAATATTTTTTTTTGCAACAAATGAATTAAAAAATATTAAACAATTTAATATTTAAGGATAAAAAATAAATAATAAAAATATCCGAACAACTATTCATTAAAGTTAACTAAATTTATCAACCAAAAAAAAAAAAAAGTTAATAAATGTTAGAGAATTATAAGAACTACATGGAGAAAGATGAACCTAGGAACATTATTAGTAAAGCTATTTTAATATAAAAATAAAAAATATTTATTTAGGAGTTAATAATTTGCATAAAAGATAATAAAACTTAGATAAAGAAAATAATAAATTGTGCGAATTACGTATAAAATATATTTATTTTTTTAATCAGTTTATAAAATACATTTAATACAAATAAAAAAAGAATTTTTTAGGAAGTAGAATACAATTTTGTTTTACAAACTTTTTTACGTGTGAATATTTATAAACTTTGTAACCCTCATACGTCAATTGTAAATATTAAATAGACAAATGAGTTAGTAGTAAAAGAGTTTTGAACATTGATTTAAATAGAAACATATAAGACAAGAATTTGATATGTAAGAAGGCTTTTAATAATATTCTAAAGTAGCATATTAATCATTAATACTTTTCATGTATGTTTCCTCATGATTACCATTAAAATCGTTTAAATTAAAAAGTAACTGCTAAAACAATCTCGTAAATAAAACCATACTTGATATAGTGTATAACTAATAAGACTACTCCAAGTACTAAATGCACAACGGAGTTAGTAAAATAAGAACTCGAAATATTAAAGAGATAAATGAATTACGAAAAAATATTCCAGATATAAAGATAAAAATGAAAATGATTGAAAATGCAAATATAACTTTAGAAAAGTTACCATTAAAAATAAACCAGAAAAATATATAATAAATTTAATTTTATCAAAACATTATTACGTGCATCATTACTGATTTCATTAAACATAACTTGGTCTCAATTTTTTTAGTTACATTGCTATTTCAAGCGAATGAAGTGATCAATGCTTTAAAGCACATGAAATGGAGAAAGGCCCTAGGGCAGATAGGATTCACGCTTGTTTCTTATACAAACTCGTCAAAAATTCGTGCTATGCACGGAAATAAAATCTTTATAATAAAATAATGTACGTATATAATATTCTATTTTTCTATCTAAAATGTTAATAAACTGAAATAATTGAATATTAAAAGAAAAAAAATGTGTAGTAACTTGTAATATTTTTTTCTAGCTTTAAAAATTATTCTAAAATTTATATTTTTCTTCTTCCCAAATTAAACCTAAAAAGATCCTCTTCAAAATATATATAGATTCCGACACATCGTGGAACACAATCACTAAAATACTTCTGGGCATCCTCAATCATGGAATGATATAACCTGTTTAAATGACATTACTATTGTCCTTGTTTATCAAGTAAAAAAAATCCTTCCTCTATTAGTGTAATGGTTCTCGTTGGTGCCGTGACATTAGAATTAGAATGAGAACTTTTCGTTCCAATTTTTTCTGTTGGAATTGACATTACAAGTTTTATTAAATACAATATGTCACAAAATTAAACGAATTAAAACCTTAAAAAAGAATACAAGTAATAAAAAACTCATATGCTTGTGCATTAGTCTTCAACCTAAATAATACATAACAAAAATTCATTTAGTGATATAAAAAGAATAGAGATTGAGAGTGAGTATTAGAGTAATATCTTTTTTATTTTTAGCATTTATTTTAGTATTTTACTAAAAAATTATATAATAATATGGATGAGGGGGGATGGATGGGGTTGGAAAGAACGGGATTCGTGCAACCAACTCATTCCTAAGTTTGGGTATAGAATTCATTTCCATCCCCGTCTGAATCCCCAGTCAAAACCAGAGTCTGGCGGGTATAGATGAGTTGGAACGAGTGGTTATCCAGTTGGACGAGCCTCATTGTCATCCTAATAACAAATCAGTTACTAACCTAGGAAATAAACAAATCAATTAGTCACAAAGGAAAAAACAAAACTTTAGTCATATTTGGTGACAGTTTTTATCTTTATTTTTATTTTTTTATAAGAAGATAACAAAAGAATCAGTTACTTTCATTTTTTTGTAAAAATTAGTTACTTATTAAAAAGAACACAACAAAAGAAAATGGACAGTAGTATTTAAAAAAATTGAGGTATTAGCTTCCGAATCCCTTTTTTAAGGTCTAATTTTAATGTCTTTGTTATGAGGGGCATATTCGCACATCTCCAAATCCTCTAGTACATATTTTACGATACTCTTTAATATACTTTATTTTTTAGTAATTTTTCTTTTAAAGTTTATCTTTTAGAGTTTAGTGTTTATCTCCTTTCTACAGGATTTGTATTAATAAAAAGAGTGTAATAAAGAATGTATTAGAAGATGTACTAGCTGATCCTAATTGCACCAAATTTAAGATCTACTTGATTTGCCGTTTTTTAGTACCGTGTAGTTTTTTCTGTTAAAGTTCAGAATTTTCTTTCTAGAGAAGAAGTGGGACCTATATTAAAAAACTTGAGTATAAACTAAAAGAAAAATAGCAATCCAAGTAGAGCCTTAGTGTTTTCATTGAAAAAAAAAACTCCAAGACACCAAACTGTCACTTCGTTTCAGTGTTGCTATTCATTACGGCCAATGTTAATAATGTTATATTTACCATTTATATTTTTTACATGTTACTTTTCTATTATTTCTTTATTTTAATTTATTTACATAACTTGTAAAATAATTATTTTAAAATATAATTTACTTTACATAAAATATACCAATACAAAGATCTCATTAGGACTTTTAAGAGAAGAACAATATTGAATATAAAATTTAATTTACTTTTAAGACTTATCCATATTTATTATTTATAAATATTTAATACTTAAAATTAAAATAAAGTACATATAAACTTAAACTTAGAAGTAAAATAAATCACCATATTCATTGAAAAGAAAATTAAAATAAAACCTAACATTAAAAACATACATGGGATTACAATCAAACTAAATTAAATTACAACCAAATTAAAAAAGTAAAATTAAAATACATCAATTAGGCAAAAGTATTTCCAAATAAATAAATAAATAAAATTAGGCATTAGCTTCCAAACCTTTTTTATCCCCACGAGAGAAAATCCTTTTATGGACCTGGTCCATATCTCCAATTGTGGACCATGTGGTTTGTATGAGGCCACATAACCCTTTCTTCTTGTTAATCTTATCTCTAAAATTGGAGACAAAATCAATAGCGGAAAGTGATGTGGCTTAATACTGGTAGATGAGTAAGAACATAAGTCGGTCCATATCAAAATTTAATTTCCTCTTATTAGGGGCATATTACGGAAACAAGAAATCCTATTCATACACACATTAAAAAACACTTAGAAAATAAGACCTGATCCCTCTGCGTTTTGTCAGCATTTGCCTTCCCTAACTTCTCATTCTTCTATTACTATTCGCTCTTTTTGTCGTTGCTATTTTGTTTTTGAAAGTTTCAAATTTCATCTCTCTCGTCTCTTCTTAAGTGATTCACTGAAGATATATATATATATATATATATCTATGGAAACTTGTAGGTAGGTATATCATTTGAGAAAGGTAGAGAAAGAAAATCGTTTGTGCTTTCATCATCCGAATACAAGAGGATACAGATTCAAAGTATGTTCATCTTGTTCATATATTCACTTGGAAGTACATGCATATGTGATTGTCATTTTTGGCTTTTTTTTTTTCACCACCATTTGTGATTTTGTATTTCATGGGCACATGCATGATCATCGGTGGAGGAAGGGGGTTTTACTCTTTTTTGGGTCATTTTTTTTAACCTAGTTCATCGTTCGTATTTTCATGGTTAATTGTTTGGAGTCTTCCTTTTTTTGGATAAATTTTTATGGGCCGCTACTAGGTAAGGCGGCAAAGGAGAACGGGGGAGAAGGGGAGAGGGGGAAAGCAGAAACTTGATTCCCTTTTCATGATAAAACTAGGTACAATGGCGTCAGGGCATAAAATTTTTTTCCCAAATCTAGGCGAGGAAATCTAGGGGTTGGGTATATATTTGGGCCTTTAATTGTGGTGCTTTGATTTTGAGGATACCAAATTCATTCTACAACATGGGATGGGACCAAGACCTTGTATGATAAATGAATAAGTGTGTTGGATAACAAGTTTTGTAAATTACAATCGTATTTGTTTTTAAGATGTATTTATTGTCATGGTAAATTTTTAGTGAAATTCTTTTACTTAGCTATGAAATTTGAATATTTATATTGTTTATCAAATTATTACATTTATATATAATTATCACTTATTAATTAATTAATCATTTAAATTCAGATTTTATTTTTTAGAATTAATGTTCAAACTTATTGAAGAATTAAAAAGTTAAACGTTTCAAACTTTATACTTCTGTTTTCACTTTTGTAAAAGAGGCCTTAGTCCTTCAACTATTAGGATTTGTTTTTTAATTTTTAACGAACTAATAGATGGGTCAATTTTTTTAAGCACAAAAAGGCTTCTTTGTAATACATTTTTCGGTAATCTATCAGACAAATTTTTGAATTTTGGATGAAAAGTACATAATTTTTTAGAAAAAATAAAGAGATAAATATAAGTTCAACTATAGAATTTCCTAAATAATGATATATTCTGATTTTATGATCTCTTGATGGATGAAAATTGTGAATACTTTGGGACATTACAAGGAGTGTCCATGTCCATGACCCCAAGCAAGAATATAATGTAATGTATGATCTTGGTTTGTTCATGGTTTTGAGGGTACAGTAAAATGTATTGACATGCTCTTTCTTCCACAGTTTCTTTGAAATTTTTTTTTTTTTTGGGCTAAACTTCTTTCTTTGATCCTTATTGCACATTTTGGTATAATCATACATAAAGCTCCCAGCAAACTTGAATTGAAACTCCAGCAGAGATCCTTCAGTAGCTGTAAAATATTACTGTACGTTAATAGTTGTTCTTGAGTTTCCCCATATCTTTAGAACACTTAGATATTTACTTCTGCTGTATTTTTTTACTTGTCATATTATGATAATTATTGTATTTTTTTTTACTTTACACATTAAGAAAATAATGTAGTATTTATTGAATTTTTTCCTTTATACCCTTCTATAAAAAAATGTCAATCCCTCTAATAGAATTTATAGAAATAATAATGAGCCCAAAAGTTAATTTAAAAGGCATTTTCGTTTATGTAATAAAAAAACATCTAAAATTTGATTTTTTATTTATTTATGTGATGTCTAAAATAAGACAAACGTAAAATCGAAAATGTTAGACTAGACTGCTCTACCAAAACCCAGAATTATACTCTTTTATAATGGATTATGATTACCCTTTTGCCCATTTATGCTGCAAGTGCATGCATGTCCGGTTTAAATGCATAAAGATGATTATTTGCCACTATAGATTATTTACACCGTGGCGGAGCTAAGATTCTAGCAACAGTGGCTGCACTTTTATATAATATATATATATTAGATTGGTCATTGGTGATTCCTTACATAGAGAAAAATTAGGTGGGTAAAAATAAAAGGTATATGGAAGAAGGGAAGAAAAGTGAATGTGAATTGTTAAATTAAAGTTAAATCTTAACTAAAAACAAAGACTAATCTACTTGGATTGGTTAAAATTTTCAGATTTTTATTTGTTTAGTTACATGTTCTCTCCTAAGACGATTTCACCCTCAAGAAAATAAGAAGAAAAAAATACATTTTTTCTAAATATAAAGCCAATTGAATCAATTAGAGAGACATAAAAGTTAAGGATTGACATAAAAAAATTTTGAGTCTATGAGATTGTTAAGAACAAGTGAGGTCGCACTTAAATATAAGTGGGTACATATTTTACTTAATATACTAGATTGCACACGAAATTTTTTTCAGTTCAGTGGGGCTTGTACTCCCATTGAGTATAATGTGGCTCCGTCACTTTTCGCACCAGATCTTCTGTAGCATTTCCAATATCATTTCCTGTAACATTTCTTTTTATAATATATTTTTCTCTTTTAGGATTTATCTCTTTTCCTTAAGGTTTATCTCTTATTTGACAAATTTTATTAATAAATATATCAAATTAAGAATGTTATAGAAAGTGTTATAGGAAATATTTCAAATCCTAACCGAATTCTTCTGTGCTGCTACAACTTTATAAAGTAACTTCTTCTTTGGTTTTTTTGTAGTGGAGATTTGATTGGATACAGTGCGAGCTTGACTGAAGTATTTTGTGATGTTAAGTAGTTTCCTTCGTTGCCCCCCATTTTAGTTGATCCTTCTTTGGCAGATAAAGTTATCCATTCTTTTGGTTTTGTGATTTATGTGTGTTCTTTTTTTTCTTTTTCTAATTAAAGATCAATCATGTGTCCTTTATATGCTTTCACTCATGATTTCTAAATGCGATGTTAGTCTTGTTAAAAAGAAGTTTTACTAATGATTTACGGATGTAATATGGATATTTCAAGGAACTTTGTAGCCAGTCGGACCAGAAATCAATACCATAAAGCTGAAGAAGAATTATTAGAGAAGGAAAAAATATTGAAGGAAGAGAGGAATAGGAGGAAAAGTAGGGTCAGTAGGCGCATCTCACAAGATGAAAGGGGTGGAGCAGGTAGTATCAATTTTTAATCTCTTGAGGATATCGCTCATAACCAGCGAGAAGAAATGCCTCAATCAAGGAGTCACGGTTATGTCAAGAGCAAACTCTGCTAGGAATACTAACATCAGCGGCAGAACCTGAAAAACAATTACTAGAGAAGGCGGTGACAACATTGAATGAGAAGAAAGTTAAAAGGAAAATAAGTGTTAAAAAGAGCTCAAAAGGTAGGAGATCTTATGCCAGTAGTGATGTTGAAGTTTTGTGTGTAGATATATCCCTCTTGACAAGAGAATGATACCATCGGCCAAATTAAGGGCTGCTAAATGACTTCATAATATTGTCATTGAACAATTTGCATGCTTATGAGTAGGAGGGATATCCTACTATCTTTCACAATAATACGTTCTCAAGTCATATTTTATTACTTTGTTGTACCAATGCTTGCTTGTTGTCCAAAAAATATATACATGATTGATTGATTGGGACAAAATCCACGCAGTTTAGCAAAGCATTTTTAAATAGAATATTTTAACAACCTTAATTCTATCAAGCATAAGAGTTTTAATTAAAATAATAATTAGTGACATTTCTAACAGCATGGCTTCCTAGTTCTCTCTAGTTTACGTCAATTTACATGCAAGTGGACATTTATTTATCCAATTACAATAATTCCCTGTTATGTAGAGAAATTTACCCTCCTCTGTCTATCATTAATCCATATCCATATTTATCTACTATCTTTTAAATATCTTGAATGCTATCATTAATTAATTGCACAGACTTTTACATATAGTTTCCTTGCGAACAGGTGTTCCTTGTCATATAATCACATCTTGATGTAAAAATGGTGACATAGAATGGCTTGCAAGCATCTTTACTTTCTCATGCTTATTTTGAACTATGTACGATTGCCCGAATCCAGTGGCAGTTTTAGTTTCTAGATATATATCTGTATGTATATATATATATATATATATATGAGTCTAGAGTCTAAAGTAACTTACCATATTCTTTTCAAATAACTAGACCATTAATTACAAGAATTTTCCTTTCCTTCTATTGTATTTGATTGTCTAAGGTTTTAGGTTTGTTTCATATATAACGATTTGATATTTTATTTCACCATTGATATGTAGGATGATAGAAATGAGGAAGTTGCTAATGTGACAGATCCAATGAATAGCTATAATCTGTAAAATCATTTCCTCCATCTCGACAAGAAAATTGGAGTCATACGCAAATATTATGGGATCGTGTAGCAGGATAAAGCATATTTTACAAGAACATTTTACAAGATCTAGTACATATATGAAATGTTACACATGTTTATCTTGTTTGTTTACTTGCATGATTTATCTCAACACATAAATACATGTTTTTCGAGGTCTATTAAAGCTAGTTCATGCAAACTATAAAATTATTTAACATAAAATATACCATTACAAAGATCTCATTAAGACCTTTAAAAAAGAACAATACTGAATATAAAATTTAATTTACTTTTAAGACTTATTCATATTTCTCATTTATAAATGTTTAGGACTTAAAAAATTAAAATAAAGTACATATAAACTTAGAAGTAAAATAAATCACAATATTCATTAAAAGAAAATTAATATCATACTAAACATTAAACAAAAATACACGAGATTACAATTAAACAAAATGAAATTGCAACAAAATTCAAAAAATAAAATTAAATTACATTGAAATATTAATTAAATTTAAGCAATTATAAGTATGTTAACAACAAAATAATCTGTTACTCATTAAAAAGAAAAAAAGAACAATCATTTAAGCAAAAGTATTTCCCACAAAATATATAAAATTAGGCATTAGCTTCCAAACCTTTTTTGGCTCCATGAGAGGGGCAATGCGGGTAGTATTAATCTTCGAATGCTTGAGGATATCGCTAATAACAAGGGAGAAGAACTGCCTCAATCTATGAATACATAGTATCATCAAGAGTAGACTTCGTTAGTAGTACTGGCATCAACGGCAGGACAAGAAGAGCAATTATTAGAGAAGGCAAAAACTTTGAATGATAAGAAGATTAAGAGGAAAAGAAGTGTTAAAATGTGCTCAAAATGTAAGAGCTTTAATGCCAGTAGTAGTGATGTTGATGTTATGAGTATAGCTATGTTTCTCTTGATCACGTACAAGAACTGCTTCAATCAAGGAGTGCACAGTCACATCAAGAGCAAACTCCGATAGAAGTACTTGCATTAGCGACAGAACTAGAAAAACAATTATTAGAGAAGGCGGGAAAAACATTGAACTATAAGAAGGTTAAGAGGAAAAGAAATGTTAAAAAGAGCTTAAAAGGTAGGAGCTATGATGTAAATAGTGATGTTGAAGTTATGAGTATGGAATATGTCCCTCTAGACGAGAGAATGGTACTACAGACCAAATCGAGAGTTGCAAAGTGACTTACGAATATTCTCATTGAACAATCTGCATGCTTATGCGTGGGAGTGGTATCTTATTATCTTCCACAATAATTCATTCTCGAGTCACATTTGATTAGCTTGCTGTACCCATGCTTGCTTGTTGTCCATATATACGTAATTGATTGATGGGGACCAATCCAAACAGTTTAGCAAAGTATTTTTAAATATATTATTTTAACAACTTTCATTACTTAACTCTATCTAGCATAAGATCTTAATTAAGATATAATTAGCGACATTTCTAGCTGCATGGCTTCCTAGTTCTCTATAGTTTACGTCAATTTACATTCAAATGAATATTTATTTATGATCTAATTTATTTCTTTCTTTGTTTATGTTGGTATTGAGGAAGGTGCAACCTCTCCACTTTGATTGATTAACTGATACTTTCTTATGTAAATCATTATTGGTGTTGTAGGCCTTTTGGGCCTTGAAGTCTTCCCAATATTTTCATTTTCCATCCTATCTTACACTCTATGATGAATTGGTCCTCACTTGGAGAATAGGTGCCCATTTGACTAGGTCAAGAAACCCGGGCTGCCCGTTGGTTTCTCTCCCATTTAATTCCCTCTCTCCCCTCGTTTCTTGTGTAGTCATTTCTCTTTCTCTTGAAGTTTATTCTTCTATGCCTCTTGATTGTTGGTTTTCCTGACTCTTCTTCTTTCTTCTCCGCGGCTTCTGCCACTGCTCTCCTCCGTGCGTCGGCTTCCTTGGATCACCGCTTGATCTTTTACTTGGTGTGCTTGAGAGAGAGCCGAAAAAAATAGAGAGATGGAGAGAGAGTGAGAGAGAGAAAGAGGGTGTGGCACCGGTGTCCCTTATCATTGTTGAGGTTCGGATGTGAGGGTTCCGATCATCCCGTTACTCATTGGCGATGCCTCGACGTGGTCTATACAACCCAGCCGCTGCTTGGTGTCTCGTCTTTCTCGGCTCGTCACTGTTCCTGCCGGCGGCCATTTTCCGCGGCGGTGGTAAGAGTGTTTCTTCTTATTTCTTTATTTTATTATTTCTACTAATTGTTTATTGTTTTGCATCCCTGAAGTGTTATTCCTTTCTGTTGATCCGAGAGAGGAACATTGTGTAATAGTTTTTCTGTTTTCTTCCGTTGTTTTTCTTTTTGTTTTTGTCTTGTAATAGTAAATAGCTTCTGTGATAGTAATTAGTTTCTACAACAAGTGGTATCAGAGCCACGGTACGGCTCATCGGTGCCGACAGCCATCGACCATACCAGATCTGAGAGAACTGTTGAGTTCCTCAGATCTGGCCAGTGAAGTTTCTCTTTCACTCTTCTCTCTCTATTTCAGTTATTTTACTATTTATGTTTTTCCTTTTTCGCCTTGCCGCCAATTATTGCTACTGTTTTTGGTGTTTCTGGCTTGCTACCAGTTATCTGTTCTGTTTTTTAGGTTGCCACCGTTTCGTCTATTTTTTTGTTTTCTGTTGCTTGGCTTGCCACCGATTACTATTACTGTTCTTGTTGCTGAATTGTGTTTCTATTAAGTTGTGCTGTTTACTATTTTTTTTGGTATTGTTCCTGTTACTGTTCTATTGCTGGTGTTCTTCCTTTTTCTATTTTTTTTAGTTTTCCAAAATTATAAAACCGAAGCCTGGCTTGAATCTGTGAGATTTCAAGTATCTGTGTCTTGGCGCGTTTTTCTGTTTTTCAAAAGTTTTTATTATTATTATTCCTTCTGTTCTTTGTCTTTTTCTGTTTGTGGTAAGTTAGTTTTTTTGTTGCCGTGGTTCTCGTTATTTCACTTATATTGATTGTTTCTTGGGTTTTGTGGTTCACATTATTGCGCCGTTTCTTTTTCAAAAAAAAAAAAAACTCAATACAAATCTGGCAAACTAAAACAAACCAACGCTGTTTTTCTGAAATTGTATTTTTCTATTTTTCAAAAAATACCGGGCAGTTTTATTCTTTTCTCTCGAAACTTTTTCAAATCTTTCACTTTTCTAGTCACTTAATTACACTTAGTTTCCTTCGAAACATGTCAGTTCCAAAAATTAAAATTGATAAGTTTGATGGCAAATCTAACTTTGTAATGTGGCGGGGAAAAATGAAAGCAATTTTGGTACAAAATAAAATTGCACCCGCTATCTGTAGCCCTGAAGAGTATCCAGAATCTTTGAAGGGTGAAATTCTTTCAGAAAAACTAGGTGATGCTCAGAGTTGCCTAACCTTGCATTTAACTGATAATGTTTTACGAGAAATTGATGAAAAAGACAGTGCTTTTGAAATTTGGACTAAACTGGAAAATCTATATTTGAGAAAATTATTTTCAAATAAAATTTATTTAAAAGAGCAGCTTTTCGGTTTTAAAATGAGAGGGTCAAAAACACTTTCAGAAAATATGGATGATTTAAATAAAATCGTTTTGGAACTTCAAAACGTGAGAAAATATCTCTGATGAAAATATTGCAGTCATTTTGTAATGCCTTACCTGAATCTTTTAACGATGTTAAATCTGCTATTAAATATGTCAGAGATAGTTTATCTCTTTCCGATGTTAAAAATGCTTTGAAATCTAAGGATTTGGATTTACAAAAAGAAAATAAATTTCATGGAGAAAATCTTTTTGTGCGAGGAAGAGTTGACCGAAGGGAACCTCCTAGTCACCGTTTGACAAGTAAAGGGCGATCCAAATCACGAGAGAAAAACAAAGTAAAATGTTTTTACTGTGGCAAAGAGGGCCATATGAAAAAAAAGTGTTTTAAACGGATTAAAGATGAAAAATAACGTAAACATGGTAAAGGGAGTAATAAAACCCACGATTTTGATACAGATGGTAATTCTATGTATTCAGAGGTTTTGTGTATGTCTCTTTCTCCTTTATGTTCTGAAGTTGTTGATCATTGAGTCCTTGATTCTGGTTGTTATTTTCACATGACACCCAACAAACACTGATTTTCTGATTTCAAACCATTAAGTCAATGAAAGGTTTTTATGGAAAATAATCAAGTTTGTGATAATAAAGGCATTGGTAATGTTTTCATCAAAATGCATGATGGTGTGACAAGGAAACTCACTGAGGTGAGATACGTGCCCGACTTACATCAGAATCTTATCTCTCTTAGTTATTTGGACTCTTTGGGTCTTTCTTTTAAATCTAAAAGTGGTATTTTACGTGTTTGTAAAGGAAACGTAGTCATGCTGAAAGGTTTTAAACGAGAAGCTTCATACATTCTTCTTGGTCAAACAGTTTGTAACTCCACTGCATTGATTTTAAAAACTATTCCTGAAAAAACTATGTTATGGCATCGGAGGATCGGCCACATTTGTGAAAAGGGGCTTTATTATTTACAAAAACAAAATCTTTTGTGTGGTAACAAAATTGATTCCTTAGATTTTTATGACCACTGTGTTTTGGGAAAACAACACAAAATCAGTTTTTCAACCAGCACTCACAAGTCTTCTGCAATACTTGATTATGTGCATTGTGATCTATGGGGACCTGAAAAGTTTCCAACTTATGGTGGTAATATTTATTTCTTGTCTATTGTTAATGATTTTTCAAGGCATGTTTGGGTTTTCCTTCTAAAAACTAAAGATCAAACTTTTGAAAAATTTTGTGAATGGAAACGTTTTGCCGAAAATCATTCCAGAAATAAACTAAAAACTATCAGGACCGATAACAGTCCTGAATTTTGTAACCGTAACTTTTCTGATTTGTGTGCATTGCATCGCATTCTACACCATAGAATGGTTAGACATAACCCACAGCAAAATGGAGTTGCCGAAAGGATGAACCATACCATTATGGATAAGGTTAGATGCCTTCTTGTTTCTTCTGGTGTCCCAAAACCTTTCTGGGGAGAAGCTGTTAGTACAGCTGTATACCTCATCAATAGATCCCCATCTGCAGCCATAGACTTTAGGACTCCTATAGAACTCTGGTGTGGTAAACCTCCTAACTTTTCCAACTTGAGAGTTTTTGGGTGTGCAGCCTTTGCACATCAGAAGGAGTGTAAACTAGATCCAAGGTCTAGAAAGGGAGTGTTCATAGGATATCCTAGTGGGTGAAGGGATATAGAGTATGGTTAAAGGGTGAATCGGGAGTGAGAGTTGTTATCAGTAGGGATGTTATCTTCAATGAGCTAGAAATGCCCCGTCTTAAGGATAAACTCATCTCCGATAGTCCACCGAGTGTTCCCACTCCTAGTAGTATTTCTGTGGAAGTGGAGGTCATTTCTGAACCTCTGTTAGAATCACCCTTGGAACCCGAAACAAATCTAGTGATTTCTACTCCATTCAGTAGCACACTTGATCCTTTTAGCATTCCTGAAACCCCTGATCTTGTTTTAGAAGATTCTGATGAGGACGCAGAACATCTTGAGCCTCATGCTCAAGCTCTTAGAGATTACCAACTTGAAAGGGATAGAGTCTGTAGGGTATCTAAGGAACATCCTCGGTATGGTTACTCCTACATTGTTTCATATGCATTTGCTGTTGCATCTTATGTGGAAGAAAGAGAACCATTATGTTTTTCTGAGGTTTTGAAAAGCCCCAATCTTGTTTTATGGTTACGTGCTATGGATGTGGAAATGACATCTTTAAACAGAAATAAAACTTGGATTCTTGTTCTAAAACCCTCAAAACAAAAGTTAGTTCATTGCAAATAGATTTTCAAAATAAAAGAACCTGAGTCTTCTAAAGAATCTCCTAGGTTCAAGGCCAGGTTGGTTGCAAAAGGTTTTTCACAAGTTTAGGGTATTGATTTTAATGAAATTTTTTCTCCTGTCGTTAAATACGACACGATTAGGATTATTCTTGCTCTTGTTGCGTTTTATGATCTAAATTTGGAACAATTTGATGTTAAAACCACTTTCTTACATGGTGATCTCTAAGAGACTATATATATTCTTCAACCACTAGGTTTTGAGGGTAAAGGTAAAGAACACATGGCGTGTCTTTTGAAAAAGTCCTTATATGGACTTAAACAATCACCCAGACAATGGTACAAGAGGTTTGACTCTTTTATGTTAAAAATTGATTTTTCTAAAAGCAACTATGATAGTTGTCTTTATTTTTCTGGTACTAATATTGATTATGATATCTATTTATTGCTTTATGTGGATGGTATGCTAATTGATGATTTGAAATCCTTGTTGAAATTTGAATTCGATATGAAGGATTTGGATATTGCATCCAAAATTCTTGGGATAAGTATTTCAAGAGATAGATCTGATCGTTCCCTTTTTCTATCTCAAAAGCCTTTCTTTTAGAAAATCGTATCCAAATTTTCTATGCACCTGTGTAAACCTGTTATAACTCCTCTAGCAAGCCACTTCAAACTTTCTGACAAAACCTGTCCCAAAACCAAAAGTGAGAAAAGATATATGGCTAATATTATTTACAGAATGGTCATAAGCTCAATTATGTACTCAATGATATCTACCCGTCCTGACATTGCTTTTTCTATAAACCTTTTTTGCGGATTCATGTCTAATCCTGGAAGAGATCATTGGGCTGCTCTCAAGTGGCCATTGCGTTATCTTAACGGAACTTTAGATTGGGGTTTACATTATCACAATTGATCTAATTTTGAATTAATTAGATTTGTTGATTTGGATTTTGCGGGTGATAAGGATAGTAGGAAATCTACCTCATCCTAATTCTTTACCCTAGCAGGCAATTGCATCTCGTGGAAATCCCAACTGCAACCAGTAGTTGCCTTATCAACTACTGAGGCTGAGTATATTGCGGCAACGGAAGCGATCAAAGAAGCCATTTGGCTTCAAGGGTTATTGAATGAATTACACGTTTTATATTCAAAAACTATTATTTATACTGACAGTCAAAGTTGTTTACATTTATGTAAAAATCCAGTTTATCATGAACGAACAAACATATAGATGTCAAATACCATTTTATTAGAGAAAAGGTTTCTAGTGATTGAATTGACATAGACAAGATTAGTACTTATAATAATCCTATGGATTTTGGTACTAAAATTGTAAACGCTGACAAGTTTATGTTTTGTAGGGATTTCCCTCACGTGGATGCAGTTTGATTCACGATAAGTTCAAACAGCGGTTGAAAAATATTGTTCAAGGTGGAGATTATAGGCCTTTTGGGCCTTGAAGTCTTCCAAATATTTTCATTTTCCAGCCCATCTTACACCTTATGATGAATTGGACTTCAGCTAGAGAATAGGTGCCCATTTGACTGGGTCAAGAAATGCCGGGTCAGACCGGGTTTGGCCACCCGGGCTGCCCGTTGGTGTCTCTCCTATTTAATTCTCTCACTCTGCTCGTTTCTTGTGCAGCCTTTTCTTTCTCTTGAAGTTTATTCTTCTCTGCCTCTTGACTGTTGGTTTTCCTGACTCTTCTTCTTTTCTTCTCCATGGCTTCTGCCTCTGCTCTCCTCCGTCCATCGGCCTCCTGCGACTGTCGGCTTCCTTGGATCATCGCTTGATCTTTTACTTGGTGTGTTTGAGAGAGAGCCGAAAGAAAGAGAGATTGAGAGAGAGAGAGAGAGAGAGAGAGAGGGAGAGAGAGAGAGAGAGAGAGAGAGAGAGAGAGAGAGAGAAGGTGTGGCACCGGTGACCCTTATCATTGTTGAGGTTCGGATCTGAGGGTTCAATCATCCTGTCACTCACCGGCGACGCCTTGACCCGGTCTGTACAACCTAACCGTTGCTCGGCGTCTCGTCTTTCTCAGTTCGTCATTGTTCCCACCGGCAGCTATTGTCCGCAGCAGTGGTAAGAGTGTTTCTTCTTGTTTCTTTATTTTGTTATTACTATTAATTGTTTATTCTTTTTTAGCCCTAAAGTTTTATTCCTTTCTGTTGATCCGAGAGAGGAACACTGTGTAATAGTTTTTCTGTTTTCTTCCGCTGTTTTTCTTTTTATTTTTTGCTTGTAATAGTAAATAGCTTCTGTAATAGTAATTAGTTTCTACAACAAATGTCATAAAATTTCATATTGTACTCAAAAGTATAGTGTGATTTTCTCTATTTATGTAAATCATGCATGAAACGCCTATAGAATTATACTTATAGCTTTCTAATTTATTGGAAAAAACAAAACATTAGTCATTTATGGCGACAATTTTTATTTTTTAGTGTTTATTTTTTGTGAGAAGATAACAAAACAATCAGTTAGTTGTTATAAAGAACCCAACAAAACAATAAATTGGACAGTAGTATTTCTTAAAAAAAATCAATTAGGCATTAGCTTCCAAATCACTTTTTTCATCCTGCCTAACCAAATTTTCTAATTTTAATTGTCTTTGTTATGAGGGGCATATTAGGGCATCTCCAAATTGGCAAGTACATAGATATTCTATTATATTCTCTAATATATTTTTTTTGGTAGTAACTTTTCTATTAAAGTTAATCTTTTAAAGTTTAGAGTTTATCTTTTATTCTACAAGATTTATATATATATTAATAAAAAGAGTGTACTAGAAAATGTACTCGAAGATGTACTAGTCAATCCCAGCCGCACCAAAGTTAAGTTCTATTTGCTTCGTTTTTTCTTTACTAAAGTGTTGTTTTTCTGTTGGAGTTCATGAAAGGCTTTTTTTGTTCCTTTTTTGAGAGAAAATGCACAATAAAAAATTGAGTAAAAACTAAAAAAATAACAAATGAAGTAGAACTTAGTGATTTACTATTCACTTCATTTCAGTATTACTATTCATTACACCAAATGTTGATAATGTTGTATTTACCATCTATCTTTTTTACATATTACTTTCATATTATTTCTTCATTTTAATTTATTTACATAACTTGTTAAATAATTAATTCAAAAAGTAAATTATTTTACATAAAATATACTATTACAAAGATCTCATTAAGACCTTTAAAATAAGAACACTATTGAATATAAAATTTAATTTAGTTTTAAGACTTGTCCATATTTCTTATTTATAAATATTTTAGGACTTCAAAAAGTAAAATACATATAAACTTAGAAATAAAAGAAATCACAATGTTGATTAAAAAGAAAATTAAAACCAAACTAATATTAAAAAGATACACGAGATTGCAATCAAACTAAATAAAATTATGACCACATTCTAAAAGTAAAACTAAAATATTTAGAAATATTAATTTAACGTAAGCAATTAATAAGTATATAGACAACAAATAATATGTTACTCATTAGAAAGGACAAAACAAGAACAATCAATTAGTAAAGTATTTCAAAAGAAAAATGAAACTTAGGCATTAGGTTCAAAACCTTTTTGTCCCCATGCAGGAAAATTCTATTATGGACCCTATCTATATCCCTGTTCGTGGACTATGTGGTTTATGAGGCC
Source organism: Catharanthus roseus (assembly GCA_028651295.1). Classification (NCBI taxonomy): domain Eukaryota; kingdom Viridiplantae; phylum Streptophyta; class Magnoliopsida; order Gentianales; family Apocynaceae; genus Catharanthus; species Catharanthus roseus. Next base: position 480,265 of record JAPQWS010000130.1, read on the forward strand.
ATATCACCCTTTCTTCTTTTTGTTCTTATCTCTAAAATTGGAGACGTAATCAATGTTAGAAGGTTATGTAACTTAATACTGGTCCATAAGTGAGAACGTGGACCGAATCCATAACAAAATTTAATTTCCTCTTATTAGGGGCATATTAGGGAAACAAGAAACCTAATTCATACACATAAAAAAAAACCCCAAAAAATCAGACCCTATCCCTTGCGCTTTGGTCCACATTCTCATTGTTTGGAGGGTACAGTAACATATATTGAGATTGTAAAACCTATGTTATCTCCAATTCTCATAAATTTCTTGTCTTCTGGATCTGCTCTGCCTTTCACAGTTTCTTTGATTTCATCATTTATTTATTCATTATTTTTTTTGGCACTAGATTTGTTTCTTTTTCTGGTTGTAGATTTTGGCATGCTCAAACATAAATCTCCACGGAAACTTCAGTTTAGACTCTAGTGGAGAGCCTTCAGTAGCTGCACAATGTTAATGTACATTAATGGATGTTCTTAAGTTTCCGCATATCTTTAGGACACTTGATATTTACACCCTCTGGGTTTTTTTTCTTTTCGTTGCATTGTGCATTTGTTTACATGTCACATTGTAAAAATAATGTAACATTTTTAATAAATTTTTCCTCATTATACCCTGCTATGAAAAACAAATTTCAGTCCTTCTAATGGAACTTGTAGAAATAATAATGAGGTAAGAAGTTACTTTAAAGGGCATTTCAGTCCATGTAAGAAAAAACATCTAAAGTTTTATATTTTTTTAATCTTTGAGATGTATAAAATGTGCTGACTAATAAAAAAAATGAAGATAGTACTAGACTAGACTGCTCCACCAAAACCAGGAATTGTACTATTTTGCAATGGATTATGATTACCATTTTTCCCATTTATGCTACAAAACATGCATGCTCGGTTTAAATCCAACAACATGATTATTTGTGTTGTGACAACTTTATTTTTATAAGATAATTTCCTCTTTGGTTTTTTGTGGCGGCTAGTTGTTGGATACAATTTAGAGCTAACAGAAGTGTTTAGTGATTTAAGAAGTCGTTTCCTTCTTTGAGCCTCGTTGGTCCTTCTTTGGCCGATGAAGTTTTCTCTTTGTTTGGTTTTCTGATTTATGTGTGTGGTATAGTATCTAGAATTATAGTAGGTGTCCTTCTTCGCAATAGTATCTTGAACTACATCTAAGAGAAATATGCTCGAGTTTCTGTCACGTATTTTGCATAGGGGAGACATTGTAACAATAGCTTATCTGGCTTCTTATAAGGAAATGGAAGCATCATCTAATGAACTTAATATCGAAAGCCATAAACAAAATTTGTAGTGGGTTTCTTGGCATAGAAACGAAATTTCCTAGTTAGTCATTCTAGTGAAATTGCATGGAAGAGGATGACACTTCATATGATAATGATTGATTTATACTGTATAGACTTCGATGCTCTTTTACTTCCTCTATAAATCAATAGTTGGATTATGCTCTCTAGTCTCTGGTGTTTTTTTATACAACTGACTAACTTTATCATGTGTCTAACACATTTTGTTTGCTCTTTTGTAATATCCTGTCCTTCCTATCCATTTAATTTGTTTACTATCATAGAACATGATAACACTTCAAAAGGCAATTAATATCTCAAATTATTCAAATAATTTCCTGTTATGTAGAGAAATTTAGCCCCCTCTATCTATCATTAATCCATATTCATATTTGTCCACTATCTTGGATGCTATACTTGTTTAACTGTATAGACTTGTGTAGGCCTTTTAGGCCTTACTCTTCCCAATATTTCCCATTTTCCAGTCCACTGTATATTACCTAATGATGACCATGGGCCTCAGCTAAAGAGTGGGTGATCTGTTTTTGACTGGGTAGAAATGCCAGGCCAGGCCAACCCGGGCTGCCCGTTGTGACTCTGCCTATTTATCTGTTGCCTCCTTGGTTTCCACATAATACTCTGATTCTTCTTCTTCTTGGTCTTCCTCACTTCCCCGTCTCCGACTTCTTGGGAGTGCTGTCTCTATTTCTATTTCCTCCCTTTCTTCTTTGCGATCCGTTGCGCCACTGCTCCTCTCCGACCTTCTGTCTTTCTTCGCAATGCCGTCTTGCTATGAGTGGTTGTCTTCGGTGGTCTTCTTGACCATTATTTCCATTGAGTACTTGAGAGAGAGACGAGAGGGTGAGGAAGAGAGAGACACACGTGACTCTTGTTTACCGAGGCTTCTTAGGCTGAGGGTACCCGATCTAAACCTCCATACTGGTGCCTCGACGTTGCTCGGTGCCGCAGTCCTTGCGGTTGTTCGTCCGCTGGCGGAACCAATCCATGGCGCTGGGTAAGAAGCTTCCTTCTATGGCTTTTATTGTTTTTATTTTCTATTTTGGTTAACCATTTTTGCAGGAACACGGTTTGACACTTAGATCGGTTTTTACCGATTAGTAAAGGGAGAGGAAGAAGATATTGTTTATGTAATAGAGTTAGATTTTTTAGTTTACGCTGTTTTTTATTATTATTATTATTATTATTATTATTATTATTATTTGGGTTCTGTAATTGTAAATAGTTTTGTCTAATGGTAATTACTTTTCCAACAAGTGGTATCAGAGCCTCGGTTTGGCTCGACGGTGCAGGTAACCTCTTAAGACTCCAGTTCTAAGGGAACTGTGGAATTCCTCAAATCTGGCCAGTGAAGTTTTCTACACCTTTTTTTGTTTTTTTTCTCTTTCGATTATTCTTTACTATTTCTTTTCTTCGTTTCAGCTTGCCACTGTTTATTTTCTGTTTCTGGTTTTTCGGCTTGCCACTGTTTATTTTCTGTTTCTGGTTTTTAGACTTGCAGCCGTTTATCTCTGTTTTGTCGCTCGGCTTGCCGCCGATTATCACTATTTTGTTTGGCTTGCCGCCAGTCTGTTATTACTATTACTATGCTTTTTTGGATTGTGTTACGATTCAGTTTCTGTTCACTATTCTTACGTTATACCTGCTTCTGTTGATATTATTCTTCTGCTGTTGTTGTTCTGGTTTTCTTCTTGGTTTCTTATTCAGTTTGTTTTTATTTTCAAAAGCTATAAAACCTAAGCCTGGCTTTAATCCGTGAGATTTCAAGTATCTGTGTCTTGGTGCGTGTATCCGTTTTTCAAAAGTTTTTTCTTTTTATTCCTTTTGTCCTTTGTCTTTTCTGCTCTTAGGTGAGAGAGTTCTGTTTCTGTCCTGTTACTCGTTGTTTCAGTTATATTGTTTTTTTTTGTTTAAAAAAATCAAACAAATCAAGCAAACTAAAACAAACCTATGCCGTTTCTTTTAAATTAGATATTTTTCATTTTTCGAAAAATCCGGGTATTTTATTTGTTTTTCCAAACTTTTTTTTAATCTTTCATTTTTCTAGTCACTTAATTTCATTTATTTACCTTTAAAACATGTCAATTCCAAAAATTGAAACTGATAAGTTTGATGGCAAATCTGACTTTGTAATGTGGTGGAGAAAAATGATGGAAGTTTTAATACAAAATAAAATTGCACCCGCTATCGGTAGCCCCAAAGAGTATCCGGAATCTTGGAACAGTGAAGTTCTTTCAGAAAAACTTGGTGATGCTCACAGTTGCCTCACCTTGCATTTAACTGACAATGTTTTACGAGAAATCGACGAAAAAGACAACGCTTTTGAAATTTGGACTAAAATGGAAAAACTATATTTGGGAAAATTACTTTCAAATAAAATTTATTTAAAAGAGAAGCTTTTTGGTTTTAAAATGAGTGGGTCAAAAACACTTTCAGAAAATATGGATGATTTAAATAAAATCGTTTTGGAACTTCAAAACATTCGAGAGAAAATCTCTGATGAAAATATTGCAGTCATTTTATTAAATAGCTTACCAGATTCTTTCAACGATGTCAAATCTGCTATTAAATATGGCAGAGATGGTTTATCTCTTTCCGATGTCAAAAATGTTTTGAAATCTAAAGATTTGGATTTGCAAAAAGAAAATAAATCACATGGTGAAAACCTTTACGTGCAAGGGAGAGTTGATCGGGGGAACCTTTTAGTCACCATTTTAAAAGTAAAGGGCGATCCAAATCTCGAGAGAAGAACAAAGGAAGTGTTTTTATTGTGGTAAAGAGGGTCCTATGAAAAACAAGTGTCTTAAATGGATTAAAGATGAAAAACAACGTAAACATGGTAAAGGGAGTAATAAAATCGACAAAACCCACGATTTTGATTCAGATGGTAATTCTATATTTTCAGAGGTTTTGTGTGTTTCTCTTTCCCCTTCATGTTCTAAAGTTGTTGATCATTGGGTTCTTGATTATGGCTGTTCTTTTCACATGGCACCCAACAAACACTGGTTTTCTGATTTCAAACCCTTAAATCAAGGAAAGGATTTCGTGAGAAACAATTAAGTTTGTGATGTTAAAGGCATTGGAAATATTTTCATTAAAATGCATGATGGTGTGACTAGGAAACTCACTGAGGGGAGATATGTGCCAACCTTCGTCGGAATCTTATCTCTCTTAGTTATTTGGACTCTTTGGGTCTTTCTTTTAAATCCAAAAATAGTATTTTACGTCTTTGCAAAGGAAATCTAGTCATGCTAAAAGGTTTTAAAGGAGAGACTTTATACATCCTTATTGGTAAAACGGTTTGTAACTCCACTACATTGATTTCAAAAACTATTCCCGAGAAAACTATGTTGTGGCATCGGAGGATCGGACACATTAGTGAGGAGGGTCTTTATTATTTACAAAGACAAAATCTTTTATGTGGTGACAAAATTGATTCCTTGGATTTTTGTGACCACTGCATTTTGGGAAAATAATACAAAATCAGTTTTGTAACTAGCACACACAAGTCTTCTGCTATACTTGATTATGTGCATTGTAATCTGTGGGGACCTGAAAAAGTTCCAACTTATGGTGGTAATGTTTATTTCATGCCAATTGTTGATGATTTTTCAAGGCATGTTTGGGTTTTCCTTTTAAAAACTAAAGATCAAACTTTTGAAAAGTTTTGTGAATGGAAACATTTTGCTGAAAATCATTCTAGAAATAAACTAAAAACTGACCGATAATGGTGTTGAGTTTTGTAACCGTAAGTTTTCTGATTTGTGTGCATTTCATGGCATTCTACACCATAGGACGGTTAGGCATAGCTCACAGCAAAATGGAGTTGCCGAAAGGATGAACAGTACCATTATGGATAAGGTTAGATGTCTCCTTGTTTCTTCCGGTGTCCTAAAATCTTTCTGGGGAGATGTTGTTAGTACGACTGTCTACCTCACTAATAGATCCCTTTCTACAGCCATAAACTTTAGGACTCTTATAGAACTCTAGTGTGGTAAACCTCCTAACGTTTTCCAACCTGAGAGTTTTTGGGTGTACGACCTTTGCACATCAGAAAGAGGGTAAGCTAGACCCTAGGTCTAGAAAGGGAGTGTTCATAGGATATCTTAATGGGGTGAAGGGTTATAGAGTGTGGTTAAAGGGTGAACTGGGTGTAAGGGTTGTTATCAGTAGGGATGTTATCTTTAATGAGTTAGAAATGTCCTATTTTAAGGATAAACCCGTCTCCGATAGTCCACCAAGTGCTCACACTCCTAGTAGTATTCCTGTGAAGGTGGAGGTCACCTCTAAACCATCTCTAGAACTACCTCAGGAACCCGATACCAACCAAGTGTTACCCACATTATCCAGTAGCATACCTGATTCTCCTAGTATTTCTGAAACTATTGATCCTATTTTAGAAGGCTCTGATGAGGAAGAAGAGCACCCTGAGGCCTAAGCTCAAGCCCTTAGGGATTACCAGCTTGCGAGAAATAAGGTTAGAAGGGTACCTAAGGATCATCCTTGGAATGGTTACTCCTACATTGTTTCATATGCCTTTGCTGCTGCATCTTATGTGGAGGAAAAAGAACTATTATATTTTTTTGACGTTTTGAAAAGCCTTAATCGCATTTTATGGTTACGTGCTATGGATGAGGAAATGTCTTCTTTAAACAAAAACAAAACCTGGATTCTTGTTCCAAAACCCTCAAAACAAAAGTTAGTTGATTGCAAATGGATTATCAAAATAAAAGAACCTAAGTCTTCTAATGAACCTCCAAGGTTCAAGGCCAGGCTGGTTGCAAAAGGTTTTTCACAAGTTGAGGACATTGATTTTAATGAAATCTTTTCTCCAGTCGTTAAATACAAAACGATTAGGATGATTCTTTCTCTTGTTGTTTTTTATGATCTCAATCTTAAACAACTTAATGTTAAAACCGCTTTCTTGCATGGTGATCTCGAAGCGACTATATATATGCGTCAACCACCAGGTTCTGAGGTTAAGGGTAAAGAACACATGGCGTATCTTTTGAAAAAGTCTTTATATGGACTTAAACAATCACCCAGACAATAGTATAAGAGGTTTGATTCTTTTATGTTAAAAATTAGTTTTACTGAAAGCATCTATGATAGTTGTCTTTACTTTTCTGGTAATAATGTTGACGCTGCTATTTACCTATTGCTTTATGTGGATGATATGCTAATTGCTTGCAGACATAAAGCTAAGATCGATGATCTAAAATCTCTGTTAAAATCTGAATTTGATACTAAGGATTTAGGTGTTGCATCCAAAATTCTTGGGATGACTATTTCAAGAGATAGAACTGATCGTTCACTTTTTTTTATCTCAAAAGCCTTTCTTTCAGAAAATTGTATCCAAATTTTCCATGCATCTATGTAAGCTCGTTATAACTCCACTTGCGAGCCATTTCAAACTTTCTAACAAAACCTGTCCTAAAATTAAAAGTGAGAAAAGAGATATGGCTAATATCCCTAACAGAATGACCATAGGTTCAGTCATGTACTCAATGATATCTACCCGACCAGACATTGCTTTTTCTATAAGCCTTCTCAACAGATTTATGTCTAACCCTGAGAGAGATCACTGGGTTGCTCTCAAGTGGCTTCTATGTTATCTTAACGAAACCTTAGATCGGGGCTTACACTATCATAATTGGTTTGATTTTGAACTAATTGGATTTGTTGATTCTGATTTTGCAGGTGATAAGGATGGTATAAAATCGACCTCATCCTATTTCTTTACCCTAGCGGGTAATTGTGTCTCGTGGAAATCTCAATTGCAACTGGTAGTTGCCTTATCAACTACCGAGGCTGAATACATCGTAACAACGGAAGCGATCAAAGAAGCCACCTGGCTTCAAGGGTTATTGAATGAATTATAAGTTTTACATTCAAAAGCTATTATTTATACTGATAGTCAGCGTTGTTTACATTTATGTAAAAATCTGGTCCATCACAAACGGACAAAACATGTAAATGTCAAATATCACTTTATTAGGGAAAAAGTCTCTTGTGGTTTAGTTGACATAGACAAGATTAGCATTGATAATAATCCTGTAGATTTTTGTACTAAAATTGTAAACATTGACAAGTTTATGTTTTGCAGGGATTTTATTCATTTGGACGCAGTCTGATTCTTGATGAGTTAAAACAACGGTTGGAAAATATTGTTCAAGATGGAGATTGTAGGCCTTTTGGGCCTTAGTCTTCCCAATATTTCCCATTTCTAGCCCATTGTATATTACCCATAGATGACCATGGGCCTCAGCTGAAGAGTAGGTGATAAGTTTTTAATTGGGTAAGAGATGTCGGCCGGGCCAACCCGGGCTGCCCGTTGTGAGTCTACCTATTTATCTGTTGCCTCTTCGGTTTCCACATAAAACTCTAAATCTTCTTCTTCTTCTTGGTCTTTCTCTCTTCCCCGTTTTTGACTTATTGGGAGTGCTGTCTATATCTCTGTTTCCTCCCTTTCTTCCTTGCGGTCCGCTGCTCCTCTTCGACCTTTGGTCTTTCTCCGCGACGTCGCCTTGCTGTGAACGGTTGTCTTTGGTGTTCTTCTTGACCATTATTTCCGGTGAGTACTTGAGAGAGAGCCGAGAGGGTAAGGAAGAGAGAGACACCCGTGACTCTTGTTTACCGAGGCTTCTCGGATTGAGGGTACCCGACCTAAACCTCCGTACCAGTGCCTCGACGTTGCTCGGTGCCGGTGTCCTTACGGTTGTTCGTCTGCCGGCAGAACCAATCTACGACGGTCGGTAAGAAGCTTCCTTCTATAGTTTATATTGTTTTTATTTTCTATTTCAGTTAACCATTTTTGTAGGAACACGGTTTGGTACTAAGATCGGTTTTTACCGATCAATAAAGGGAGAGGAAGAAGATATTGTTTATGTAATAGAGTTAGATTTTTAGTTTCCGCTGTTTATTATTATTATTATTATTATTATTATTATTATTATTATTATTATTATTTGGGTTCTGTAATAGTAAATAGTTTTGTGTAATAGTAATTAGTTTTCCAATAACTTGTATATATAATCTCCTTGCGAACATGTCTTGTCATATAATCACATCTTGATGTAAAATTGTGACATAAAATGGCTTGCAAGCATCTTTTCTTTCTCATGCTTATTTTGAACTATGTACGATTGTCCAAATCCAAAGGTATTTTGAGCTTTTGGACATATATATATCTAAGTCTATAGAGTCTTAAATAACTTACCATGAATATTTCTTGACCATGAATTACAGAATTTCCTTCCCTTGTGTGGTATTTGACTTTCTAAGGTTTTAAGTTGTTTCATACATTACATTTTGATGTTTTGTTTCACCACTGACATGCAGGAAGAGAGAAATGAGAGTGCTGCTAATATGATAGACCTACTGGATAGGAGTAAGTTGGGAAATCAATTCCTCACTCTTAATGAGGAAATTGGAATTATATACAAATATTGTGGGATTGTGCAGTAGGAGATAAAGCATATTTACCAGTTCTAGTACGTATACAAAATTTTACACATAATTTTCTTGTTTCTTTACTTCCATGTTTATCTCAATACATAAATATATGTTTAATGTTTCTCGAGATCTATTGCAGCTATAGTTCATGCAAAATCATATGATGTTTTAACAATCATCTCATATTTCCCTTTAGTGTATATAAATTTTGCCAATTAGAATCAGTGCAAGCTAATATCTCTATCTCTGCTATTATAAAAGCCACTAATAGGGTCATGGATGACAAACACACATCGTGGTTTCTTATTTTTATGAGTTCTCAAATAATGCCCTTTAGTTAATTAATGGAAGCTTAATGCCTTGATGAGGTGAGAGTCTTTGGTAGCTAAATAAGAGTTACATAGAAGATAATAAAATTAAAAAATAAAAAGAACTAGATTTTAATACATGGAGGAGTTGGGAAGTCTTTGGTAATTAGATAGCTATTTAAGAGTTACATAGAAGATAATTAAAAAAATTACACTAAGTTTGTAAGTAAAAGAAATAATAAATTTTGGAAAGTTAAAACATTATGTCCATAAAACACAAATTAAAAATGTTAAACAAGTTAAAATTTTAAATTATATATAACTAATAAAAATATAAGAATAACTAATAACAAATTAAAGTTAACTAATGTTACGGAAAGTTAAGAATTACATGGTGAAAAAATAAGTTTGAAAGAATTATTTTTAAAGGCATTTAAATAGAGAAGTAAAAAATTGTAATATTTAGGAATTAATCACATAGTAGATAATGAAAATTACATAAAGAAAACAATAAGTTGCGAGAATTATTTGTAAAATACATTTAACTCATATGAGAATGAGAATATTTTATTTTGTAAATACATGGATAATTAAATAGAAAAAGAAGTAATTCGAAATAATGATTTTTAAAGTACATTTTAACATATAGAAGAAAAAAAATTATTTCATGAATTTTGTAGAACTCATGAGACAATTCCAAATACTAAATGGGCAAATGAGTTAGTAGTGAGAAAATTCCAAATATTAAAAAGAAAAACGATTTTTTTTTTAAAATAAAGAGAGAACTTATCATGTAAGAAGGTTTCTAATAACATTATAATAATATATTAATGATTAATAATTCACAAGTGTATTTCAATAAATGATTACCATTAAAATCATTTAAACTATCAAAGTAACTAACACAACCCCATAAATAAATCATAATGGACATAGTGTACACTAATGAACCTCCAATTATTAAATGGGCAAATGAGTTAGTAAAAAGGGAATTCAAAATATTAAAAAGATATATAAGTTATGAAAAAATATTCCAAATACTAAAGATAAAAATGAAAATTATTGAAAATAAATTAAACATAACTATGATAGAAAAGATACCATTAAAAATAAACCAAACAAAACATATAATAGATTTAATTTTATCAAAACTCTATTACGTGTGAATGCACGTAGATACTACTAGTATAGTAAAAGAGCACTGGTTGTACACTTTTTCCTGGACATATAATGTCATGTAGTCCTATCGCATTGCAGCATGCTTATGCTATCACTTTTGATAGTGAATGTCCTGTTACTTCATATCATGTGTATAGTGCGTCAAGCATTTTATTTAGTATGTACGCTATTGGTGTAAGAAAAGGAGATGAATTTATAATGGTGGTGAAATTACAGGAAGAAGGGTAGAGCATTGATTAATATTGAAGCTATGAGAAAGTCAAGGAAAGAAAATCATACGTCGTCTCATCATCAGAACAAAAGGCAATATAGATTCAGTGAATGATATAATCTTGTACGTAAATTCATTTGGAAGTATATTCACATCTGCGTTGTCATTTTCGGCTTTTTTTCACAACCGTTCATGATTTTGTGTTTCATGGCTTCATTGTTCGTGTAGTGCACATGTATGATCATTTATAGAGTCGCGGGGTTTTTACTTGTTTTTTTTAGTCATTTTTTTAATCTAGTTTGTTGTTTCGTGTTTTCATCATTAATTGTTTGAAGTCTTCCAATTTTTGGGTAAATTTTTGTGCGCTGTAGGTAGGTAGGGCGGCATGGGAGGAGCGGGGAAAATCGAAGTCTTGTTTCCCATCTCTCATTGAAGGAAGAGAGGGATAATATAAAAAGTAGTGTGCATTGGAGCTTACAAGATGAGAGGGGTGAAGCGGGTAGTATTAATCTGGAAACTCTTGAGGATGTCCCTCATTACTAGGGAGAAGAACTGCCTCAGTCAAGCAGTGCACAGTTACATCAAGAGTAGACTCCATTATAAGTGGCATCAACGGCAGTACATGAAGGACAGTTATTAGATAATGTGGCAAAAACATTGAATGAAAACAATGTTACGAGAAAAAGAAGTGTTAAAAAGAGCTCAAAACATAGAAGCTCTAATGTTGGTAGTAGTGATGTTGAAGTATTGGCATAGAATGTATCCCTCTCGACCAAAGAATGGTACTACTAACCGAATCAAGGGCTGCTAAGTGACTTCAGAATATTGTCATTGAGCAGACCCAGTATCAAGTGTAGCAGATGATCACTCAAAGGATGGAAACCAGAATAGGATAAACACATAAGGACATCAGTGCTCCTAGCAGGTTATATAATTCAGCATCCCCTAGTGAATTGCTTATGAGAATAGGTTGGAGTGTAAGGAAACAAATATTTAGATTGATGATACCAAGAGGAGAGATGATCATTAACTTAGAAAAACTCTACTAGAACAATTCCGACCACGTCCAGTTTCTGAGTTCGAAAAGAAGACACTTAAAATGGTTTGGAGGAAATCTAAGAGAAAGAATTTGTTTAAACAAAATTTTTACTATATGAATGTTCTTTCTGATTCTATTTTGGAGAAATTTGATGATGCAGTGAATTTATAGTGGTGGTGAGAATACAAGGAGGTTAGAGCCTTCCATTCATATTGAAGTTATGGGTTTTCGAAGGAAAAATCCATAGTTTCAGGGCTAGTTTTGCAAATCCTAAGTTGTTAAAAAGAAAACAAAGCCGAAGACTATTTCCTGGTAATGTGCAAGCATTGTGTATACATTATGGGATTAACTATATTATAGAATTATACAAAGAGGGGTAATCCTTAAAAAGTCTCCTATTAATAAACCGCTCCTTTCATCCTCTCTATTCTATTTTTGCGATTTTTAATTTTAATCTCTCTGTCCTCTCTCAAGTGAGTCGTTGAAGAGAGAGAGAGAGAGAGAGAGAGAGAGAGAGAGAGAGAGAGAGAGAGAGAGACAGATAATTCCGAAGCTTCTCTGCTCACTCTTTCTCTATATATGTCTACTCAAGCTTGTAGGCAGGTATATCAATTGAGAAAGGTAGGGGAAGAAAATCATTTGGTATTTCATCATCAGAACACAAGGCGATAAAGATTTAGTGTATTTTAATCTAGTTCCTTGTTTCTTGTTTTCATAGTTAACTAATTAGGGTCTTTTGATATATGGATAAATTTGTATGGGCCGCCGCTAGGTACGGTGGCATGGGAGGAAAAGGGGAAAGTGGAGTCTTATTTCCAATCTCTCATGATAAAACTAGTATGATAGTATATAAATTGAAGGAAGAGAGGGATAGGATGGAAAACAATGTTTGTTAGAGCTTACAAGATGAGAGGGGTGAAGCGGGTTGTATTAATTTGGAAACTCTCGAGGATGTCCCTCATAACCAGGCAGAAGAACCGCCTTAGTCAAGCAATGCACTGTTAATCAAGAATAGACTCCATTATTAGTGGCAGAATATGAAGAACAATTATTATATAATGCGGCTAAAAACATAGAATGATAAGGATGTTGAGAGGAAAAGAAGTGTTAAGAAAAGCTAGAAACATAGGAGCTCTGATGCTTGTAGTAGTGATGTTGAAGTACGGGCGTAGAATGTGTCCCTCTCGCTAAAGATCATACTCGCCAAATCAAAGGCTACCAAGAGGCTTAAGAGTATTGTCACTGAGCAGACCCTAGTATCAAATGCAAGACATGATCACTCAAAGGTTGGAAATAAGAATAGGGAAAACACATAGAGACATTGGTGCTCCAAGCAGGTCATATAATTAAGCATTCGCTAGTGAAGTAAATGCTGATGAGAATAGGCTAGAGTTCAAGGAAACATATATTTAGGTTGATGATACCAACAGGAGGAATGATCATGAAGTGAGAAAAATCCTACAAGAACCATTCTGACAACGTCATGTTTCTGAATTTACAAAGAAGACACTAAAAGTTTTTTGGAAGAAATCTAAGAGAAAGAATTTATTTTAAATATTAAATATATAAATGTTCATTCTAATTCTCTTTTGGAGAAATCTGACGATGCATTGATTTTATAATAGTTGTGAAAATACTAGTAGGAGGGTAGAGCCTTATATTAGTATTGAAGGCATGGGTTTTTAGAGGAAAAACAATAGTTTGGGGGGGCTGGTTTAGCTAATCCTATGTTGTTAAGAAGAAAATAAAGCCGAAGGTTATTTCCTTTTAATATGCAAGTATGGTGCAAATATTGTGGGATTAACTATATCAAAGAGTTATATAGATAGGACTAATCATAGGAAAGTCTACTATTAACGAACCACTATTTTCGTCCTCTGTATTCTATTTCTGCAATTTTTAATTCTCATCTCTCTCTCTCCTCTTCTCAAGTTATTCATTGAAGAGAGAGAGAGAGATAGATATTTTCGAAGCTTCTCCACCCTACTCTCTCTCTCTATATATATATACATATATATACACTTATATACATATATATATATATGTATCTATGCAAGCTTGTAGAGATATATATAGAGAGAGATAGATATTTTCAAAGCTTCTCCACCCCACTCTCTTGCTATATATATACATATATATATATATATATATGAATACATGTATGTATCTACGCAAGCTTATAGGTAGGTATATGAATTGAGAAAGGCAAGGGAAGAAAATTGTTCATTTTTTCATCATCAGAACACAAGGCAATATAGATTCAATGTATGATCATCTTGTTTGTAAATTCATTGAGAAGAACATTCTCATATGTGTTGACATTTTTGGCTTTTTTCTCACAGCCATTCGTGATTTTGTGTTTTATAGGTTCATTATTTGTGTCGTGCACATACATGATCATTCATAGAGGGGCGGGGGTTTTTACTTTTTTTTTTTTTTGGTTATATTTTTTTAACCTAGTTCATTTTTTCATGGTTTCATAGCTAATTTTTGGGTAGATTTCTATGGGCGGCCGCTGGGTAGGGTGAGATGGGAAGAGGAGGAAAGTCGAGTCTTTTTCCCTTCTCTCATGATAAAACTAGTACTATGTATATTAATGAAGGAAGAGAGGGATAGGATGAAAAGCAATATTTGTGGGAGCTCACAAGATGAGAAGGGTAAAGTGGGTGGTTATAATCAGGAAACTCTTGAGGATGACCCTCATAACAAGGGACAAAACTACCTTAGTCAAGCAGTGCATGGTTACACCAATAGTAGAGTCCATTATCAGTGGCATCAACGGCAGGACCTAAAGATCAATTTTTAGATAATGCGGCAAAAACATTGAGTGATAAGAATGCTAAGAGGAAAAGAAGTGTTAAAAGGAGCTCAAAACATAGGAGCTCTGATGCTAATAGCAGTGAGGTTGAAGTATGGACGTAGAATGTGTCCCCCTTGACTAGAAAATGGTATAACTGGCCAAATAAAGGGTTGCTAAGAGACTTCAAAATATAGTCCCTGAGCACACCCCATTACCACGTGTAGGACATGATCACTTAAAGGACGAAAATCCTAATATGGAAAACACATAAGGACATTAGTGCTCCTAGCAGGTCATACAATTCAGCATTTGCTAGCAAAGTAATTGCTTATGAGAACAGGTTGTAGTGCAAGGTAAAAGATATTTAGGTTGATGATGATATGAGGAGGGATGATCATAAAGTGAGCAAAAGCCTACTAAAATGATTCTGATCACGTCAAGTTCAAAGTCTATAAAGAAGACACATGAGATAGTTTGGAAGAAATCTAAGAGAAAGAATTGTGTAAAAAAATACATTGACTATATGAATGTTCTTCCTGATTCCATTTGGGAGAAATCTGATGGTGCATTAATTATATAATGGTGGTGAACGTACAAGAAGGAGGGTGGAGTCTTTGATTCACACTGAAGCTGTGGGTTTTCGGCAGAAAAATTGATAGGTTTGGGGCTAATATAGCTAATCCTATGTTGCTAAGAAGAAAACAAAGCCGAAGAATATTTCCTATTAATGTGCAAGTATTGTGCAAATTTTGTGGGATTTACTATATTATGGAGTTTTATAGAGAGATGTAATCCTAGGAAAGTCTCCTATTAATGAACTGCTATTTCGTCCTCTCTGTTCTCTATCTGTAATTTTTTATTTTCATCCCTCTCTCCTCCTCTCAAGTGATTCGCTGAAGAGAGAGATAGATAATTCCGAAGCTTCTCCACCCTTTCTATCTTTATATATATATCTATAGCTTGTAGGAGGTATATCAATTGAAAAAGGCAGGGGAAGAAAATCGTTCATTTTCTCATCATTAGAACACAAGGTGATATAGATTCAGTGTATGATCATTTTGTTTGTAAATTCATTCGGAAGTATATTCTTATCTGTGCTGTTCATTTTCTGCCTTTTTTTGTTTTTGCACAATCGTTCGTGATTTTATTTTGCATGGGTTCATTGTTCGTGTCGTGCACATGCATGATCATTCATGGAGGAGCGGGGGTTTCTACTCCTTTTTTTGGGTTATTTTTTAAATCTATTTTGTTATTTCATGTTTGTGAATGGTTCGGAATCTTCGATTTTTGGGTAAATTTCTATGGGCCATTGCTTGGTAGGGTGTCATAAAGGAAGGTGGGAAAACAGAGTCTTGTTTCTCTTCTCCTATGATAAACCTAGTGCAATCTAAATAACTTGATTTTCCATTCTATAGTAGCTAGAAACAAGGTTCATTTTGCCCGATATATTCAGTTGTTTCATAAATGTTTTAATACTCGAACACATTAGTACTTAGTATACTGTTGCTCTATTTGTTGTTGCTATATAAGATTTAAAACCAGCCTTTTCTTAATTTAACATTATCATTCCTTCTCAAACTATGTGTGTCAAGAAACCTAGATGTTTCAAAAAGCCCATATGTTTCTTATGTTACTGCAGTTCTATTTGCTTGAAGTTTTTTTCCATAGTTCTTTCATATCGGATGTCTTAAAACCTTATATTTTCTTTTTTCTTTTTGAGTTCATGAGGTCTATTGTGTATGGGATAGAATCCAGATCTTAACACTAAGATGATAATTGCAACAGTGAGAGGAAGTTGATTTGATGAGGGGTGTAGATCATAAGGTTCTTTTCATCCAGTAAAATATGGAGCAATTGTTATTGTTGTTGTTTAGCAACTCCACTATAGTCCATGATTTCATTTCCTCACAATCTTGAAATGCTATTTTCTGTGTTTGATTATTGGTTTTGAGTGTAGCAGTTAAAGTCCTTTTGGTTTTGCACATTCCACATACATTTGTCATTCATACATTTTCATGTTCTTGTTATGAAAAATTTGATTTTATGATCTTTTATTTAAAACTATTAAAAATATCTTTGGTGTGATAGTGTGGCTATTTTTTTCTCTTGTAATGAATAATATTATGCACGCCTCACAACATTCTTTTTAGATGTCATAAAATTTATAAAATTTAGATAAGTAATTTAGATTTTAATTGTTTGCCAAAAATGAAAAGTAACTTTTCGTTTAATATGAATTTTGTTTTTCAGTTGAGTACATTTGATCACCGCTTCTCTTTGCATCAAGATTCAAGAGATTCGCTATCAGCTTATATAAAGGTAGAAATGAATATTTGATTCTTCTAATATAATGCTTCTTTTAATTAAAATACTCTTAAAATGATGATGGTATAGCTTTTGAGTTTAAATATTGCTCTACAAGGGAGCCTTGACTCTTCTAGTTTAAATATTGCTTTAGAGGGGAGCCTTGGCTCTTTTTGTTTAAATATTGCTTTACGGGGGAGCCTTGACTCTTTTAGTTTAAATATTGCTTTACAAGAGAGCCCTGACTATTTCATATTGTGAATTTGTGTTTGTCGCCGGTTTGTGTGACCTGTATGCCTAGAAAATGTCCATAATACAAGAGAAACACAGCAGAAATTTTTCTAAACTTTTAAAAGCTAAGACATTTACGTAGTGCATTCTAGGTAGAACAGTCTCTCTAGTTTTTGTTAAGAAATAGGTAGAGCAGTCTCTTCAAAAATTATTTGTAATAAGTGTTCGAAATATTTACAAAAGTGTACAACCAACAAGGTTTGAAGGATATTTGAGGAATTATATGCTTACTTTTATCAAAGTCTTAAAGTTAAGGGAAATTTAAAGGGTTACTTGTACACAACGGAATTGAGGACGCATTTTTCCAAGTTTAATAGAAAGTGACGTACAGATGAAAATCAGTGATGAGTTTTCAATGTGGTCATGGATATTTTGTTAATGGGGTTAGGTTTCATACACAAGAAAGAGTTTACAGAAGTCTTACATATAACTGTAGTGTACGGGTTAAAGGTTATTATTATCATAGGGTTTTAAATGAGATAATTGAGGTTCGATATCTTGGAAGACCAAGTCAATCAGCCGTTCTTTTTAAGTATGATTTGTTTGATTCACATTTAAATGGAGGTCTGAAGATTCATGATAAATACGAACTTGTGGAGGTGCACAATACAAACAAATATTTAGGCGGATATGATCCTTTCATTTTATCCCAACAAGCTGAACAAGTGACTTACGTCCCACACCCTACACCTAAACGACCAAAAAAATAAATGGTGGGCTATAATGAAATCAAAACCTCGTATTTAGATGTACCTCTAGTAGACATTCCATTTCAAGAAGAAATTGGTATTGCCGAGACTTCAAGGATAGATTTTGATGTTCAAGACATTGGAACTCTCATTCATGAGTCAAGCAAGTTAAAATTGGTAGACATTCACGGGAGGAGTAGTATTGTAGATGAAGATTAAAATAATGAAGATGAAGAAGAGGCCGAATCGGAGTCCAATGGGGAGGAAGAAGAAGAATTTGAATTGGAGTCCGATTAAAAAACGTAGAATATTTAATTGGTAATTTGTTTAAGTAACTTGTTTGTTTCTTTAATTGGCAATTTCTATTTACATAACATTATTTGTAAATAACTTGTTTGTTTCTTGTTCTCTTAATCTATGTTTGAGTAAGTTATGTTTAAGTAACTTTGTTTCTAAATAACTTGCTTGTTTATTTTTGTCGATATATAACTTTAAATAACTTTCTTTTTAAGTAACTTTCTTAAATTGTTTAATCTTTTATATTACAGATAGTACATAGGAGTAAGATGAGGGCTCACCCGGCAGCACTTCTAATCCGGTGCTCCTACTTCGGTTTTGATGGCTTTTACTCTGGCTTCTATTCCTCTTGGGACATCTCTTTCTCCAGCAGCAGCTTCTACACCTCTAGGGACGTCTACTCCTCAGGTAGCAGCTTCTAAACCCCGGCGACCTTGACTCTATTTCCACAGCTACCATATTCGAGTCTTGCACCAACATATACTCATTCGACTTCATCTAGTGCAGGGATGTCATCGGCACCTGCCCCTTCATCTGCCCCTTTATTTGCCCCTCTATTCGTGGGTGTTGTTCACTCTCACATCCTTATGTTACTGACGATGATAGGTAAATGTCTCAGCCTTGAATTATTAATGTTTTATTGAATTGTTGTTTGTTAAACATCTGGAAAATATGTTTGTTACATATAGTATTGTTGTTTTGTTAAACTTTGAATATATATTTGTTAGATATGGAATAACTTGTTAAACTTTGATATGGAATGAGTGTTATGACTATATTATTATATAATTGATTAAATTGGAATTGTTTTGTACTTGTTGTTTTATGTGCCTAGGGATTGTTAATTTTATAGGAGAAATTCTGTTAATTTTTTTTTTTTTTGAAATTAAACGTCTCTATTTTTTTCTTAAACTCTTTACTTTTTAAAGTAACATTAATTAGATTTAGTTAATTAAATGATTTGTATTTAAACATTTGCAGAACTTCAACACGCAATCGGACTGTGCAAAGGTGATTACTGAAATCATGAAGGCACTTTTTGTTGAGGCACATCCGAGTTTTGGGAAGGTCCCAAATAGAATGAAGAACATGTGGTATAAACATTTGTATTTAAACATTTGCACAACTTCAACAAGAAATCGGACTGGAAAAGGTGATTACTGAAATCATGAAGTTACTGCAATCATGAAGGCACTTTTTGTTGAGCCACATCCGAGTTTTGGGAAGGTCCAAAATAGAATGAAGAACATGTGGTATAAAGAGTTCGAGGTAAGTGTTTATACAAAAGTAACTACGTGAACTTTTTAAAATATATAAGCTTATATTGATTAACAAGTTATACTTTGGTTGCAGAAGATGAATCGATGGGACCCGATGCATAAGCGTGCCATTTGGGATGCTTGGTATAGACGGGTCTTGTTACGATACAGGGACTTTATGTACAAGGTGCGGACCTACGGGTGTCAGCCTGATTGAATGACTAACGCAGTACACGAGTCTTTTTGATGAATGGGGCTTGAGGGCATACAAGAAGAGGAGGGATGCAGCACAAAAACCATCTGTAGGGGCGTAGTGTCTAGGGGCTTGGCAAGCATATCGGCGGGTCTAGGTCTTCTATTGAGTGGGTAAGTCAATTTGGTTTCCATATTTAATTATTAATAGTTTTGGTAACTTAAACCATATTTTCTTATAACCTATAGTTTTTTTTAATTTCCTTTATATTTGAAAACTGATTTATGTTTGCAGCGGGAGAAGATGGGCAGGTCTTCGCACAGTCTGAACTGTATGTCCTAGTGCATCAATAAGAGATAGTAGGTTGATACACGATCCGACTAGTTTTCGGTTACGTTCCTTAATATGTTTAAACCAATCCTCATCTTATGCTTATTGTGTATTGCCTAACAATAACTTATTAATGTCTTTTTTTTATAGGCCAAATATCAGGTCCTAAAGGCAAATACAGAACGTCTTCATATTGAGACTAGCTTGCCAATAACGAGCAGTTGATGTTCAAGGGTGCCGATGGAAACAACATGGGCCATGTCTATGGTTTCGGCTCATATTCTGCAGTCGTTACCGCGGAGCGCCAGGGAGGCAGCAGTAGTTCCATGTCTTCAGTTCCTTCGGTATCTTCTGCAGTAGTCCACGAGGCCTATATCAAGAAGAAGAGGAGGTTGTGGGGATATATGCCACAGGCATAGGAGCGATTTGCCAGCTTCATGACATCATTCGCATCTCAATGTGCAGTGCAGCTGGATTCGGTACCCACTCTCTTTCCTCCTTTCCCTGCGCTGAATGATGACACCACATCTCAGCTACCGACCGGTCCACCCACCTCCACCTTCACCAACTTCTACCTAGACTTTATGATATTTTTTTATATATTTGACATTTGATATTACATTATGTATTTCGAATTTTTATATATTTTTATTTGATATATATGTAACTATATACATTCTACTAAAATTTAGTTGATTGTATTATAGATGTTTTTGTTGATTTTATATTGTTTGTGGTTGCTGTTGTTTTTTAATTTCAGGTGGATAATTATAATTATTAATAAAATATTTTTAAAAAAAATAAAAGTTACCGATTGACTTCGACAGATATTCGGTCAGTAAAAATTATTTTTCATAAAAAATTAACTTAACGGCAGAATTTCTGTCAATAAATAAATTTACCGACTGAACGCTTCGGTTGGTAAATACGAAAATTCGATTGCTACCTTAATATTTAACTTACATTTTTAATTGAGAAAAATAAAGTCACCGTCCAAAAACTCAGTCGATAACCTAGCTATTCAATAGGAAAATGTTACTAATCGATGTTTTATTTCGTCATATCCAATTACCGACAAAAATATAGCAACTGACTGTTTCAGTTGGTAATTGACTTTTACCTACTGATTAGTGACCGATTGGTCAGTCACTAAAAGGCTAACTTTTTGTAGTGTTTATTTAATATATTTGATTGTGAGGAACATTAAAAGGTTCCAAGTATGTTTATGAGTTAGAATATCTAAATCAAAACTGGAAGATTAGGAGTATGGAAAACTCAATCACTATACATTATTTGTGATTGTTCTTTACATTTGACACTTCTTTTGATATCCTTCTGTAGTTAGTTCGTTCATGTGAAGAAGGGCGTATGCAAAGACAAAATTCTAGTTGCGGATTAGTTGCTTCTTTCCCCTCATTGGATTGTTTTCGTAGATTGCAGTTTTAATTCTTCCCCTAATTCCTCAATTAAACACTCTTCTTAAACATCTCTGTCAAGAACTAAAAGATATTAAGATAAATCTTTATAAGCTAGTTTTGTTATGTGATTGCATATTGAGAGCAACATTGCTTAAAGGGCCCTATTTTTATCTACTGTGAAGAAATTTTTTTGTATTTTATATGATTTGCTATATGGGAAAGTTTAGGTTTAAATTTTTTTCCTTCTCTCCCAAGAAGTACAATCTACTTTCAATCTGTTTATTAGACTTTTGTTTAAAAAGTAAAATACAACAGGTTACTAGAGTTTGTAACTAAAATTTCAAGAAGATCATTAGGAAAAAGGTGAAATTTTAAGGAGTAACTATCACTATCTCTACTATGATAAAATATGGAAAGGGGTAATGAATGATTAACACTTTGTTGGTTTCTTACTTTTTTGAACTACCTAAAAATTTCTTTGTTCAGATGAATTATTACTTTTGACTGTAATGAAATAAAGCTTTTATATAACTAGACAATAATAGCAGTAATATAGTTAAATGGGTAGTATTGAACAGTAAATGAATAGAATATATTAGTGAGGGATTACAAGAGGGAGTTGAAGATAATTTTTAATTAATTACTATAATAAAAGAAGAGATTTTTTTGTTAAATTAATAGTTATTTTAAAATTACATAAAAAATAATAAAAATTACTTGAGGTAAATAAAGTTAGATAGAAATATAATAAAAATTCCTTCAAGTTTATAAGTAAAAGAAAAATGAATTTATAGAATTAAAATATTTTGTTTTCAACACATAAATTAAAAAATATTAAACAATTTAATATTCAAGGAAAATAAATAAATAATAAAAATATCCGAACAACTATTAATTAAAGTTAACTAAACTAAAGTTAACCTAGGAACATTATTTGTAAATTTATTTTAATATAAAAGTAAAAAGTATTTATTTAGGAGTAAATAATTTGCATAAGAGATAGTACAAATTAGATAAAGAAAATAATAAATTGTGAGAATTATTTATAAAATACATTAAATACAGACAAAAAAAAGAATTTTTTAGGAAGATTTTAACATGCAAAATACAATTTTGTTTTACAAACTTTGTTCAAGTGAATATTCATAAACTCTATAAACTTCATGAGACAATTCTAAATATCAAACAGACAATTGAGTTAGTAGTAAAAGAGTTTTAAACATTAATTTAAAGAGAAACATATAAGACAAGAATTTGATATGTAAGAAGGCTTTTAATAATATTCTACTATAGCATATTAATCATTAGCACTTTTCAGGTATGTTTCCTCATGATTACCATTAAAATCATTTAAATTAAAAAGTAACCGCTAAAACACCCCATAAGTAAAACCATACTTGACATAGTGTATAATTAATGAGACAACTCCAAGTACTAAATGCACAATGGAGTTAGTAAAATAAGAACTCGAAATATTAAAGAGATAAATGAATTACGAAAAAATGTTCCAAATATAAAGATAAAAATGAAAATTATTGAAAATGGAAATATAACTTTTGAAAAGTTATCATTAAAAATAAACCAGAAAAATATATAGTAAATTTAATTTTATCAAAACTTTATTGCGTGCATCATTACTAATTTTATTAAACATAACTTGGTCTCAGTGTTTTAGTTACGTTGCTATTTCGAGCGAATGAAGTGATTAATGCTTTAAAGCACATGAAATGGAGAAAGGCCCTAGGGCAGATGGGATTCAGGCTTGTTTATTATACAAACTAGTCAGAAATCCGTGCTCTGCACGAAAATAAAATCTTTATAATAAAATAATATACATATATAATATTCTATTTTTCTATCTAAAATGTTAATAAACTGAAATAATTGAATATTAAAAGAAAAAAAGGTATAGTAACTCATAATATTTTTTCTAGCTTTAAATATTATTCTAAATTTTATATTTTTCTCCTTCCCAAATTGAACCTAAAAGGATCCTCTTCAAAAAAAAAAAAAAATATATATATATAGATTCTGACACATTGTGGAATACAATCACTAAAATACTTTTGGACATCCTCAATCATGGAAACAATATAACCTGTTTAAATGACATTACTATTGTTCTTGTTCATTAAGTAAAAAAAAATCCTTCCTCTATTGGTGAAATGGTTCTCGTTGGTGCCGTGACATTAGAATTAGAATGGGAACTTTTCTTTCCAATTTTTTCGCTTGGAATAGACATTACAAGTTTTATTAAATAAAATATATTACAAAATTAAACGAATTAAAACTTTAAAAAAGAATAAAAGTAATAAAAAAAGTCATACGCTTGTGCAACAGTCTTCAACCTAAATAATACATAACAAAAATTCAAGTAGTAATAGAAAAAAAATAGAGATTGAGAGTGAGTATTAGAGTAATATCTTTTTTATTTTTAGTATTTAGTTTAGTATTTTACTAAAAAATTATATATTTATATATAAATATATATAATAATAGGGATGTGTGGGGCTGGAAAGAACCGGATTCTTGCAACCAACTCATCCCTATGTTTTGATGCAAAATTCATTCCCATCCCTATCTAAATCCCCAGTCAAAACAAAAGTCTGACGGGTATAGAGTTCGAACGAGTGATTATATAGTTGGACCCGCCCCATTGTCATCCTAATAACAAATCCGTTACTAACCTAGCAAAAAAATAAAAATAAAAATCAATTAGTCACAATGGAAAAGAATCAGTTATTTATTAAAAACAAGACAACGAAAAAAAAGGACGGTAGTATTTAAAAAAAAATTTGAGGTATTAGCTTCCAAATCTTTTTTTTCATTTCTAATTTTAATGTCCTTGTTATGAGGGGCATATTCGAACATATCCAAATCCTCTAGTACATATTTTACGATACTCTTTAATATACTTCTTTTTATGGAAAATTTCTTTAAAATTTATCTTTTACGGTTTAGTGTTTATCTTTTTTCTACAGTATTTATATTAATAAAAAGAGTGTAATAAAGAATGTATTAGAAGATGTACTAGTTGATTCCAGTTGCACCAAATTTAAGCTCCAGTTGATTTACTGTTTTTAGTATGGTGTAGTTTTTTCTGTTAAAGTTCAGAATTTTCTTTTTGGAGAAGAAGTGGGACCTGTATTAAAAAAATTGAGTAAAAACTAAAAATTATAGCAATCCAAGTAGAGTCTTAGTGTTTTCTTTGAAAAAAAAAAAAGAGACTCCAAGGAACACACCAAAATGTCACTTTATTTCAGTGTTACTATTCATTATGCCCAATGTTAATAATGTCATATTTACCATTTATATTTTTTCCATGTTACTTTTGTATTATTTCTTCATTTTAACTTATTTACATAACTTGGTAAATAATTAATTTAAAATATAATTTACTTTACATAAAATATACCATTACAAAGATCTCATTAGGACTTTCAAGAGAAGAACAATATTAAATATACAATTTAATTTATTTTTAAGACTTATCCATATTTCTATTTTATAAATATTTAAGACTTAAAAATTAAAATAAAGTACATATAAACTTAAACTTAGAAGTAAAATAGATCACAATATTCATTAAAAAGAAAATTGAAATCAAGCTAAACATTAAAAAACATACACGAGATTACAATCAAACTAAATAAAATTACAACCAAATTAAAAAAGTAAAATTAAAATACTTAGAAATATTAATCTAATGTAACCAATTAATAAGTATATAGACGACAAAATAATATGTTACTCATTATAAAGAACAAAAAAAAAAATCAATTAGGCAAAAGTATTTCCAAAAAAAAAATAAAATTAGGCATTAGCTTCCAAACCTTTTTTTATCCCCACGAGAAAAAATTCTGTTATGGACCCGGTCCATATCTTCAATTGTGGACTATGTGGTTTGTATGAGGCCACATAACCCTTCCTTCTTGTTAATCTTATCTCTAAAATTGGAGACACAATTAATTGCGGAAAGTGATGTGGTTTAATGCTGATGGATGAGTAAGAACATAAGTCGGTCCATATCAAAATTTAATTTCCTCTTATTAGGAGCATATTAGGAAAACAAGAAATCCTATTCATACACACAATAAAAAACACTTAGAAAATAAGACCCGATCCCTATGCACTTTTGTCCGTATTTGCCCTCCCTAACTTCTCATTCTTCTGTTACTATTCGCTTTTTTTGTCCTTGCTGTTTTGTTTTTGAAAGTTTCAATTTTCATCTCTCTCATCTCTTCTTAAGTGATTCGCTTAAGATATATATATCTATGGAAACTTGTAGGCAGGTATATAATTTGAGAAGGGTAGAGGAAGAAAATCGTTTGTTCTTTCATCATCCGAATACAAGAGGATACAGATTCAAAGTATATTCATCTTGTTCATAAATTCACTTGGAAGTACATCCATATGTGAATATCATTTTTGGATTTTTTTTTCACCACCATTCGTGATTTTGTATTTCATGGGCGCATGCATGATCATCGGTGGAGGAAGGGGGCTTTTATATTTTTTGGGGTCATTTTTTTTAATCTAATTCATCGTTCGTGTTTTCATGGTTAATTGTTTGGAGCCTTCCTTTTCTTGGGTGAATTTTAGAGGCCACTACTAGGTAAGGTGGCATAGGAGAAGGGGGAGGGGGGGAGGGAAGCAGAAACTTGATTCCCTTTTCATGATGAAACTAAGTACAATGGCGTCAGGGTATAAAATTTTTTTCCCAAATTTAGGCGAGGAAATCTAGGGGTTAGGTGTATATTTGGGCCTTTAATTGTGGTGCTTTGATTTTGAGGGTACAAATTCATTCTACAACATGGGATGGGAGCGACACCTTTGTTTGATAAAATAATTTAAATCTATTGAATTAAGTGTTGAATAAGTGTATTTGATAACGATTTTTGTAAACTATGATCGTATTTGATTTTAAGATATATTTAATTTTTGTAATAAAGTTTTAGTGAAATTCTTTTACTTAACTCTGAAATATGAATATTTATATTGTTTATCAAATTATTATACTTATATATAATTATCACTTATTAATTAATTAAACATTTAAATTCATATTTTATTTTTTAGATTTAGTGTTCAAACTTATTGAAGAATTAAACAGTTAAACATTTTAAACTTTATACTTCCATAGAGTAGTTAGGAGGTCTTTGGTAATTAGATAGGTATTTAAGAATTACACAGAATATAATTAAAAAAAATACACTAAGTTTGTAAATAAAAGAAATAATAAATTTTGGAAAGTTAAGACATTTTGTCCATAAAACACATATTAAAAATGTTAAACAAGTTAAAATTTAAAATTATATATAACTAATAAAAATATAAGAATAACTAATGACAAATTAAAGTTAACTAATAGTAAGGAAGGTTAAGAATTACATGAAGAAAAATAAGCTTGAAAGAATTATTTGTAAAGGCATTTAAATAAAGAAGTAAAAAATTGTAATATTTAGGAATTAATCGCACAGTAGATAATGAAAATCACATAAAGAAAATAATAACTTTTGAGAATTATTTCTAAAATATATTTAACACATACGAGAAAGAGAATATTTTATTTTGTAAATACATAAAGAATTAAATAGAGAAATAAGTTATTTGAAATAATTATATTTAAAGTACATTTTAACATATGGAAGAAAAAAAAAATTATTTCATAAATTCTGCAGAACTCATGAGACGATTCCAAATACTAAATGGGCAAATGAGTTAGTAGGGAGAGAATTCCAAATATTAAAAAGAAAAATGAATTTTTTTTAAAATAAAGAGAGAATTTAGTATGTAAGAAGGTTTCTAATAACATTCTAATAATATATTAATGATTAGTAATTCTCAGGTATATTTCCTTATATGATTACCATTAAAATCATTAAACTATCAAAGCAACTAACACGACCCCATAAATAAATCATAATTGAAATAGTTTATAGTGTTAAATGGGCAAATGAGTAAGTAAAAAGGGAATTCAAAATATTAAAAAGATAGATGAGTTAAGAAAAAATATTCCAAATACTAAAGATAAAAATTAAAATTATTGAAAATAAATTAAATATAACTGTGATGGAAAAGATACCATTGAAAATAAACCAAACAAAATATATAATAGACTTAATTTTATCAAAACTCTATTACGTGTGAATGCACGTAGATACTACTACTAGTATAGTAAAAGAGCACTGGTTTTACACTTTTTTCCTGGACATATAAAGTCATGTAGTCCTATCGCATTGTAACATGCTTATGCTATCAGTTTTGATAGTGAATGTCTTCTTACTTTATATAATGTGTGTAGTGTGTCAAGCATCCTATTTAGCTTGCAGGCACTATTGTTCTCAGAAAATAGATGATTTTATAATGGTGGTAAAAGTGCAGGAAGTAGGGTAGAGTAGAGCCTTCGATTCATATTGAAGCTATGGGTTTTCGGAGGAAAAATTCTATTTGCTGATTAGTTGCTTGTTTCCCCTTCTTAGATTGTATTTCCTAGATTGTAGTTTTACTAGTTCTCCTATTCCTCAATAAATACTCTTCTTACACTTCTCAGTCAAGAACGGAAAAATATTGAGACAAACCATTATAAGCTAGTTTTATTATGTGATTGCATATTGGGCAACATTGCCTACAGAGCACTAATTTCATTTATTGTTAAGAAAGTCTTTCATATTTTATGTGATTTGCTATACAGGGAAGTTTGGGTTTAAATTTCTTTTTTTTTTTTCCCCTTCTCTCTAGAGAAGTACTAGACTTTTGTTTAAAATCCTACTTCCAATCCATTTATTAGACTTTTGTTTAAAAAGTAAAACACAATAGATTATTAGAGTTCGTAACTAATTTTCAAAAAGATCATATATATATATATATATAAGGAGCTGAAATTTCAAAAAGTAACTATCTCTATCTCTACTCTAATAAAGTGTGGAATGTGGTCGTGGATGATTTACACTTGGTTGGTTTCTTACTTTTTTGAACTACCTAAAATGTTCTTTAGTTAGATAAATTATTATATTGAGTGTAATGAAATAAGGTTTTTGGTGTAGCTAAACAATAATAGTAGTAATATAGAGAATATTGAACAATAAATGGATAGAATATACAAATATTGAACAATAAATGGATAGAATATAATAATAAGGGTTTAATTACATATAGTAGTTGTAGAGATGTTTTAATTAATTACCATAATAAAAGAAGATACTTTTTGTTAATTTCATAATTAGTTGAAAATTACATAAAAAATAATAAAAATTACATGAAGTAAATAAAGTTAGATAGAAGGATAATCGAAATTCCTTAAAGGTATTAAGTAAAAGAAATAATGAATTCAGAGAGTTAAAATATTTGGTTTGCAACACATAAACTAATAAATAATAAACAAATTAATATTCAAAATAAATAAATAAATAATAAAAATACAAGAATAACTACTAATTAAAGTTAACTAAATTTATCAACAAAAAAATTAAAGTTAACTAATGTTAGAGAATGATAAGAATTGTATGGAGAAAGATGAACCTAGAAACATTATTTGTAAACCTATTTAAATATAAAAGCAAGAAATTATTTATTTAGCAATTAATAATTACAAAAAAAGGATAATAAAAATTAGATTAAAAAATAATAAATTGTGAGAATTACTTTACATAGAATAATAAATTATTTAAGTTCTATTTGATTCGTTTTTTTTTAGTAAAGTGTTGTTTATTCTGTTGATAGTGTTCATTTTAATTTACTTACATAACTTGTTAAATAATTAATTCAAAAAGTCTATTACTTTACATAAAATATACCATTACAAAGATCTCATTAAAACCTTTAAAATAAGAACAATATTGAATATAAAATTTAATTTACTTTTAAGACTTGTCCATATTTCTTATTTATAAATATTTTAGGACTTAAAAAAATAAAATACATATAAACTTAGAAGTAAAAGAAATCACCATATTCATTAAAAAGAAAATTAAAATCAAACTAACATAAAAAAAAATACACAAGATTACTATCAAACTAAATAAAATTACAACCAGATTCTAAAAGTAAAATTAAAATATTTAGAAATATTAACTTAACGTAAGCAATTAATAAGTATATAGACAACAAAATAATATGCTACTCATTAAAAAGAAAAACACAAAATAATCAATAAGTAAAAGTATTTCAAAAGAAAATAAAAATTACGCATTAGCTTCAAAACTTTTTTGTCCTCATGCAGGAAAATTTTGTTATGGACCATATCTATATCTCCATTTGTGGACTATGTGGTTTATATGAGGCCACATCACCCTTCCTTTTTTTGTTCTTATCTCTAAAATTGGAGACGCAATCAATAGCAGAAAGTTATGTAACTTAATATTGGTCCATAAGTGAGAACGTAGACCGAATCTATAACAAAATTTAATTTCCTCTTATTAGGGGCATATTAGGGAAACAAGAAATACAATACATACACAAATAAAAAGAAATACCCCCAAAATCAGACCCGATCCCTCTGCGCTTTCGTCCACATTCTCATGGTTTAGAGGGTACCGTAAAATGTAAAGAGATTGTAAAACCTCTGCTATCTCCAATTCTCATAAATTTATTGCTTTTGGATCTGCTCTGCCTTTCACAGTTTCTTTGATTTCATTATTTATTTATGCTTTTTTTTTTTTTTGCAGTGAGTTTGTTTCTTTGACTCTGGTTGCAGATTTTGGCATACTCAAACATAAATCTCCCCAAAAACTTGAATTCAAACTCAAGTAGAGAGCCTTCAGTAGCTGCACAATATTAATGTTAATGTCTATTCTTAAGTTTCCCCATATCTTTAGGACACTTCATATATATGCTCTCCAGGTTTTTTTTTTCCTTTGTCGCATTGTGCATTTTTTTACTTGTCACATTGTAGAAATAATGTAACATTTAATAAATTTTTTCTCACTATCCTTTTCCAAAAAAACAAATTTCAATCCTTCTAATGGAACTTGTAGAAATAATAATGAGGTAAGAGGTTAATTTAAAAGGCATTTTAGTCTATATAAGGAAAAACATCTAATGTTTTACGTTTTTTTAATATGTGTGATGTATAAAATATGCCAACTAATAAAAAAACGGAGATAGTGCTAGACTAGACTGCTCAACTAAAACCCAAAATTTTACTCTTTTGTAATGGATTATGATTACCCTTTTTGTCCATTCATGCTGCAAAACATGCACGCTCGGTTTAAATCCATAAACATGATTATTTGTGCTGTGGCAACTTTATTTTTATAACATAATTTCCTCTTTTGTATTTTATAGTGGCTATTTGATTGGATACAGTGTAGAGCTGACAGAAGTGTTTGGTGATTTAAGAAGTGGTTTCCTTCTTTGCCCCCCGTTGATCCTTCTTTGGCAGGTAAAGTTTTCCCTTTGTTCGGTTTTGTGATTTATATGTGTACTATAGTATCTGGAATTATAGTAGGTGTCCTTCTTTGCAATAGTATCTTGAATTACATCTAAGAGAAACATGCCCAAGTTTCAGTCAAGTATCTTGTATAGGGGAGACATTATAACAATAGCTTATCTGACTTCTTGTAAGGAAATGAAAACATCATCTAATGAACTTAATATCGAAAGCGTGAAACAAAATTTGTAATGGATTTCTCGGCACAGAAATAAAATTTCCTTGTTAGTCATTTCAATGAAATTACATGGAAGAGGATGAGACTTCATATGATAATGATTGATTTATACTGTATGGACTTCGATGCTCTTTTATTTCCTCTATAAATCAATAGTTGGATTATACTCTCTAATCTCTGGTGCTCTTTTATATAACTGAGTAACTTTGTCATGTGTCTAACACATTTTGTTTGCTCTTCTGTAATGTCCTGTGCTTCCTATCCATTTCATTTGTTTACTATTATAGAACATGATAACACTTTAAAAGGCAATTAATATCTTAACTTATTCAAATAATTCCCTGTTATGTAGTGAGATAATACCCTCCTCTATTTATCATCAATCCATATCCATATTTGTCCACTATCTTGGATGTTATCCTTGTTTAACTGTATAGACTTATATATCTAGTTTCCTTACGAACATGTCTTCCTTGTCATATAATCACATCTTGATGTAAAATGTTGACATAAAATAGCTTGCAGGCATCTTTTCTTTCTCATGTATATTTTGAAATGAATATGCTTTCATAAATCCAAAAGATATTTTGAGTTTCTGGACATATATATCTGAGTCTCTAGAGTCTGAAATAACTTACCATGAATATTTCTTGACCATGAATTACCAGAATTTCCTTTCCTTTTGTTGTATTTTACTTTCTAAGGTTTTAAGTTATTTCATAGATAATATTTTGATGTTTTGTTTCACCATAGACATGCAGGAGGATAGAAATGAGGGTGCTGCTGATGTAGCAGACTTAGTGGATGGTTGTAAGTTGGGAAATTATTTTCTCACTCTCAATGAAGAAATCCGAATCATATGCAAATATTTTGGAATCGTGCAGCAGGAGATAAAGCACGTTTACCAGATCTAGTATGTATACAAAATTTTACATGCGAAGCAGGTAGTATTAATCTGGAAACTCTTGAGGATTCCCTCATAACTAGGGAGAAGAACTGACTTAGTCAAGCAGTGCACAGTTAAATCAAGAGTAGACTCCATTATCAGTTGCATCAGCTGCAAGACATGAAGAACCATTATTAGATCATGCGGGAAAAACATTGAATGATAAAAATATTAAGAGAAAAAGAAGTGCTGAAAAGAGCTTAAAACATAAGTGCTCTGATGTCGGTAGTAGTGATGTTGCAGTGTGGGCATAGTATGTGTCCCTCTCGACCAAATGATAGTACTATTGGCCCAATAAAGGGCTGCTAAGCGACTTCAAAATATTGTCATTGAGCAGACCCTAGCATCACGCGCTGGACATGATCACTCAAAGAATGGAAATCATAATAGGGAAAACACAGAGGACACTGGTGCTCCTAACAGGCCATATAATTTAGCATACTTTAGTGAAGTAATTGCTGATGAGAACATTTTCGAGTGCAAAGAAACAGATATTTAGGTTGATGATACCAAGAGGAGGAATGATCATGAAGTTAGAAAAAGCCTACTAGAAAGATTCTGACCACGTCAAGTTTTTGGGTCTACAAAGAAGATACTTGAAACAGTTTGGAAGAAATTTAAGAGAAAGAATTTGTTTTAAAAAAAGATTGACTATATGAATGTTCTTTCTAATTCTATTTTAGAGAAATTTGATGATGCATTGATTTTATAAGGGTGGTGAAACTACAAGAAGGAGGGAAGAGCCTTTAATTCATACTGAAGCTATGTCTTTTTGGAGGAAAAATCAATAATTTGTGGGCTAATTTAACTAATCCTATGTTGTTAAGAAGAAAACAAAGCCGAAGTCTATTTCCTATTAATGTGTAAGTATTGTGCAAATATTATGGGAATATATCATAGAGTTATAGAGGAGTAATCCGAGGAAAGTCTCCTGTTAATGAACCGCACTTTTCATCCTCTCTTTTCTGTTTCAGCAATTTTTAATTTTCGTCTCTCCCTCTCCTCTTCTCAAGTGATTCACTGAAGAGAGAGACAGATAATTCTGAAGCTTCTCGAACCCCTCTTTCTCTATATATATCTACTCAAGCTTGTAGGTAGGCATATCAATTGAGAAAGTCAGGGGAAGAAAATCATATGTTTTTTCAACATTAGAACAAAAGTCAATATGGATTCAGTGTATGATAATCTTGTACATAAATTCATTTGGAAGTACATTTCATCTGTGTTGTCATATTCGGCTTTTTTTCACAACCATTCATGATTTTTTGTTTCATAGGTTCACTTTCCTGTCGTGCACATGTATGATCATTCACAGAGGCGCGGGGGGTTTTACTTGTTTTTTTAGTTATTTTTTAATCTAGTTTATTGTTTCGTGTTTTCATCGTTAATTGTTTGGAGTCTTCCATTTTTTGGGAAAATTTCTGTGCCTACCGCTAGATAGGGCAACGTCGGAGGAGTGGGGAAAACCGAAGTCTTGTTTCCCATGATAAAAATAGTAAGATGGTATAAAAATTGAAGGAAGAGAGGGATGTGCTTTATAGTTCACAAGATGAGAGGGGCGAAGTGGGTAGTATTAATTTCGAAACTCTTGTGGATGTTCCTCATAACTAGGGAGAAGAACTGCCTTAGTCAAGCAGTACAGTTATATCAAGAGAAGACTCCATTATAAGTGGCATCAGTGGCAGGACATGAAGAAGAATTATTAGATAATGTGGCGAAAACATTGAATGTAAACAATGTTAAGGGAAAAAGAAGTGTTAGAAAGGGCTCAAAACGTAAGAGCTCTGATGTCGGTAGTAGTGATATTGAAGTATAGGCATAGAATGTATCCCTCTTGACCAAAGAATGGTACTACTGGCCGAATCAAGGGATGCTAAGAGACTTCAGAATATTGTCATTGAGCAGACCCAGTATCAAGTGCAGCACACGATCACTCAAAGGAGGGAAATCAGAATAGGGAAAACACATAAGGACATTGGTGCTCCTAGCATGTCATATAATTCAGCATCCCCTAGTGAAGTAATTACTTATGAGAAAAGGTTGGAGTGCAAGGAAACAAATATTTAGGTTGGTGATACCAAGAGGAGGGAGGATCATTAACCCAGAAAAGGTCTACTAGAACGATTCTGATTACGTCAAGTTTCGGAGTCTAAAAAGAAGTGGAGGAAATCTAAGAGAAAGAATTTGTTCAAACAAAATATTGACTATATGAATGTTCTTTCTGATTCTATTTTGGAGAAATTTGATGATGCAGTGATTTTATGATGGTGTTGAAAATACAGGGAGGGTAGAGCCTTCCATTCATAGTGAAGTTGTGGGTTTTCGAAGGAAAAATCAATATTTTGGGTGCTAGTTTTGCGAATCCTAAGTTGATAAAAAGAAAACAAAGCCGAAAGCTATTTCCTAGTAACGTGCAAATATTGTGCAAATATTATGGGATTAACTACATCATAGAATTATACAAAGAGGAGTAAGTCTCCTGTTAATGAACCGCTCTTTTCTTCCTCTATGTTCTATTTTTGCAATTTCTAATTTTCATCTCTCTGTCCTCTCTAGAGTGATTCGCTGAAGCGAGAGAGACATATAATTCAGAAGCTTCTCCACCCACTCTTTCTCTGTATATATCTACACACACTTGTAGGCAGGTATATAAATTGAGAAAGGTAAGGGAAGAAAATCGTTTGTTATTTCATGATTAGAATACAAGGTGATAAAGATTCAGTGTATGATCATCTTGTTTGTAAATTTATTTTGAAATACATTATCATCTGCGTTGTCATTTCGACTTTTTTTTTTTTTTTTTTTTACAGCCATTTGTGATTTGTGTTTCGTGGGACCATTGTTCGCATCGTGCACGTGTATAATCATTCATAGAGGGGATAGGGTTTTTACTTTTTTTTTTTGGGTTATTTTATTATCTAGTTCCTTGTTTCATGTTTTCATAGTTAACTGATTAAGCTCTTCCAATTTATGGATAAATTTATATGGGCCGTCGCTGGGTAGGGTGGCATGGGAGGAAGAGGGGAAAGGGGAGTCATGTTTCCTATCTCTCATGATAAAACTAGTACGATAGTGTATAAATTGAATGAAGAGAGGGATAGGATGGAAAGCAATATTTGTTGGAGCTCACTAGATGAGAGGGGCGAACTGGGTAGTGTTAATTTGGAAACGCTTGAGGATGTCCCTCATAACTAGGCAGAAGAACTGCCTCAGTCAAGCAATGCACAGTTAATCAAGAGTAGACTCAGTATCAGTGGAATGATAAGGATTTTGAGAGGAAAATAAGTGTGAAGAAAAGCTAAAAAGGTAGGAGCTCTGATGCCTGTAGTAAGATGTTGAACTATGGGCGTAGAATGCCTCCCTGTCGCCAAAGAATGGTACTACTGGCCAAATCAAAGGCTGCCAATCGACTTAAGAGTATTGCCATTGAGCAGACCCTAGTATCAAATGCAAGACATGATCACTCAAAGGTTGGAAATCAGAATAGGTAAAACACATAGAGACATTGGTGTTCCTAGCATGTCATATAATTAAGTATCCGTAGTTAAGTAAATACTAATTAGAACATGCTAGAGTTCAAGGAAACATATATTTAGGTTGATGATACCAGTAGGAGGGATGATCATGAAGTGAGAAAAAGCCTACAAAAACGATTTTGACCACGCCAAGTTTCTAAATCTACAAAGAAGATACTTGAAACTGTTTGGAAGAAATCTAAGAGAAAGAATTTATTTTAAATATTGAATATATGAATATTCATTCTAATTCTCTTTGGGAGAAA
Source organism: Catharanthus roseus (assembly GCA_028651295.1). NCBI lineage: Eukaryota > Viridiplantae > Streptophyta > Magnoliopsida > Gentianales > Apocynaceae > Catharanthus > Catharanthus roseus. Next base: position 515,718 of record JAPQWS010000130.1, read on the forward strand.
TCTGATGATGCATTGATTTTATAAAAGTTGTGAACATACAAGTAGGAGGGTAGAGCCTTGCATTCGTATTGAAGCTATGGGTTTTCAGAGGAAAAATCAATAGTTTGGGGGCTGGTTTAGATAATCCTATGTTGTTAAGAAGAAAACAAAGCCGAAGGCTATTTCTTTTTAATGTGCAAGTATGGTGCAAATATTGTGGGATTAACTATATCAAAGAGTTATATGGAGAGGAGTAATCCTAGCAAAGTCTCCTATTAACGAACCACTCTTTTCGTCCTCTCTGTTCTATTTCTGCAATTTTCAATTCTCATATCTCTCTCTCCTCTTCCCAAGGGAGTCATTGAAGAAAGAGAGACATATAATTTCAAGGCTTCTCCACCCCAGTCTCTCTCTCTCTCTCTCTCTCTCTCTCTCTCTCTCTCTCTCTATATATATATATATATATATAATTTCAAAGATTCATTGATGAAAATCGTTCATTTTTTCATCATCAGAACACAATGCAATATAGGTTCAGTGTGTGATCATCTTGTTTGTAAATTCATTCAAAAGAACATTCCCATCTATGTTAACATTTTTGGCTTTTTTCTCACAGCCATTCGGGATTTTGTGTTTAATAGGTTCATTATTTGTGTCATGCACATACATGATCATTCAAGGAGGCGCGGGGGCTTTTACTTTTTTTTTTAGGTTATTTTTTTTAATCCAGTTCGTTTTTTCGTAATTTCATAGGTAATTGTTCGGAGTCTTCCAATTTTTGGGTAGATTTCTATGGGTAGCCGCTGGGTAGGGTGAGATGGGAGGAGGGGGAAAGTAGAGTCTTTTTACCTTCTCTGATGATAAAACTAGTACTATGGTATATTAAGTGAAGGAAGAAAGGGATAGGATGAAAAGCAGTGTTTGTGGGAGCTCACAAGATGAAAAGGGCAAAGCGGGTGGTATTAATCAGGAAACTCTTGAGGATGACCATCATAACAAGGTAGAAAATTGCCTCAGTCAAGCAGTTGACAGTTACATCAATAGTAGACTCCATATCAGTGGCATCAGCAGCAGGACCTAAAGAACAATTATTAGATAATGCTACAAAAACATTGAACGATGAGAATGTTAAAGGGAAAAGATGTATTAAAAAGAGCTCAAAATGTTGGAGCTCTGATGCTAGTAGTAGTGATGTTGAAATATGGGCATATAATGTGTCTTTTTAACCAGAGAATGGAACTCTAGGCCGAATTAAGGGTTGCTAAGTGAATTCAGAATATTACCATTAAGCAGACCGAGTATCAAGTGCAAGACATGAGAACTCAAAGGATGGAAACTAGAAGGGAAAACACATAAGGACTCTAGTGCTCCTAGCTGATCATATAATTCATCATCCGCTAACGAAGTAATTACTGATGAGAATAGGTTGGAGTGTAGGGAAGAAGATATTTAGGTTAAAGATAACATGAGGAGGGATGATCATGAAATGAGCAAGAGCTTTCTAGAATGATTCCGACTGTGCCCAGTTTCTGACTTTACAAAGAAGACACTTAAAACAGTTAGCAAGAAATCCAACAGAAATAATTTATTAAAAAAATATTGACTATGTAAATGTTCTTTCTAATTCTATCTGGGACAAATCTGATGGTGCATTAATTTTATAATGATGGTTAAAGTACAAGAATAAGGGTACAACCTTTGATTCATACTAAAGCTACGGGATTTTTTGTGGAAAATCAATAGTTTAGGGGCTAATTTAGCTATCCTATGTTGTTGAGAAGAAAACATAAGCCGAAGGCTGTTTCCTATTAATATGCCAGTATTGTGCAAATATTATGGGATTAACTATATCAAAGAGTTATATAGAGAGGACTAATCCTAGAAATGTCTCTAAAATTGGAGATACAATCAATAGCGAAAAGTGATGTGGTTTAATACTAGTCCATGAGTACGACCATAGGTCGATCCATATCAAAATTTAATTTTCTCTTATTAGGGGCACATTAGGGAAACAAGTAATCTTGTTCATACACACATTAAAAAACACCTAGATAATAAGACCCGATCCCTTTGTGCTTTTGTCCATATTCTCCCTCCCTAACTTCATCTTCTTCCATTACTATTTGCTCTTTTTGTCCTTGCTGTTTTGTTTCTGCAAGTTTCAATTTTCATCTCTCTCATCTCTTCTCAAGTATTCGTTGAAGATATATATATATATATATATTTATGGAAGCTTGTAGGTAGGTATATCATTTGAGAAAGGCAGAGAAAGAAAATCATTCGTTCTTTCATCATCCGAATACAAGGGGATACAGATTCAAAGTATGTTCTTCTTGTTCATAAATTCATTTGGAAGTACATCCTTATATGATTGTCATTTTCGGCTTTTTTTTTTTCACCACCCTTCGTGATTTTGTATTTCATGGAAACATGCATGATCATCCATGGAGGGAGGGGGTTTTACTTTTTCTCGGGTCATTTTTTTTAATCCAGTTCGTCATTCGTGGTTTCATGGTTAATTTTTTGGAGTCTTCCTTTTCTTAGGTGAATTTTTATGGGCCGCTACTAGGTAAGGTGGCATGGGAGCAAGGGGAAGAAGGGGGAAGGGGGTAAGCGGAATCTTGATTCCGTTTTCATGATAAAATACGGTACAATCGTGTCAGGGCATCAAATTTTTTTTTTCCCAAATTTAGGCGTGGAAATCTAGGGGTTGCATGGGTATATATTTGGGCTAGCATTAATTTTGGTGTTTTGATTTTTAGGATACCAAAGTCATTCTACAACATGAGATGGGAGCGAGACCTTGTTTGATAAAGTAATTTAAATATATTGAACTAAGTATTGAATAAGTGTGTTTGATAACAATTTTTGTAAATTACAATTGTATTTTTTTTTTTGGATTATTTAATTGTTGTAATAAATTTTTAGTGAAATTCTTTTAATTAACTCTGAAGTGTGAATATTTATATTGTTTATCAAATTCTTACACTTATACATGATTATCACTTATTAATTAATTAATTAATTAATCATTTAAATTTAGATTTTATTTTTTAGATTCAATGTTCAAACTTATTTAAGAATTAAAAAGTTAAACAGTTCAAACTTTATACTTCCCTTTTCACTTTTATAAAAGAGGCCTTTGTCCTTCAACTATTAGGATTTATTTTCTTTTTAATGAACTAATAGATGGGTCAATTTTTTAGGCAAAAAAAGGTTTCTTTGTAAGACATTTTTGGGATGAAAAGTACGTAATTTTTTAGAAAAAATAAAGAGATAAATATAAGTTCAACTATACAATTTCCTAAATAGCATATATTCTGGTTTTAAGATCTCTTGATGGATGAAAATTCTAAATATTTTTGGGACATTACAAGGAGTGTCCATGTCCGTGGCCCCGAGCCAGAATATAATGTAATATATTCTGCATCCCTTGTACGCCACCAGAGCTTGTCCTTGTCCGATTCATGTCCAAAAACTTCTTGACTTTCTTACTTCAGCTCTTTTTGAGACTCCGTTCCTAGTGGACTTATTCCCGTGTTTGATCTCTTCCATCTCTGCCTCGCTCGTTGTCACCTATGTTGAAGAAAGGTTTGGAACCCTGTAGAGAATGAAGAGGGGCCAAGGATCTTCCTCTCAACAGTGCTTTTCGAGGCTCGACTCTCCCCCCTGAATAAGCTTCTTCTTCTAGATTGTCCTTGTTTGGTCTGTTATCCCCTGATGGAGACTCGAGAGACCTTGTGGTGTGCAAGTTCTGATTGTTACTAATATGACTCCGAAAACGCCCGAAAGCCCTAAGAAATGCATGGGAAAGAAGGTCAGATTAACCCCGAAAAAAGTTATCCAAAAATGGATTTGACCTAAAGTTTCAGGGTATGTCCGACCAAAGATTTTACCTACCCAATAGTGAAATCCTGCAAATAAAGCAAAAACGGTTTGTTCACGGTTTCGAGGGTACAATAAAATGTATTGACATGCTCTTTCTTCCACAATTTCTTTGATATTTTTTTTGGGGTATATTTATTTCCTTGATCCTTGTTGCAGATTCTGGTATACTTAACATAAAGTTGCCAGCAAACATGAATTCAAACTCTAATAGAGATCCTTCAGTAGCTGCACAATATTAATGTACGTTAATAGTTGTTCTTGAGTTTCTCCATATCTTTAGAACAATTAGATATTTTCTTCCGCTATATTTTTTTACTTGTCATATTATGATAATTCTTGTATTTTTTTTACTTCACATATCGGGAAAATAATGTAGTATCTAATAAACTCTTTCCCTTTATACCTTTCTATAAAAAATGAATTCCAATCCCTCTAATAGAACTTATAGAAATAATAATGAGGCGAGAAGTTAATTTAAAAGGCATTTTAGTTTATGTAATAAAACAAATTTAAAGTAAATCTAAATCAACAAAGAATAGATAAGCCAACAGAGATCTTCAATCTGATGTAAATATAAATATAAATATATATATATATATTCTCATTCATAAAGGGAAGAACACACGATGATGAACGAACACCCTCAGGAATTGAACCTCAAAATACCCAAAGGTACCCTCTAATAAATCTCTCAAAATAATCATTCAAGCCCCAATGATCTCACAAAATCGGTTTAGCAAATAGCCAACAAAATTTCAGTGCGAAACGCTATAGCAGCAGTATACAGAGACCCCAGAGAGACTAGAATGAAGAAGGCTAAAGAAGATCACAAGAGGAGGCAGCCAAGAAGAGAGAGAAGAGAGGAAGATGTTCATTGAATTGGGTTAGAGAAACAGAGGATTATACAGTGGTACAAAGAGAGACAAAAGGTTGGTCTCTATTAAGGCGAGAGGAAATACAATGGGTCAATCAAAGATAAACATTAAAGGGATGGTTGGTTGTTATGGGTCACCAGGGGTAGGTAAAATTTGACTCGGCATCCCAAAAATAACCCTACGCCCAAAGGTATATTTGAGGTTCAGTATAAAATCATCATTGGGCAATAACAAAGCCCAAAAGTTGTGGGCACAAATAAGGAATTCGTCCTGCATCACTTAGTATCATCGTAAAATTTCATAGTAGTTGGTGAAAGATCCTTCATAAACATGGTTTAGGATTTAGATTACTTGGGTTCAATTCTAATTGCCTAGATATATAGCAGTACAGAAGATTTGATGATATCTTTGTTTTACTATCTCTAGAGTTGAATTTTAATTGCCTAGATATATAGTTGTATGGAGAATTTGATGATATCTTTTTTCTCTATCAGAGAACCCCAAACAGGAGAAGACATGAACAATTTAGCTCCCACAATGATGGTTGACCTACTTCTTATGGATTTCACTATGGGGACTTTCCTTGTGGAGATCATTACCCTATTATTGATGCTGAAGGCCCTACACTCGACTTAATACTCCCATCTTTTAGAAGGAAAATGTATCCTCATTAATGCCATGGATTTCAATGCTTGTGGAAGAATATAGGTAGTGTGATCTTGATTGAGGATCTTTAAACTCCACATCCCGAGGGTTGTCTTACTTGATGTTTTCTGGAACCCTTCTCTTGAAAGACAAGCCATAAGCCGCGCATACAAGGCTCGGACAGAAGATATTTATTTATGTATATAATTTGATAATGTCCGGGATAACAGAAATTGAGAAGTATCAAAGGCAAACAAGGAAGGATTGAATATTTGAGCTGGTCTTTTCTTCTCCAAACGAGCACAATTATGATAAGTCTGAAATCTCAAATGATAATATTCTTGAAGTAATGGTATACCACAAAAAAGTTGCATCGGATCTTTGAGAAGGTTCTTCAACAACCAAAGAAGTTCAATGTATTCGAGAATTTTAGTTTTGTTTTCTCAAGAAATTGATCATGAAGAACTCTTTTGATTTTCCTTTCATTTATTTATTTTCTTTACGAACAAAGGACTTTTATGAATTTGAAATCAAGAATTAATAGGAAGTTGGCATTCATTCTTGAATGGAGGAGTAATTATTATTTATATTTTTCATATATGTAATATGATAACAGAACTTTATTTTCCTTTCTCTTGTGTTGATGTTTGGAGTTCTGTTGGCATTTAAAGTTTAAGCATACATTTTGCGATTATATGATTATGTGTAGAGTTTGTTTCTCCATGTGCATTGAATATATTGATGGTTTTCCAAACTAGTTTTATCATGTGCAAGATTGTTCTTATCATGTGCAGACAATGAACAAATATCTATATTGAATATATTTGGTAGAGAGTAATGCTAAAAGGTTCTAAGTATTTTTATGAGTTAGAATATCTAACTCAAAACTGGTGGTCAGAATTATAGAAAGCTCAATCACTATACATTTTTCGTGATTGTATATTTGGCAGTTGTTTTGATGTCCTTTTACAGTTTGTTCATTAATGTGAAGAAGAGCGTATGCAAAGGGTAAATTGTATTTGCTGATTTTGTTGCTTCTTTCCCCTTCTTGAATTGTATTTTCTATATTGCAGTTTTACTTGTTCCCCCATTCCTCAATAAACACTCTTCTTACACTTCTCACTCAAGAACCGAAAGATATTAAGACAAACCATTATAAGCTAGTTTTATTATGTGATTGCATATTGGCAACATTGTCTAAAGAGCACTAATTTCATTTACTGTTAGGAAAGTCTTTTGTATTTTATGTGATTCGCTGTATAGGGTAGTTTGGGTTTAAATTTATTTTTTTTCCCCTCTCTCTAAAGAAGTACTAGACTTTTGTTTAAAAATCTACTTCCAATCCATTTATTATACTTTTGTTTAAAAAGTAAACACAATAGATTATTATAGTTCGTAACTAGATTTTCAAAAAGATCATATATATAAGAAAGAGGTGAAATTTCAAAGAGTAACTATCTCTATCTTTATTATGATAAAGTGTGGAATGTGGTCGTGGATGATTAACACTTGGTTGGTTTTTTACTTTTTTGAACTACCTAAAATGTCCTTTAGTTAGATAAATTATTATGTTGAGTCTAATGAAATAAGGTTTTTGGTATAACTAAACAATAATAGTAGTAATATAGAGAATATTGAATAATAAATGGATAGAATATAATAATGAGGGTTTAATTACATGGAGGAGTTGTAGAGAATTTTTTAATTAATTACCATAACAAAAGAAGATACTTTTTGTTAATTTCATATTATTTGAAAATTACATAAAACATAATAAAACTTACATGAAGTAAGTAAAGTTAGATAGAAGGATAATCAAAATTCCCTAAAGTTATTAAGTAAAAGAAATAATGAATTCGGAGAGTTAAAATATTTTATTTGCAACACATAAATTAATAAATATTAAACAAGTTAATATTGAAGGAAAATAAAAAAATAAAAAAATTTAAGAATAACTTCTAATTAAAGTTAACTAAATTTATCAACAAAAAAATTAAAGCTAATTAATGTTAGAGAATGATAAGAATTATATGGAGAAAGATGAACCTAGAAACATTATTTGTAAAGTTATTTAAATATAAAAGTAAGCAATTATTTATTTAGGAGTTAATAATTGCAAAAAAATAAAAATAAAAATTAGATTTAAATTAATAAATTGTGAGAATTATTTATAAAATACAAATATTTTTTATCAGTTTATATTTAGGACGATTTTAACATAGAGAAAATATTTTGTTTTACAAATTTTGTTACGTGTGAATGTTTATAAACTCTGTAAACCTCATGAGACCATTCTAAATATTAAATAGATAAATAAATTTGTAGTAAGAAAGTTTCAAACATTAATTTAAAGAAAGGCCCTAGGCAGATGGGCTTCAGGTTTGTTTTTTATACAAATTTTGACACACTGTGGGACATCCTCAATCACGGAGATCATATAATGTAGTTGTTTAAATGACACTACTATTGTCCTTGTTCATACAATATTAAAATTTAAAAAAAAAAAATCCTTCCTCTATTTGTGTAATGGTTCTGATTGGTAACATGAAGCCTTTGATACTTGACTTCACTTGAGGAGACTTGGGATATATATTTCAGGGTATGCATAGCAAAGTAGAGGTGGAACCTTTAGCTCAAAATATGGGACATGAAAGAACTCTCTAAGTGTATCTTATCTGAATAACAAGCTCTTAAGCTTGCGAAAGATAAAAGTGTAAACTAGAATTCTATTTTTTATCGTACTTTGCTTACCAAATGTCGTAAGTTAAAGCAATTTTTTGTGAAAATTTAAAAGTAAATGTTATATAATTGCATCTAAGGATGTTATTAAAAAATTTTGTTTATCCATGAAATTCATTAATTTTCAAAAAACAAAAGAACAATATGTTTGTTCCAGTACATGCCTAAACATAAAGAGTTATTGTTATATCTTCCTTTGAAGGATACATTATTTACTGTATCTTTTACGAAGTAGTGGATAGCAATGAATATATAGATCGTGGATGCTTCAGAACATTTTTTACAACGTTTGTTTGATTAACTTCTACCAGCCCTATTAATGGGTGGATTTTAATTTGTCCAGTGAGCTTAGAACATATATTTGGAGTGAAAATGTTTGTTTAGAGAGATTCATAATACCATTTATTTCCGGAGGAATGCAAATTGTTTGAGATGAAAATAGAAGATCGTATAAAAAGAGAGGATATAGTTCACTGAGTAAGAGAATGAAAAGGGTTACTCTAAAAAAAATGTATAGATTCTTATTACAGTGTTAAAATATTAATGGTCGTGGAATTAAAGTGGCCTCAAAGCATCTTATAATGTCACTTTTATAAGGTTTTTTCGCTCTATCAATAACTTAATATGCAACAAGTTCAACGAAATATCCTCGAGGATGTAATAAAGAACTAGTTATGTTCCAAGAATCTTCAAGTATTAATGCACGTCATGTTGATAGTATGTTCAACTAAATTTGATTTCATGCTACACGCTCAATCTTATTATGCTCAAAAAAGAAAATAACTTATACCTAGGTTTATTTACTCTAAAAAAAAAAAAGTATAGGTTATTACTAAGTGTTAGAATAATAATAGTTGTGGAATTAAGATAGCTTTAAAGCGCGATAAAATATCACTTTCTTAAGGTTTATTTCACCCTATCAATATCGTAGTAAGCAACAAGTTTATCGAAATATCCTCGATGATGTAATAAAGCACTAGTTTGTTCTAAGAACCTTATGAATCATATGCCATATGCTTAATATATTTAACTAACTTTAATTTCACGCTAGACTTTCAATTTTAATATACTCAAAAAGAGAAAATAACTTATAAAAAATTTTCTTCCTTAAATTATTTCTTTTATTGATGAGACTTAGTCCGACTCAACCCATTACAAGATGTATCTTTCTTATTATATAGAAATTATCTTCTCCGTCTTTAACTTTTGAGGGGCATATTAGGGGCATCTCCAAATTGTCTAGCACATAAATATTCTATTATATTCTCTAATATATTTTCTTTAATAGTAACTTTTCTATTAAAGTTATCTTTTAAAGTCTAAAGTATATCTTTTATTCTACAAGATTTATATATAAATATATATTAATAAAATGAATGCATTAAAAACTGTACAAGAAGATGTACTAGTCAATCCCAGCCACACCAAAGTTAAGTTCTATTTGATTCGTTGTTTTTTAAGTAAAGTCTTGTTTATTCTATTGATAGTGTTCATTTTAATTTATTTACATAACTTGTTAAATAATTAATTCAAAAGTAAATTATTTTACATAAAATATACCATTACAAAGATCTCATTAAGACCTTTAAAATAAGAAAAGTATTGAATATAAAATTTAATTTACTTTTAAGACTCTTCCATATTCTTATTTATAAATATTTTAGGACTTAAAAAAATAAAATACATATAAACTTAGAAGTAAAAGAAATCATCATATTCATTAAAAAGAAAATTAAAATCAAACTAACATTAAAAAAATACACGAGATTATAATCAAACTCAATAAAATTACAACTAGATTCTAAAAGTAAAATTAAAATATTTAAAAATATTAATTTAACGTAAGCAATTAATGAGTATATAGACAACAAAATAATATGCTACTCATTAAGAGAAGAAAACAAAATAATCAATTAGTAAAAGTATTTCGAAAGAAAGATAAAAATTAGGCATTAGCTTCAAAACCTTTTTATCTCCATGCGGGAAAATTCTGTTATGGACCATATCTATACTCCCATTTGTAGACTATGTGGTTTATGTGAGGCCACATCACCCTTCCTCCTTTTTGTTCTTATCTCTAAAATTGGAGACGCAATCAATAGCAGAAGATTATGTAACTTAATACTGGTTCATAAGTGAGAAGGTGGACTGAATCTATAAAAAAATTTAATTTCCTCTTATTAGGGGCATATTAGGGAAACAAGAAATCCAATATATTCACGCAGAAAAAGAAACATCCCCAAAATCAGACCCAATCCCTCTGCGCTTTTGTCCACATTCTCATGGTTTGGAGGGTACAGTGAAATGTATTGAGATTATAAAAGCTGTTATCTCCAATTCTCATAAATTTCTTGCCTTTTTGATCTGCTCTGCCTTTCATAGTTTCTTTGATTTCATTATTTATTTATTCTTTTTGCACTGGATTTGTTTGTTTGATTATGGTTGCATATTTTGGCACAATCAAACATAAATCTCCCAGAAAACTTGAATTCAAACTCTAGTAGAGAGCCTTCACTAGCTGCACAATATTAATGAATGTTAATGGCTGTTCATAAGTTTCCCCATATCTTTAAGACACTGGATATTTACACCCTTCGGGTTTTTTTCCCTTTGTCGCATTTTGCATTTTTTACTTGTCACATTGTAAAAATAATGTAATTTTTAAAATTTTTTCTCATTATTCCCTTCCATAAAAAACAAATTTCGATCCTTCTAATGGAATTTATAGAAATAATAATGAGGTAAGAAGTTAATTTAAAGAGCATTTTAGTCAATAAGAAAAAACATCTAAAGTTCAACATTTTTTTAATTTGTGTTATGTATAAAATGTGCCGACTAATAAAAAAGAAAAAAAAAAATAAGTTCTAGACTAGACTACTCAACCATACCCAAAATCTTACTCTTTTGTAATGGATTATGATCACACTTTTTGCCCATTTATGCTGCAAAACATGCACGCTCGATTTAAATAAAAAAACATGATTATTTGTGTTGTGGTAACTTTATTTTTATAGCATAATTTCCTCTTTGTTTTTTATAGTGGCTATTTGATTGGATAGAGTGTAGAGCTGACAGAAGTATTTGGTGATTTAAGAAGTGGTTTCCTTCTTTGCCCCCCGTTGATCCTTCTTTGGCAGGTAAAGTTTTCCCTTTGTCCGATTTTTTGGTTTATATGTGTAGTATAGTATCTGGAATTATAGTAGGTGTCCTTCTTTGCAATAGTATCTTGAATTACATCTAAGAGAAACATGCCCAAATTTCAGTCAGATATCTTGCATAGGGAGACATTGTAACAATAGCTTATCTAGCTTCTTGTAAGGAAATGAAAACATCACCTAATGAACTTAATATCGAACGCTTGAAATCAAATTTGTAATGGATTTCTCGGCACAGAAACAAAATTTCCTAGTTAGTCATTCCAGTGAAATTGCATGGAAGAGGATGAGACTTCATACGATAATGATTGATTTATATTGTATAGACTTTGATGCTCTTTTACTTCCTCTATAAATCAATAGTTGGATTATACTCTCTAGTCTCTGGTACTCTCTTATATAACTCACTAACTTTGTCATGTGTCTAACACATTTTGTTTGCTCTTTGTAATGTCTTGTGCTTCCTATACATTTCATTTGTTTACTATCATAGAACATGATAACACTTCAAAAGGCAATTAATATCTTAACTTATTCAAATAATTCCCTGTTATGTAGAGAAATTTACCCTCCTTTATCTATCATCAATCCATATAAATATTTGTCTACTATCTATGATGTTATCCTTGTTTAACAGTATAGACTTATGTATATAGTTTCCTTGCGAACATGTCTTCCTTGTCATATAATCACATCTTGATGTAAAAATGTTGACATAAAATGGCATGCAAGCATCTTTTCTTTCTCATGAATATTTTGAAATAAGTGCGGTTGCCCAAATCCGAAGGTATTTTGAGTGTCTGGACATATATATATATATATATCTGAGTCTCTAGAGTCTGAAATAACTTACCATGAACATTTCTTGACCATGAATTACCAGAATTTCCTTTCCTTACGTTGTATTTACTTTCTAAGGTTTTAAGTTGTTTCATAGATAACATTTTCATGTTTTGTTTCACCACTGACATGCAGGAGGACAGGAATCAGGGAGCTGCTAATGTGACAGGCCTAGTGGAGGTGTAAGTTGGGAAATCATTTTCTCACTCTCAATGAGGAAATTGGAATCATATGAAAATATTGTGGAATCGTGCAGCATGAGAAAAAGCACGTTTATCAGATCTAGTACGTAATACAAAATTTTACACATAATTTTCTTGTTTCTTTACTCTCATGTTTATATCAACACGTAAATATACAGTTAATATTTCTCGAGGCCCATTGTAGCTAGAGTTCATACAAAATCATATGATGTTTTAACAATCATCTCATATTGCCCTTTAGTGTATATAAATGTTGCCAGTCAAAATCAGTGCAAGCTGATATCTCTATCTCTACTATTATAAAAGCCACTAATGGGGTCATGGATGACATACACATATCGTGGTTTCTTACTTTTATGAGTTCTCAAATAATGCCCTTTAGTTAATTAATGGAAGTTGAAGGCCTTGAGGTGGTGAGAGTCTTTGGTAGCTAGATAAGAGTTACATAGAAGTTAATAAAATAAAAAATAAAAAAAACTAGATTTTAATACACAGCGGAGTTGGAAGGTCTTTGGTAATTAGATAGTAATTTAAGAGTTACATAGAAAATAATTAAAAAAATTACATTAAGTTTGTAAGTAAAAAAAATAATAAATTTTGGAAAGTTAAAATATTTTGTCCATAAAACAATTAAAAAATGTTAAACAAGTTAAAATTTAAAATTACATATAACTAATAAAAATATAAGAATAAATAATAACAAATTAAAGTTAACTAATGTTAAGGAAAGATAAGAATTACATGAAGAAAAAATAAGCTTGAAAGAATCATTCATTAAGCCATTTAAATAGAGAAGTAAAAAATTGTAATATTTGGGTATTAATCACATAGTGGATAACGAAAATTACATAAAGAAAATAATAATTTGTGAGAATTATTTGAAAAATATATTTAACACATATGAGAAAGAGAATATTTTATTTTGTAAATACATAGAGAATTAAACAGAGAAATAATTAATTTGAAATAATTATTTTTACAGTACATATTAACATATAGAAGAAAAAAAAAAATTACTTAATAAACGCTGTGAAACTCATGAGGCAATTCGAAATACTAAATGGGCAAATGAGTTAATAGTGAGAGAATTCCAACCATTAAAAGGAAAAATGAAAATTTTTTAATAAAGAGAGAATTTAGTATGTAAGAAGGTTTCTAATAACATTCTAATAATATATTAATGATTAATAATTCTCATGTATATTTCCTTATATGATTACCATGAAAATCATTTAAACTATGAAAGTAACTAAAAAAACCCCATGAATAATTCATAATTAACGTCGTGTATAACTAATGAAACTCTAAGTATTAAATGGGCAAGTAAGTTAGTAACAAAAAATTCTAACTATTAAAAAGATAGATGAGTTAAGAAAAAATATTCCAAATACTAAAGATAAAAATGAAAATTATTGAAAATAAATTAAACATAACTATGATGGAAAAGATACCATTAAAAATAAAGCAAACAAAATCTATAATACATTTAATTTTATCAAAACTTTATTACTTGTGATGCACGTTGATACTACCAGTATAGTAAAAGAGCATTGGTTATGCACTTTCTTCCTGGACATATAAAGTCATGTAGTCCTATCGCATTGCAGCGTGTTTATGCTTTCACTTCTCATAGTGAATGTCTTTTTATTTCATATAATGTGCATAGTGTGTCTAGCATCTTATTTAGCTTGTAGGCACTTTTGGTCTAAGAAAAATGAGATGAATTTATAATGATGGTGAAAGTACAGGAATAAGGGTAGAGCCTTCGATTAATATTGAAGCTATGGGATTTCGGAGGAAAAATCAAGAGTTAAGGTCCAATTTAGCAAATTCTAAGTTCTTAAGAAGAAAACAAAGTCGAAGGCTATTTCCTCTTTATGTGAAATATTGTGAAAATATTGTGGGATTAACTATATCAGAGAGTTATGTAGAGAGTAATCGTAGAAAGTCACTGATATGTTAATTAAATTATGATATGACTCCATATTATAAGAAACTTAATATGCTTAATGCAATCAGAAGAAAAAAAAGAAGTTTTCCATAAATGTAACCAGCTTTGGATATCAGTGTAGACTGTAGCTTTAGAATGCGAAAGATTCAATTTGGATAGGTGTACAAGGAATCAATTCCAAAAAGCTAAAGAAGAACTATTAGAGAAGGCAAATATATTGAAGAAAGAGAGGGATAGAATGAAAAGAAGTATCGATTGAAGCTCACAAGATGAGAAGAGCAAAGTGGGTGGTATTAATCTGGAAACTCTTGAGGATGTCCCTCATAACCAGGGAGAAGAACTGCCTTAATCAAGTAATGAGCAGTTACATCTAGAGTAGACTCTATTATAAGTGGCATCAGTGGCAGGGCATGAAGAACAATTATTAGATAATGTGGCAAAAACATTTAAGGATAAGAATGTAAGAGAAAAGAAGGCTTAAAAAGACCTCAAAACATAGAAGATCTTATGCCAGTAGTAGAGATCTTGAAGTAAGGGTGTAAAATGTGACCCTCTCGACCAGAGAGTGGTACTACTTGCCAAATCAAGGGCTGCTAAGCAACTTCAAAATATTGTCATTTAGCAGGCCCCAGGATCAAGTGCTGGACATGATCACTCAAAGGATGGAAATCAAAATTGGGAAAAGACATAAGGACATTGGTGCTCCTAGCAGGTCATATAAATCATCATCCATTAGTAAAGTAATTGCTCATGAGAATATGTTCGAGTGCAAGGGAACAGATATTTAGGTTGATGATACCAAGAGGAGGGATGATCATGAATTTAGAAAAAGCCTACTAGAATGATTTTAACCATGTCAAGTTTCAGTGTGTACAAAGAAGACACTTGAAGTAGTTTAAAAGAAATCTAAGAGAAAGAATTTGTTTTAAAAAAATATTGACTATATTGAAAAACCTTAGAGGGGAGTGAATAAGGTTTTTGGCTAATTTTTGAAAATTCTTTGTTAATTAAAAGATAAACCTCCAATTTTGTTTGAAAGAGGATTCTAAAAATCTTTTAATAAAATTCCAAACCTAACGAAATTTTGTGGTTGAGACAAGTAAGAAATTTAAAGAAGAACACAAGGAGTTATAGTGGTTCACTCTCTCAAAGAGTTACATCCACTGCCTTGAGTCAACATCCAAGGATTTTTCAAATCCACTAAAACGCAAAGATATACCAACTACAAATATGAGGATCACCCTACAAGGGTTTTGCACACAACCTCAAATCACAACACAATGTAAATCAGAGGATTACCCAAAGGGTTTTTCAACACAAACCTTTGATATCAATAAAAGAAAATGATAAGTTTAAGAACAATGTTACCACTTTTGAGCTTGAGGAATATAAGATACAACTAAATGAAATTGTTCTACAAGCTCCTCCTTTCTTCTTCTTTGATAATGATCAATAATGAAGCTCAAGAAGATTTTGTTTTTGAAATGAAAAATGTTTGCAATAAATGTGCTTTTGAAGCTCTTGAAAGTTTTAAATGTTCACAATGAATATTCCACAAAACTTGTCTACTTTATGGTTGATCATAAAGTCTATATATAGTGTCCAAAAAAATTGACCGTTGCCTTCAGTGCAACGGTAATATTTTACACAATAAATATGAAAATCGGACGACCGGTTCCCAAATTCGGATGACCGGTTCTTTAAAACAGAAAGATTCGGACTTGTCCAGCCAGAAAACGGACTGCCGAATTTTTGATTTAGAGCAAAAACAGACGACCAGTTCTAAAAACTGGATGACCGAATTTTTGGACAGAAAGATTCGGACTTGATCCTCTGAAAAACAGACTGCCGAATTTTTTATTTTGGAAAAACCGGACGACCGGTTCTAAAACCGGATGACCGAATTTTTTGTTTCCTCAGCCAAGTTTCCTTTTAAGACAAAAACTATTCTTCCTTTTCAAAAACATGTATTCTTGACAATCATTTTAAAGAGAAGAAAAACTTTTCCAAAAACACCACAACTTAAGTCAAGAATACTTAGATTTTAACAAAAGTTTATAACTGAAAAAATCATTAAAGGAGCTTCATATATGATCAATAATCAAAGAGGAGACTAGGGAGTTTTACAAGGTAGTACCTAATTCACTCTACCAAAGACAATGCCTTCAATGTCTTCAATGTCTCCAATGATTTGATCTTGGAATGGCTTGGTCTCTTCTTCTCCATTTTGCCCAAGATTTCAACAAGATCTTTTGCTTGTAGACTTTGAGACTTCACAGGTACTTCTTTTGTTCTATAAAGGGTTAGCTAAAATACTCACACAAGCATATGTTAATCATAATCAAAACATAAGTATTAATGCCCTTAGGGCTAACAATCTCTCCCTTTTTGATTATGACAAACACATATGCAAGAAGAACAAAAGAGCAGGAGTAAAGTATGGTGATGCTTCAAAAAATCAATAGTAAGAGCAAAGCAGAACAATCACCAAAAAAATAGATTACTCCCCCTAAACACATGCTGTTATGACAAATATGGCTAAAGAATATTACAAGATCAATCAAAACCAAAAAGCCCTTAGTATCATAACATAACAAGGCATAAGCTGCAAAATAAGCAATATAAACATCATAAGCTGCAAAAACTCCATCAATAATCAATATGAGCACCATATAACCAAGATTTCTCCCCCTTACATCTTGCACTATTTTTTCCCCCTTTCGTCATAAATCAAAAAGCTTTGGGAGAGAAGTTCCAAGGGGTCATAGAAGAGGTAGTAGTAGGACTTTCATCATTAAAGTATCATCATGAAGTCCATAACAATAAAGGCCAATCAATCAAAGAAGAAGAGCATTAGCATAACAAAAGCAAATGATTAGAAATAAGCAAGTGAAAAACCATATCATTAAGAAAATGAAATCAGGAGTTTGAAAAGAGTTACGGACAAAACGAGAAAGAGAAAGAAATGGTTTTATAAGATAAATCTCAATCATCTCTATCTCCTCCTCCTTGCTCAAGTCTCTTAACCCGTTCTTGTGTATTGGTCATTTTTTGGTCCAATGTATCAAGCCTTTCTTGAATGTTGCAGACTTTCCCATCCAAAGCCTCAAAGCGACCGTCGAATGCATCAAACCGGGTGTTCATTGATGTTTGGAGAGAGGCTATCATATCCATCAGATGACTCATGCTCCCCGAAGATGAGCCTTCCTCTGTTCTTTCTTGTCGTTTCTTTTGTCTTGTTTCTCTTCTTTGTATTTCAGCCTCTGTTTCCTCATCATTGTCCTCTTCTTCGATATCCATGTCCTCTTGATCGTCATCATCATCTTCATCATCACTGTCATCAACATCTTGTCCACCTCGGATGAATGTCCCATCTTCATCTTTCTCAAACCCCCATTCTTTTGAAGGTTTCTTTGAGTGTATATCTTGCCGGGTCCAATGTGATTACCCATCCCAACCAAATTGATCACAAAGTGTTGGAGGATTTTTTGTGATAAAGCAACCATACTGGCAAGCATTTCATTTGGGAAGATTGTGCGGCTAGCATATGTTCTATAGCCATGAATCCAAAATTCATTCTCCTATGCTCATGCAAGGCTAGCATCACAAATGCGTGCATGTTGGTGATAGATAATTTGTGTCCAACATTTGGAATGATGATGTTAGATATCATGTGATGGAGCACTCTCCCATAAGCATCCAGTTTGTTAACATTTCTATCATCATGTCTTTTTAATACCTCTCCCTTAGTGAAAATTTACGCAAATCGTTTTTCTTTGTATAAATTTGGATCATAGCATTTTTTGTTCTTGGTGTAAAATCTTATACCATCTTGAGGGGTATCCAAAATTTCATTCAACAGTCTATCATCAAATGCAATATCCCTTCCCCCAATTCTAGTCACAATCCATTGATGTGAGACATTATTCACTTTTTCAATTCTTCCTTTGTGGAGATTAGCATAAAATTCATATATCATATCCACATAATAAAGTTCATTGACAATCAACAGAGGTATCCAACCGATCATTTCAAAAAGATGAGGAATAGCCTCCATACCTTGCATATCATGTAAGTCCACCCTATGACCTGGAGCAATTTTCCGTCGATTTCTAGTCCATTCTTCAAACCTGGCAGCTTCCTTTACTGAAATAAACCTTTCTGAAATTCTAGAAACCCTAGCAGCAGAAGCCCCATTTCCAGAAGGTACTCTTTTTCCTTTTCCTTTCCCTCTACTGGTACCTCCTTCTTCAGGATTTTCCCCTTGACCAACTTGAGCATTCTTTATTTTAACCATTTTTGAAGAATATCTTGGGTAGGGTTTTGTGAGGAGATGAAGAGTTTTGAGATTGGTAGATAGTAATCAGAGAGAAAAATAGCTTCTTTGCTGTGATAAGAGAAGAATTTGAAGAAAAAGAAGAAGAAAATTGAAAATCGGAACAAGAAATCAGACGGGTCTTATGAGTAGGAAGGTTTCGGTCGAGAGAGTGAGAAAGAGTTGAGAAAAAATGTGAGGAGTTTTGAGAAAAAATCTGATTTTAAACCGCAGACCCGACCCTAATTCATGAATTCGGTCGACCATTTGTTAAAATCGGTCTTCCGGTTTTTGGATTTTGAAGAATTCGGACGTCCGAGTTTTTGTGTAGGCGTCCAGTTTGTAAGTCCGAATATCTCTGGAATTTTTTTGAAAGGTAAAGTATGAGTCCGGTTTTAAAACCGGATGTCCTAATTTTGAAAAAGGCGTCTGAATTTTTGAAAAATATCATAAATAAGAAAAAAACAAATAATACAAGCAACACATTACTCATTTAATTTCCCAATGCCAAGTAATTTTCTTAAATAGCAAAAGCGATCTTCTGAAAGAGGTTTTGTAAAAATATCGGCAATTTGGTCTTCTGTGCAAATATATTCTAAAGATACATTACCTTTAGCAACATGATCTCTAATAAAGTGATGTTTGATTTCAATATGTTTTGTTTTTGAATGCTGCACAGGATTTATGGAAATATTTATGGCACTAGTGTTATCACACATGATAGGTATGCACTTAAAGGACACACCAAAATCAATTAATGTATGTTTCATCCAAAGTACCCTAGCACAGCAACAACCGGCTGCAATGTATTCCGCTTCGGCGGTTGATAGGGACACGCACGATTGTTTCTTGCTGTACCAAGATACTAAGCATCCTCCCAAGAATTGGCAATTTCCACTTGTACTCTTCCTTTCTACCTTACATCCGGCGTAGTCCGCATCAGTGTAGGCAATAGGATCAAAACAAGATTGTTTAGAGTACCACAAGCCATAATCATATGATGAAATTAAGTATCTCAAAATACGTTTTACTGATATTAAATGAGATTCCTTGGGACAAGCTTGGAATCTAGCACATACACATATGGCAAACATGATATCCGGCCTACTAGCCGTTAAATAAAGTAAACTACTGATCATACCTCTATATGTCTTTTCATCAACAGTTTTACCTTTTTCATCTTTGTCAAGCTTCAATGACGAGCTCATAGGAGTACCGATACCTTTTGCATTGCTCATGCCAAATCTTTTGAGAAGTTCCTTGGTGTACTTCTCTTGATTGATGAAGATTCCTTCTTTTGTTTGCTTGATTTGGAGGTCGAGAAAGTACGTCAATTCTCCCATCATGCTCATTTCAAATTCTTTTTGCATAAGTGAGGCAAATTCTTCACATAAAGATACATTAGTAGCATAAAAAATGATGTCATCAACATATATTTGGACAAGAAGAAGATCATTGTTACAAGAGGTTTTTGTAAAAAGAGTAGTGTCCACTAAACCCCTTGAAAAGTTATTTGAAAGAAGAAAACCACTTAACTTTTCATACCAAGCCCTTGGAGCTTGTTTTAAACCATAGAGTGCTTTTGAGAGTTTGTAAACATAATTTGGAAATTTTTCATGTACAAAACCGGGAGGTTGTTCAACATAAACTTCCTCCTCAATATCACCATTTAGAAAAGCACTTTTAACATCCATTTGAAAAAGTTTGAATCCTTTAAAACAAGCAAAAGCTAAAAGCATCCGAATAGATTCAAGTCTAGCAACCGGAGCAAAGGTTTGATCAAAATCTATGCCCTCTTCTTGATTGAATCCATGGGCAATAAGTCTAGCTTTGTTTCTAATGACTTCTCCAGATTCATTTAGTTTATTTCGAAAAACCCATTTTGTGCCAATTGTGGGGTGATTATGTGGTCAAGGGACTAAAGTCCAAACTTTGTTTCTTTCAAATTGATTTAATTCCTCTTGCATAGCAATAATCCAAAACTCATCGCATAAAGCATCCTCAATAAACTTAGGTTCAATTTGTGATAATAGGGCAAAGTTATCGATAAAATACCTTCTTGTTCTTACCCCTTGAGATACATCACCAATAATTTCATCTTTGTAGTGTCCCTTTGGATATATCACCTCTTGAGGAATACTTTGAGTTTCTTGATCGTTTTCTTGTTTTTCCTCATACTCTTCTTCCTCCATAGCATGCTCTTCCATTGCTTGAGTGTACAATGGTTGGTTACTTTGAGTGTTATCTATGTCATCATCATCATCAACTCTCTTGTCGAAAATGTTAGTTTCATCAAAATTAACATGAATGGACTCTTCAACACACAAGGTTCTTTTGTTGAAAATTCTAAAAGCCTTTTTGTTTGAAGAATAACCAAGAAAAATTCCCTCATCGGATTTTCGATCAAACTTTCCAAGATGGTCCTTGGTGTTTAAAATAAAGCATTTGCATCCAAAAACTTTAAAATAACCAATTGAGGGGGTTTTATTATAAATGAGTTCAAAGGGAGTTTTCTTTAATGAAGATCTCAAGATAACAAGATTCATAATGTAGCATGCGGTGTTAACGGCTTCGGCCCAAAAATACTTAGGAAGGGAGTTTTCACAAAGCATCGATCTTGCCATTTCTTGTAAAGTGCGATTTTTCCTCTCCACAACACCATTTTGTTGTGGGGTTTTAGCGGCCGAAAAATTGTGTTATGCCGAAATCATCACAAAGTTTTGTAAAATCTTGATTGTTAAATTCTCTCCCATTATCACTTCTCATAGAGATCAATTTACAATCAAGGGAAATTTGAACTCTTTTAAAAAGTTTAACAAACTCATGAAAAGCTTCATCTTTTTTACTCAAAAACAAAGTCCAAGTAAATCTAGAGAAATCATCAACAATAACAAAAGCATACCTCTTACCACCTAGACTAGTGGTCCTCATTGGTCCAAATAAATCCATGTGAACAAGTTCCAAAGGTTTTGATGTTGAAATCATTTTCTTTGGTTTAAAAGAGGTCTTAATTTGTTTTCAAAATTGACAAGCATCACAAAGTTTAGTTTTCTCAAAGTGAAGTTTTGGTAGGCCTCTAACAAGTTCTTTTGAAGATAGTTGGTTTAATAAATCCATACTAACGTGACCAAGTCTTCTATGCCACAAAAATGCATCATCATCATGAACCGAGAGACACTTCAAGTTTTGGGAAAGAAAATCTTCAAGATGAAAGACATAGACGTTTCCAACTCTTTTAGCAACAAAAATAGTTTTATTTTCATGCTTATCAATGATAGAGGAAGAATCACTTTCAAAAACAACCTTTTTTCCACTATCACATAATTGACTAATACTAAGCAAATTGAATTTAAGACCATCAATTAGAAGAACATCCTTAATGAGAGAGGAAGAATCGTTACCAATATTGCCTATGCCAATGATTTTTCCTTTGTTCTTATCTCCAAAAGTGACAAAACCACTTTCGGTTTCTTTGAGATTGCTCATAAGTGATGAGTCCCCGGTCATGTGCCTTGAACATCCGCTATCCAAGTACCACTTAGATGGCCTTGATTTGTGTTCCTACAAAAGAAGAAATAGAAATGATTTTTGGTACCCACATCCTTTTGGGTCCATGGACGTTAGTTTGATTTTCTTTAACTTTCCAAATAGTTTTCACTCCTCTTTCAATCTTTTTCTTTATAAAACACTTTGTGGCTTTATGACCACTCTTTTCACAGTAGGTGCAACAAATGTGTGAGTGAGATGATGAAGCCTTTACAAACCGTGTTTGTTTTGAGAGAATATTGGAATGAGTATATCCAATACCATTTTTATCAAAAGGTGATCTTTGAGAGCCAAGAAGTTTTTCAAAGTTTTCTTTTCCTTTTGTGAATTTTTCAACACATAGAGTGAGATCACTCACCTTTTTCTTTAAGACATCATAATCAATCAAACATTTTTCAAGAAAGGAAATCTTTTCACAAAGGTTTTTCTTTTCTAAAACAAGTTTTTGAAAGTCATCATTTGAGCACTCTTTTTCTTTCTTCAAAACTTCCAAGGATTAAAGAATGGCTTTATTTTCACAAATGAGTCTTGAATTTTCATCTAACAAAAATTGAGTTTTGCTTTTTAAATCTTTGTTTCGTTTAGTAACCTTTTTGCACTCATCATACATTTCAATAAGCATTATGCTAGGATCAACATCACAATCATCATCAAGGATACTAGAAGAGTTAGGAAGTGAAGATTGTACCTCATTTTCTAGTGCCATGAAGCATATGTTGGCCTTTTCTTCTTCTTCATTTTCACTAGAGTCTTGATCCCAAGTTCCAATTAGACCTTTGCCTTTCTTCTTCTTCTTTAATGCCTCAAGCTTGGCTTCTAAAGCCCCATTTTCCTTTTCAAGGGCCTTGGGACAATCGGCTACAAGATGATCGGTGCTATTGCATTCAAAACACCTAGCTTTGAAGAGTGATGAGCTTTGTCCTCCTTTCTTGAGTGGAGGTTTCTTTCCTGTATTGTTGAAACCTTTCTTGTAGAATCTTCTAAATTTTCTCATTATCAATGCCATTTCCTCATCATCATCAATCTCATCTTCATTGTTTGATGAGTATGTTTGATCATCTTCATTTTCCTTGAGTGCAATGCCTCTTCTTCCCTTTTCTTCATCCTCCATTTCATTCAATCTTTTTATTTTCATTTCATAGGTGAGTAGTGATCCTATGAGTTCTTCAATAGGAAGTAGTCTCAAATCCTTTGATTCCTCAATAGCTAGTGTTTTTGGTTGCCAAGCTTTTGGAAGTGCATCAAGAATTTTTCTATTTGCTTCCCCTCTTGAGTACTCTTTCCCATATGCCTTTAGGCCATTTGTGATGTTGGTGAACCTTGTGAACATGTCACTAATGCTCTCATTTTGTTTCATCATGAATAGCTCATAGTCTCTTACCAACATAGCCAATTTTGACTCCTTTACTTGATTTGTTCCTTCGTGAGTAACTTCAAGCAACTTCCACATTTCATGAGCCGAATCACATCCGCTCACTCTATTATATTCGCTTGCATCCAAGGCACAACTAAGAATATTCATAGCTTGAAAGTTTAGAGTCATCTTCCTTGAGTCGAACTCATCAAATTCTTCAACCTTCTTGGCTACTCCATTTATTTTGGGAATGTAAGGACCTTTCTCTACAATGCTCCACAAGTCAAAGTTAATAGAACAAATATATATTTTAATTTGAGACTTCCAAAAAGTATGGTTTGTTCCATTAAAAAGAGGAGGTCTATTTGCAGAAGAACCTTCTACATATGGTAAACTAGAGTTATTAGCCATAGTAAATTAAAGATCTTTTGCTTCAAGGGTGTTAGTCCCTTTTTTAAGAAGCCCCCGCTCCGATACCAATTGAAAAACCTTAAGGGGAGGGGGGTGAGGGGGGTGAATAAGGTTTTTGGCTAATTTTAAAAAATTCTTTGTTAATTAAAAGATAAACCTCCAATTTTGTTTGAAAGAGGATTCTAAAAATCTTTTAATAAAATTCCAAACCTAACGAAATTTTGTGGTAGAGACAAGTAAGAAATTTAAAGAAGAACACAAGGAGTTATAGTGGTTCACTCTCTCAAAGAGTTACATCCACTGCCTTGAGTCAACACCCAAGGATTTTTCAAACCCACTAAAACGCAAAGATATACCAACTACAAATATGAGGATCACCCTACAAGGGTTTTGCACACAACCTCAAATCACAACACAATGTAAATCAGAGGATTACCCAAAGGGTTTTTCAACACAAACTTTTGATATCAATAAAAGAAAAGGATAAGTTTAAGAACAATGTTACCACTTTTGAGCTTGAGGAATATAAGATACAACTCAATGAAATTGTTCTACAAGCTCCTCCTTTCTTCTTCTTTGATGATGATCAATAATGAAGCTCAAGAAGATTTTGTTTTTGAAATGAAAAATGTTTGCAATAAATGTGCTTTTGAAGCTCTTGAAAGTTTTAAATGTTCACAATGAATATTCCACAAAACTTGTCTACTTTATGGCTGATCATAAAGTCTATATATAGTGTCCAAAAAAATTGACCGTTGCCTTCAGTGCAACGGTAATATTTTATACAGTAAATATGAAAATCGGACGACCGGTTCCCAAATTCGGACGACCGGTTCTTTAAAACAGAAAGATTCGGACTTGTCCTGCTAGAAAACGGACTGCCGAATTTTTGATTTAGAGCAAAAACGGACGACCGGTTCTAAAAACTGGATGACCGAATTTTTGGACAAAAAGATTCGGACTTGATCCTCTGAAAAACGGACTGCCGAATTTTTTATTTTGGAAAAACCGGACGACCTGTTCTAAAACCGGATGACCGAATTTTTTGTTTCCTTAGCCAAGTTTCTTTTTAAGACAAAAACTATTCTTCCTTTTCAAAAACATGTATTCTTGACAATCATTTTAAAGAGAAGAAAAACTTTTCCAAAAACACCATAACTTAAGTCAAGAATACTTAGATTTTATCAAAAGCTTATAACTGAAAAAATCGTTAAAGGAGCTTCATATGTGATCAATAATCAAAGAGTGAGACTAGGGAGTTTTACAAGGTAGTACCTAATTCACTCTACCAAAGACAATGCCTTCAATGTCTTCAATGTCTCCAATGATTTGATCTTGGAATGGCTTGGTCTCTTCTTCTCCATTTTGACCTCATCAACAAGATCTTTTGCTTGTAGACTTTGAGACTTCACAGGTACTTCTTTTGTTCTATAAAGGGTTAGCTAAAATATTCACACAAGCATATGTTAATCATAATCAAAACATAAGTATTGATGCCCTTAGGGCTAACATATATGAATGTTCTTTCTAATTCTATTTTGGAGAAATCTTATGATGCATTGATTTTATAATAGTGGTGAAAGTACAAGAAGGAGGGTACTGAAGCTATGGCTTTTCGAAGGAAAAATCAATAATTTGTGGGCTAATTTAATTAATCCTATGTTTTTAAGCAAAAAGCCGAAGTCTATTTCCTATTAATGTGCAAGGCGATATAGATTCTGTGAATGATAATTTTGTTCATAAATTCATTTGGAAGTACATTATTATCTGAATTGTCATTTTCGACTTTTTTCTCATAGTCGTTCGTGATTTTGTGTTTCATGGGTTCATTGTTTGCATCGGGCATATGCATGATCAATCATGGAGGGGTGGAGTTTTTACCCTTTTTTTGTTATTTTTTAATCAATTTCCTTGTTTCGTGTTTCTATAGTTAGTTGATTAGGGGGTCTTCCGATTTATGGATAAATTTCTGTGGGCCACTGCTGGGTAGAGTGGCATGGGAGGAAGGGGGAAAGTGGACCCTTGTTTCCAATCTCTCATGATGAAACTAGTACGATAGTATATAAATTGAAGGAAGAGAGGGATAGGATGAAAAGCAATGTTTGTTGGAGCTCACAAGATGAGAGGGGTGAAGCGGGTATTATTAATTGGGAAAATCTTAAGGATGTCCCTTATTACGAGGGAGAAGAACTGCCTCAGTCAAGCAGTGCACTGTTGCATCAAGAATAGACTCCATTATCAGTGGCAGGACATGAAGAACAAGTATTATATAATGAGGCAAAAACATTGAATGATAAGGATGTTAAGAGGAAAAGAAGTGTTAAAAGAGCTCAAAACGTAGGAGTTCTAATGCAAGTACTAGTGATGTTGAAGTATGGGCGTGGAATGTGTCCTTCTCACCAGAGAATGGTAATGCTTACCAAATCAAGGGCTGCCAAGCGACTGGCGAATATTGTCATTGAGCAGACCCTAGTATCAAGTACAAGACATGATCACTCAAAGGATAGAAAATAGAATAGGGAAAACACATAAGGACATTAGTGCTCTGAGCAGGTCATGTAATTCAGCATCTGCTAGTGAAGTAATTACTGATGAGAAATGGCTAGAGTGCAAGCAAACCGACATTTAGGTTGCTGATACGGATAATAGGAATGATCATGAAGTGAGAAAAAGCCTACAAGAACGATTCTGGCCACGTCATGTTTCTGGGTCTAAGAAGACACTTGAAACTGTTTGGAAGAAAACTATGAGAAAGAAGTCTCCTATTAATGAACCACTCTTTTCGTCCTCTCAGTTCTGTTTCTAAAATTTTTAATTTTCATCTCTCTCTCCTCTTCTCAAGTGATTCATTGAAGAGAAAGAGAGAGAGAGAGAGAGAGAGAGAGAGAGAGAGAGAGAGAGAGAGAGAGAGAGAGAGAGAGAGAGAGAGAGAATGCACCCCACTTTTTCTCTATATATATCTACGCAAGCTTGTAGGTAGGTATATGAATTGAGAAAGGCTGGGGAAGAAAATCGTTCATTTTTTCATCATCAGAACACAAGACAATATAGATTCAGTCTATGATCATCTCGTCTTTAAAGTCATTCAAAAGTACATTCTCATGTGTCGTGACATTTTTTGCTTTTTCCTCACAACTGTTCGTGATTTTGTATTTCATGGATTCATTATTTGTGTCGCGCACAGTGCAGCGGGGGTTCTTATTCATTTTGGTTGTATTTTTTTAACCTAGTTCGTTGTTTTGTGTTTCCATAGGTAAATGTTCGGAGTCTTCTGATTTTTTAGTAAATTTCTATAGGCCGCCACAGGGTAGGGTGGCATGGGAAGAGGAGGGAAAAAAGAGTCTTTTTCCCTTCTCTCCTGATAAAACTAGTACAATGATATATTAAGTGAAGGAAGAGAGGGATAGGATGAAAAGCAGTGTCTGTTGGAGCTCACAAGATGAGAAGGCAAAGTGAAGTATTAATCAGGAAACTCTTGAGGATGACCTTCATAACCAAGGAGAAGAACTGTCTCAGTCAAGCAGTGCACAGTTACATCAAGAGTAGACACCATTATAAGTGGCATCAGCAACAGGACATGAAGAACAATTATTAGATAATGAGGAAAACACATTGAATGATAAAAATGTTAAGTGGAAAAGATGTGTTAAAAAAGATCTCAAAATGTAGGAGCTCTGATGTGAGTAGTAGTGATATTGAAGTGTAGGTGTAGAATGTGTCTCTCTCGACCAGAAAATGGTACTATTGGCCGAATCAAGTGCTTCTAAGAGACTTTAGAATATCGTCATAGAGCAGACCCCAATATCAAATGCAGGACATGATCACTCAAAGGATGGAAATAAGAATAGGGAAAACATATAAGGACATTGGTGCTCCTAGCACGTCATATAATTCAGCATCTGCTAGTGAAGTAATTGCTGATGAGAACGGGTTGGAGTGCAATGAAACAGATATTTGGGTTGTTGATAACATGAGGAGGGATGATCATGAAGTGAGCAAAAGCCTACTAGAACGATTTCGACTACGCCAAGTTTTTGAGTCTACAAAGAAGACACTTAAAACAGTTCTGAAGAAATCTAAGAGAAAGAATTTGTTTAAAAAATTATTGACTACATGAATGTTTTTTCTGATTCTTTTTGGGAGAAATATGATGGTGCATTAATTTTATAATGGTTGTTAAGGTACAAGAAGAAGGGTAGAGTCTTCGATTCATACTGAAGCTATGGGGTTTTTGGAGGAAAATCAATAGTTTGGGGGCTAATTTAGCAACCCTATGTTGTTAAGAAGAAAACATAAGCCGAAGGCTAGTTCCTATTAATGTGCAAGTATTATGCAAATATTATGCGATTAACTATATCATAAAGTTATATAGAGGGAGGATGTAATCCTAGGAAAATCTCCTATTAATGAACTGCTCTTTTCGTCCTCTCTGTTCTATTTCGGCAATTTTTAATTTTCATCTCTCTCCTCCTCTCAAGTGATCCATTTAAGAGAGAGAATGAGAGATTTATAATTCTGAAGCTTCTCTACCCTACTCTTTCTCTTATATATCTACTCAAGCTTTTAGGTAGGTATATCAATTGAGAAAGACAGGGGAAGAAAATCGTTCATTTTTTCATGATCAGAACATAAGGCAATATAGATTCAGTGTATGCTCATCTTGTTCATAAATTCATTTGAAAATACATTCTTCATCCGTATTGCCATTTTCAGCTTTTTTTTCACAGTCGTTCATGATTTTGTGTTTCATGGGTTCATTGTTCGGGCGGTGCTCATGCATGATCATTCATTGAGGGGCGGTTTTTACTTTTTTTTTTTTGGTTATTTTTTTTAATCTAGTTTGATGTTTCCTATTTCCATCATTAATTGTTCGGAGTCTTCCGATTTTTAGGTAAATTTATAAGGCCGCCACTTGGTAGTTTGGCGTGGGAAGAGGGGTAGAAAGCTGAGTCTTGTTTCCCTTCTCTCATGATAAAACTAGTATGATAGTATATAAATTGAAGACAGAGAGGGATAGGATGAAAGACTTCTCCACCCCACTCTTTCTCTATATATATCTACGCAAGCTTTTAGGTAGGTATATCAATTGATAAAGGCAGGGGAAGAAATATGTTCGTTTTTTCATCATCAGAACATAAGGCAATATAGATTCAGTGTATGATCATCTTGTTCGTAAATTCATACGGAAGTACATTCTTATCAGTATTTTTCATTTTCGGCTTTTTTTTTCACAATCATTCGTGATTTTGTGTTTCATGAGTTCATTGTTCGTGTCGTGCACATGCATGATCATTCATGGAGGAGGGTGGTTTTACCTTCTTTTGTTATTATTTTTAATCTATTTCGTTATTTCGTGTTTCTATTGTTATTTGTTCGGAATCTCCGATTTTGGGGTAAATATCCATGGACTGCTGCTGAGTAGAGTCTCAGGGAGGAGGGGGAAAGCAGAGTTTTGTTTCTCTTCTCTCATGATAAAACTAGTGCAATTGTAAATAAATTGAAGGAAGAGAGGGATAGGATCAAAAGCAGGGCCTATCAGAGCTCACAAGATAAGAAGGGCGAAGCGGGTAGTATTAGTTTGAAATCTCTTGAGCATGTCCCGCATAACCAAGAAGAAGAATTGCCTCGGTCAAGCAGTGTATAGTTACATCAAGAGCAGACTTCAATATCAGTGGCATCAGTAGCAGGACATAAAGAACAATTATTAGATAATGCGGCAAAACCATTGAATATAAGAATGTTAAGAGGAAAAGATGTGTTAAGAAGAGCTCAAAACATAGGAGCTCTGATGCCAGTAGTAGTGATGTTGAAGTATGGACGTAGAATGTGTTCTTCTTGACTAGAGAATGGTATTACTAGCCGAATAAAGGGTTGCTAAGCGACTTCCGGATATTGTCATTGAGCAGACCCGGTATCAAGTGCAGGACATGATCACTCAAATGATGAAAATCAGAATAGGGAAAACACATAAGGACATTAGTGCTCCTAGCAGGTCATATAATTCATCATTTAGGTTGATGATAACATGAGGAGGGATGATCATGAAGTGAACAAAAGACTACTAGAACGATTCTTACCACGCCAAGTTTCTAAGTCTAGAAAGAACACACGTTAAACGGTTTGGAAGAAATCTAACAGAAAGACTTGTGTAAATATATATATATATGTATTGACTATCTGAATGTTCTTTCTGATTCTATTTGGGAGAAATATGATAGTGCATTGATTTTATAATGGTGGTAAAAGTACATAATGAGGGTAGAGCCTTCAATTCATACTGAACCTTTGGGTTTTCGGAGGAAAAATCAATAGTTTGGGGGCTGAATTTAGCTAATCCTATGTTCTTAAGAAGAAAAAAATGACGAAGGCTATTTCCTATTATTGTGCGAGTAGTGTGCAAATATTGTAGGATTAATTATATCATAGACTTATGTAGAGAGTAATCGATGGAAACTCTCCAATATGTAAACTAAACTATGCTAGGACTCTAAATTATAAAAAAAACTTAAAGAACCTAAATATTTAGCAAAAGGAAAACTAATTAAATAAGTTTTAGGAGACAAACTGTGAACCGAATGAAATATTACAACCAAATCGAAGACAAATAAATAAAATTAACTTATTTATTTAAAATTTGAGTAAATCCGAATTTATTTAGTTAAAATTTGATTAAATCCGAATCAACAAAGAATAGATAAGCCAACAACGATATTGAATCTGATGTAAAAATATATATGTTCAGAAAGAGAATAAAACACGAACAAAGATGAGCAAGCACCATCAGGAACCGAACCTCAGAAATACCAAAAGGTAGACAAAGGGTCAATCAAACAGAAACATTAAAGAGGTTGTTGGGTGTTAAAGGTCACCAAGGGCTCATCAAAGGGTATATTTGAGGTCCAATATAAAATCATCATTGGGTAATAACAAAGCTGAAAAGTTATAGGCACAAATCTAACAAACTACACCTTGCAAAAAAATGCCATAATAGTTAAAAATGTATACCACAATCAATATAAAGTAAATGCATGCAAAGAAAAAATTTGCAAACAATAACAATTTTAGTATCGAAATCAGCATGATTATCTTTAGTATAAATTTTTTTTATCTCAATAATGGCATTTGTAACCTTTTCCCCGATGAAACTGTAGTTCATATCATTATGCTTAGTGCGTTAGATAAAAAAGATATTTACATAAATGTAAGAAGCTTTGACTATCAATGTAAATAATAAATAGCCTTAGAATCGAAAAGATTGAATGGACTACGAATCAATACCAAAAGGCTTAAGAAGAATTATTAGAGAAGGAAACAAAATTGAAGGAAGATAGGGATATAATGAAAAGAATTGCCAGTAGGAGCTCACTAGATAAGAGGGCGAAGCAGGTAGCTTTAATCTTAAAACTCTTGAAGATATTTGTCATAACCAAGGAGGAGAACTACCTCAATCAAGCAGTGCACAGTAACATCAATGCAGACTGCGTTATCAGCGTTATGTACGACAAGACATGAAGAACAATTATTAGAGGATGCGGCAAAAACAATAAATGATAAGAAGATTAAGCGAAAAAGAAGTGTTAAAATGAGCTCAAAACATAGGAGCTCTGATGCCAGTAATAGTAATGTTGTAGTTATGGGTATAGAATATGTCCCTCTTGACCAAAGAATGGTACTAACAGCCAAATCAAGGGCTACTAAGAGATTTCAAAATATTGTCATTGAGAAGACCCCGGTTCAAGTGCAGGAAATGGTCACTCAAAGGATGGAAATCAGAATCAGGGAAAACACATAAGGACATTGGTGCTCCTAGCAGGTCCAATAATTCAGCATTCGCTAGTAAAGTAATTGCTGTACGGAAACAAATATGTCGATTAATAATACAAAGAGGAGGGATGATCATGAAGTGAGAAAAAGCCTACTAGAATGATTTTGACCATGTGAAGTTTCTCAGCCTACAAAAAAGACACTCGAAACTGTTTTGAAGAAATCTAAGAGAATGAATTATATAAAAAATAGTATATACTATATGAATGTTCTTTCTGATTTTATTTGGAAGGAATTTTATGATGCATTGATATTATAATAGTGGGAAGTACAAGAAGGAAGGAAGAGCCTTCAATTCATATTGAAGCTATAGGTTTTCGGAGGAAAAATCAATAGTTAGGGGCCAATTTAGCTAATCCTAAGTTCTTATAAAGAAAACAAAGCCGAATGCTATTTCATATTAATGTGCAATTATAGTGGAATTAACTATATCATAAATTTATGTAGAGAGTAATTCTTGGAAAGTCTATAATATGTAAACTAAATTATGCTAGGACTCTAAATTATAAGAATCTTAGAAAATCTAAATATTTGGCAAAAAGATTAAATAAATAGGTGTTAGGAGATGAATTGTGAACATTAAATATAATATTACAACCAAATCGAAGACAAATAAACAAAATTAACCTATTTATTACAAATTGGAGTAAATTGGAGTGAACAAAGAATAGATATGCCAAAAGAGATCTTTAATCTGATGTAAATATATATATATATATATATATTCAAAAAGGAAAAACACTCGAGAAAGATGAACAAACATCCTCAGGAATCGAACCTCAAAAATACTAAAAGGCACCCTCCATACAATAAATCTCTCCAACTAATCACTCAAGCACCAATAGTTCTCAAATAGCCGACAAGATTCCAATAATAAACACTATAGCATCGGCATACAGAGAAACCCCGAAGGAACTAGAATAAAGAAGGTAGCAGAACCTCATAAGAGGAGGCGTCCAAAAAGAGAGAGAAGAGAGGAAGAGGTTGATTGATTAGGGTTTGAGAAATAAAGAATTATATAGTGGTCCTAAGAGAGATCAAAGGTTGGTCTCAATCAAGGGAAGGGGAAATACCAGGAAATCCTATTCATGCACACATTAAAAAACAACTAGAAAATAAGACCCGATCCTTCCGCACTTTTGTCCGTATTCACCCTCCCTAACTTCTCCTTTTTCCATTACTAAAGATATATATTTATGGAAGCTTGCAGGTAGGTATGTCATTTGAGAAAGACAGGAAGAAGATCGTTCGTTATCAGGAAAATAATGTAATATTTAATAGACTCTTTCCCATTATATCCTTTCACAAAAAACAAATTTCAATCCCTCTAATAGAACTTATAGAAATAATAATGAGGCCAGAAGTTAATTTAAAAGGCATTTTAGTTTATATAATAAAAAACGTCAGTTTTACGTTTCCTTAATTTTTGTGATGTTCAAAATATGACAAAAGCAAATCGGGAATGTTAGACTGGACTGCTCAACCAAAACCCAGAATTGTATCTTTTGTAATGGATTATGATTATAGTTTTGCCCATTTATGCTACAAGTGCATGCATTCCTGGTTTAAATGCATAAAGATGATTATTTGCCACTAGAGATTATGTACACTCTGGCGGAGCTAAGATTCTAGCAATAGTGGCTGCACTTATATATATATATATATATATATATATATAAGTTAGATTGGTCATTGGTGATTCCTTACATAGAGAAAAATTATGTCGGCAGAAATAAAAGGAATATGGAAGAAGGGAAGAAAAATGAAGGTGAATTGTTAAATTAAAGTTAAATCTTAACTAAAAATAAAGACTAATCTACTTGGATTGGTTAAAATTTCGAGATTTTTATTTATTTAGTTACATGTTCTCTCCTAAAAAAATTTCACCCTCGCGAAGTAAGAAGAAAAAAATGTATTTTTTTTCTAAATATAAAGCCAATTCAATCAATTAGAGAGACTTAAGAGTTAAGGATTGAAATATAAAAAAAAAAAAATTTTGAGTCTATGAGATTGTTAAGAACAAGTGAGGTCCGCCTTAAATATAAGTGGGTGTATATTTTATTTAATATACTATATCACACAGGAATCTTTTTTCATTTTAGTGGGGTCCTGTGCTCCCATTCAGTATAATGTGGCTCCGCCACTGTTTGCACCAGATGTTCTATAGCATTTCCTGTATTGTCTCCTATAATATTTCATTTTATAATATATTTTTTTCTTTTAGGGTTTATCGTTTTTCCTTATAGTTTATCTCTTATTTGGAA
Source organism: Catharanthus roseus (assembly GCA_028651295.1). Taxonomy (NCBI): domain Eukaryota; kingdom Viridiplantae; phylum Streptophyta; class Magnoliopsida; order Gentianales; family Apocynaceae; genus Catharanthus; species Catharanthus roseus. The sequence goes on from JAPQWS010000130.1 coordinate 549,707, forward strand.
AATTTTATTAATAAAATATATCAAATTAAGAATGTTATAGGGAGTGTTACAAGAAATATTACAAATCCGAACCGAATTTATTTATGCTGCTACAACTTTATAAAAAAACTTCTTCTTTGGTTTTTTGTAGTGGCGATTTGATTGGATACAATGCAAGTTTGACAAAAGTATTTGGTGATCTAAGAAGTAGTTTCCTTCATTGCCTCCCATTTTAGTTGATCCTTCTTTGGCGGGTAAAGTTTTCCCTTTGTTTGATTTTGTGAGTTATGTGTTCTTTTTTTTTTTTTTTTTCTTTTTCTAATTAAAGATCAATCATGTGTTCTTTATATACTTTAATTTATGATTTCTGAATGCGATATTAGTATTGTTGAAAAGAAGTTTTATTAATAATTTACAGATATAATATGGATATTCCAAGGAACTTTGTAGCCAGGCAGACAAGGAATTAATACCATAAAGCTGAAGAAGCATTATTAGAGAAGGCAAAAATATTGAAGGAAGAGAGGGATAGGATGAAAAGCAGGGTCAGAAAGAGGAGCTCACAAGATGAGAGGCGCGGAGCAGGTAGTATTAATCTTGAATATCTTGAGGATGTCGCTCATAACCAGGGAGACGAACTGTCTCAATCAAGGAGTGCACAGTTACATCAAGAGCAAACTCCACTAGAAATACTGGCATCGGCGGCAGAACATGAAAAACATTTACTAGAGAAGGTGGCAACAATATTGAATAATACGAAAGTTAAGAGGAAAAGAACTGTTAAAAATAGTTCAAAAGGTAGGAGCTCTTATGCCAGTAGTGATGTTGAAGTTATAAGTGTAGAATATATCCCTCTTGACAAGAGAGGTATCTTATTTTCATTGAACAACTTTCTTGCTTATGAGTAGGAGTGGTATCTTATTATCTTTCACATTAATGGGTTCTCGAGTCATATTTAATTAGTTTGTTGTACCAGGGCTTGCTTGTTGTCCAAAAAATATATACATGATTGATTGATTGGGACGAAATCCAAACAGTTTAGCAAAGCATTTTTAAATATATGATTTTAAAAACTTTAATTACTTAACTCTATCAAGCATAAGAGTTTTAATTAAGATAATAGTTAGTGACATTTCTAACAGCATGGCTTCCCAGTTCTCTTTAGTTTACGTCAATTTACATGCAAATGGACATTTATTTATCCTATTAAAATAATTCCCTGTTATGTAGAGAAATTTTCCCTCCTCTGTCTATCATCAATCTATATCCATATTTATCTACTATCTTGAATGCTATCCTTGTTTAACTGCATCGACTTGTACATATAGTTTCCTTGCAAACATGTGTACCTTGTCATATAATCACATCTTGATGTAAAAATGGTGACATAGAATGGCTTGCAAGCATCTTTGCTTTCTCATGTTTATTTAGAACTAAGTACGATTGCCGGAATCCAATGGCATTTATAGTTTCTGGACATATATATGTATATATATATATATATGAGTCTAGAATCTGAAATAACTTATCATGAATATTTCTTGATATTCCTTTCCAATAACTAGACCAGGAATTACAAGAATTTTCCTTGTGTTGTATTTGACTGTCTAAGTTTTTCGGTTTTTTTAATATATAACGATTCGGTATTTTATTTCACCACTGATATGCAGGACGATAGAAATGAGGATGTTGCTAATGTGATAGATCCAATGAATAGTTGTAACCTGTGAAATTATTTCCTTCATCTCGATGAGAAAATTGGAGTCATATGCAAATATTATGGGATGGTGCGGCAGGATAAAGTACATTTTACTAGATCTAGTACGTATATGAAATATTACACATGTTTATCTTGTTTCTTTACTTCCATGATTTATCTCAACATGTAAATACATGTTTTTCAAGGTCTATTAAAGCTATTTCATGTAAACTATAAAATTACCTTATATAAAATATACCATTACAAAGATCTCATTAAAACCTTTAAAAGAGAACAATACTGAATATAAAATGTAATTTACTTTTAAGACATATCCATATTTCTCATTTATAAATATTTAAGACTTAGAAAATTAAAATAAAGTACGTATAAACTTAGAAATAAATAAATGACAATATTCATTAAAAGAAAATTAATATCAAACTAAACACTAAACAAAAATACATGAGATTACAATCAAACAAAATGAAATTACAACAAAATTCAAAAAGTAAAACTAAAATACATTAAAATATTAATTAAATTTAAGCAATTATAAGTATATTGACAACAAAATAATTTGTTACTCAATAAAAAGAACGAAACAAAACAATCAGTTAGGCAAAAATATTTCCAAAAATATATATAAAATTAGGCATTAGCTTCCAAACCTTTTTTTTCTCATGAGGGAAAATTATATTATGGACTCGGTCGATATCCCTGCTTGTGGATCAAGTGGTTGTAGGAGGCTACATCACCCTTCCTTCTTGTTAATCTTATCTCTAAAATTAGAGACACAATCAATAGCGAAAGGTAATTTGGCTTAATATCGGTCCATGAGCGAGAACGTGGATCGGGTCCATAACAAAATTTAATTTCCTCTTATTAGATTCATACTAGGAAAACAAGAAATCATATTCATATACACATTTAAAAACATCTAGAAAATAAGACCGAATCCCTCTGCACTTTTCTCTGAATTCACCCCCCCCTAACTTCTCCTTCTTATGTTACTATTCGTTGTTTTTGTTCTCGCTGTTTTGTTTATGCAATTTTCGATTTTCATCTCTCTCATCTCTTCTCTCGCAAGAGAGAGAGAGAGAGCGAGAGAGAGAGAGAGAGAGAGAGAGAGAGAGAGAGAGAGAGAGAGAGAGAGAGAAAGAGAGAGAGAGAGAGAGAGAGATTCAAAGCTTCTCCACCCACTCTTTCTCTATGTATATGTATGGAAGCTTGTAGGTAGGTATATCAATTGAGAAAGGTAGCAAAAAGAAAATCGTTCAGTTTTTCATCATCAAAACTCAAGGTGATACAAGTTCAGAGTATGTTCATCTTATTCGTAAAATAATTTGGAAGTACATTGTTATGTGGTTGTCATTTTTTTATTTTTTTCACCGCAATTCGTGATTTTATGTTTCATGGGCACATGCATGATCATCCAAGGAGGTGCGGGAGTTTTTACTTTTTTTGGGTAATTTTTTTTAATATAGATCGTCGTTTCGTGTTTCCATGGTTAATTATTTGGAGTAATCTTTTTTGGTTAATTTCTATGGGCCACCACTAGGTAAGATGGCATGGGAGAAGGGGGGAGAAAGGTGGAGGGTGAAAGAGGAATCTTGTTTCCCTTTTCATGATAAAACTAGTGCAACCACGGTCGAAGTATAAAATTTTTTCTCCAAATCTAGGCGAGAAAATTCTAGGGGTTAGGTATATATTTGGGGTAGCATTAACTGTGGTGCTTTTATTTTGAGGATACCAAAATCATTTTGCTTGTGATGGTACAAAAGCTAGACCTTGTTTGATGAAATAATTTAACATATTAAATCAAGTGTTGAATTCAACGTTTTTCATAACAATTTTTGTAAATTATTGTCATATTTTGTTTTTAAGATGTATTTAGTTGTTGTAATAAATTTTTAGTGAAATTTTTTTTACTTAACTTTGAAATATAAATATTTATATTGTTTATGAAATTATTACACTGATATATAATTATCACTTATTAATTAATTAATCATTCAAATTAAGACTTCAATTTTTAGATTCAGCATTCAAACTTAGTTAAGAATTAAAAAATTAAATAATTCAAACTTTATATTTTAGCTTTCACTTTTATAAAAAAAGGACCTTAGTCCTTCAACTATTAGGAATTTTTTTCTTTTTGATGAATTAATTAATGGGTCATTTTTTTTTATGCACAAAAAGGTTTCTTTGTACGACAGTTTTTGGTCATCTATCGGATAAATTTTTGAGTTTAGGATGAAAAGTACATAATTTTTTAGAGAAAAAAAAGAGATAAATATAAGTTCAACGGTAGAATTTCCTAAAAAAAAAAAATTATTCTGCTAAATAGATCTCTTGATGGCTGAAAATTGTGATACTTTTGGGACATTACAAGGAGTATCCAGGTCCATGGACCCAAGCAAGAATATAATGTAATGTGTCAATCTTGGTTTGTTCATGGTTTGGAGGGTACAGTAAAATGTATTGATTTGGGGACCGTAAAACCTGTGTTTGTTTGATTCGTGATGCAGATTTCGGTATATATAAAGTCACCGGCAAACTTTAATTCAGACTCCAGTAGTGATCCTTCAATAGTTGCAGAATATTAATGTACATTAATGGTTATTCTTTAGTTTCCCTATATCTTTATCAGATTGGGTTAATCCTCGTATTTTTATATTTATCACATCACAAAAATAGTGAAATATTTAATAGACTTTTTCTCATTATTTCTTCTAAAAAAATAAATGTATATATCTCTAATAAAATTTATAAAAATAATAATGAGGCCAGAAGTTAGTTTAAAAAATATTTTAGTCTATGTAATTTAAAAATATCTAAAATTTTATGTTTTCATGATTTATATAATGTTCAAAATATGACAAAATCAAAACCCAGAATTCTAGACTGGACTGCTCAACCAAAACCCACCAGAATTGTACTATTTTGTGATGTATTATGATTACCATGTTGCCCATTTATGCTGCAAGTGCATGCATGCTCAGTTTAAATTCATAAAGATGTTTATTTGCCACCGGAGATTATTTACACATTGGCAGGGCCAATATCCTGGCAGCAGTGCGTGCACTTATATATATATATATATTTATATATATATATATATATGTATATATTATATACATATATATAAGTTAGGTTGGTCATTGGTGATTTCTTAGATAGAGAAAAATTCGGCGGGTAAAAAATAGAAGTAATATGGAAGAAGGGAAGAAAAGCAAAGGTAAATTGTTAAATTAAAGTTAAATTTTAACTGAAAATAAAGACTAATCTGCTTCGATTGGTTATAATTTTGAAATTCTTATTTATTTATTTACATGGTCTATTATAAAACAATTTAGCTCTCACAAAATTAGGATGAAAAATATGCATTTTTTCTAAATATAAAGTTAATTCAATCAATTAGAGAGACTTAAGAGTTAAGGATTGACATAAAAAAATTTCGAGTCTATGAGATTGTTAAGAACAAGTGCGGTCACACTTAAATATAAGCGAGTGCACATTTTACGTAATACACTATACCACACAAGAATTTTCTTTCATTTCAATGGGTCCTATGCTCCCACTAAGTATAATGTGGCTCCGCCACTGTTTGTACTAGCTTGTCGAAAGCATTTCCGATAACATTATTTTTTAATGTATTTTTCCTCCTCGTGGGTTTACTGTTTCCCCTTAAGGTTTATCTCTTATTTTGAAAGTTTTATTAAAAATATACTAAATTAAGAATGTTATAGAAAGTATTACCGGAAATGCCACACATCCGAACTGAATTCTTTTGTGCTTTTACAACTTTGTAGCGTAACTTCTTCTTTGGTATTGTTTCTTCATTTTAACTTACTTACATAGCTTGTTAAATAATTGATTTAAAATACAAAATACTTTACATAAAATATACCATTACAGTGATCTTATTAAGACCTTTAAAAAATGTTCAATGTTGAATATTAAATTTAGCTTACTTTTAAGATTTATCCATAGTTCTTACTTATAAATATTTAAGGCTTAAAAAATTAAAATAAAGTACATCTAAACTTAGAAGTAAAATAAATCAAAATACTCATTAAAAGAAAAATAAAATCAAACTAAACATTTAATAAAAATACACGAGATTACAATCAAACTAAATAAAAGTACAATCAATTAAAAAAATAAAATTAATATAATTAGAAATATTAATTTAATGTAAGCAATTAATAAGTATATAGACCACAATGATATTAATATGTATGTAGCAATTACTAAGTATATAGATTAATATTAATAAGTATTCTAACTACACCCTTGAGGGCAATTCCAAAAAGGTTATCGATCAGCTTCTAGCCCGGTTAGGGACCCTTAGTCCTCTAAGGCATATTCATCAGCAAATTCTCTCTCTTATTGATAGACAGTCATTTGTTTTATCTTTTATTTGTTGGGATGCTAATATCCCGGCGCATTTATTGACCGTACAAGTAATGCCTACCTACTCCTCCAATGTATGGATTGAGATAGTTCATTCCTTTATTTATATTGTTGTTCAAGCAGCTATAATATAATTTTCTTTTTTTGTCAAAAAAAAAAGTATATAGACAACAAAATAATCTATCACTCATAAAAAGGACAAAGCAAAACAATCAATTTGGCAAGAGTATTTCCAAAAAAATAAATAAAATTAAGCATTAGCTTCCAAACCTTTTTTTTCCATGATGGAAAATTCTATTATAGACTCGATTCATATTCCCACTTGTAGACCATGTAGTTTGTATAAGGCCACATCATCCTTCTCTCTTGTTAATCTTATCTCTAAAATTGGCGTCACAATCAATAGCAGAAGGTGATATGGCTTAACATTGGTCCATGAGTGAAAACGTGAATCACATCCATAACAAAATTTAATTTCCTCTTATTAGGTTCATATTAGGAAACAAGAAATCCTATTCATACACACATTAAAAAATAGCTAGAAAATAAGACGCGATCCCTCTACGCTTTTCTCTGCTGTCGCCCTCCCTAATTTCTCCTTCTTCCGTTACTATTCACTCTTTTTGTCCTTGTTTTTGTTTGGGCAATTTTCAATTTTCATCTCTCTCTCAATACGTATATACATCTATGGAATCCTGTAGGTAGGTACATCAATTGAGAAAGGTAGACTAGGAAACTCGTTTGTTTTTTCATCATCAGAACACATGATGATACAGATTCAGAGTATCTTCATCTTATTCGTCAATTCAATTGGAAGTACCTTCTTATATATTTGTTATTTTTGGCTTTTTTTTCACCGCCATTCATGATTTTGTGTTTCATTGGCACATGCATGATCATCCAGCAGGGGTGGGGCCTTTTACGCATGGCTAATTATTTGGAATCTTTCTTTTTTTGGGTTAATTTCTATGGGCTGCCAGTAGGTAAGGTGGCATGAAATCAAGGGATTGTCAAAGAATTTGAAATATTTCAAGCTGAGATATCGGCATAGGAGGAAGAAGTGGGAGAAGCGGATCTCGTTTCTCTTTTCATGATAAAGTAGCACGGTGGCGGTCGGGGAAATAATTTTTTTCCCAAATCTAGGCGAGGAAATCTAGGGATTGGGGTATATTTGGTCTATCATTAATTAATTGTGGTGCTTTTATTTTGAGGATACCAAAATCATTCTACAACATGAGACTGTTTATGAGTGAGGCTTTGTTTAATAAAATAATTTAAACATATTGAATTAAATGTTGAATTACGCGTGTTTGTTAACAATTTTATTAAATTACTATCGTCTTTGTTTTTAAGATGTATTTAATTATTGTAATAAATTTTTAGCGACTTTTTTTTACTTAATTCGGAAATATGAATATTTAAATTATTTATTAAACTATTATGCTAATATATATTTATCACTTATTAATTAATTAATTATTCAAATTCAGACTTCATTTTTTAAATTCAGTGTTCAAATTTATTTAAGAATTAAAAAGTTAAACAATTCAAACTTTATACTGTAGCTTTCACTTTTATAAAAGAGAGCAGTTATCTTTCAACTATTATAATTTTTTTCTTTTTGATGAATTAATTGATGGGTGAATTTTTTTAAGCACAAAAAAGTTTCTTTGTAAGACATTTCTTGGTCATCTATCGGATAAAGTTTTGAGTTTAGGCTGAAAAGTACATAATTTTTTTAGAAAAAATAAAGAAATCAATAAAAGTTTCACTGTAGAATTTCCTAAAAAAGAGTATATATTCTGGTTTTAAGATCTCTTCCTGGTTGAAAATTGTGAATATTTTTAGGCCATCACAAGGAGTGTACATGTCCATGGCCCCAAGTAAGAATATAATGTAATGTATCAATCTTGGTTTGTTCATGGTTTGGAAAGTTCAGTAAAATGTATTGACTTGGGGACTGTAAAACTCGTGTCATCTCCAACTCTCATAAATTTCCTTTTTGGAGGGGGGACTAAATTTCTTTGGTTGATCCTGGATGCACATTTTGGTATGCATAAAGCCTGCGGCAAACTGGAATTCAAACTCCAATTGAGATCCTTCAGTAGCTGCATAATATTAATGGCTGTTCTTTGTTTTCTTTGTATCCTTATCATATTGTATTAATTTTCGTATTTTTTTATGCTTGTGACATCGTGCAAATAATAAAACATTATATGAACTTTTTTTCATCATTTTCTTTTACAAAAAATAATTTTCAATTCCTCTATTGAAACTTACTGAAATAATAAATAAGGTAAGAAGTTAATTTAAAAGACATTTTAGTGTATGTAATAAAAAAAATCTAAAATTTTATGTTTTCTTAATTTATGTGACGTCTAAAATATGACAAAATCAAAACTCGGAATGCTAGACTGGAATGCTCAACCAAAACCCAGAATTGTACTCTTTTTAATGGATTATGATTACCCTTTTGTCCATTTACGCCGCAAGTGCATGCATCCTCGGTTTAAATGCATAAAGATCATCATTTGCCACTGGAGATTATTTAGACAATGGCAGAGCCAAGATTCCAGCAACAGTGGGTGCACTTATATATATATATATATATATATATAAATAAAAGTTAGGTTGGTCATTGGTGATTCCTTAGATGGAGAAAAATTAGGTGCGTAAAAATAAAAAGTAGTATGGAAGAAGGAAATGAAAAGTGAAGATCAACGGCCAAACTAAAGTTAAATCTTGATTAAAAATAAAGACAAATCTAGTTCGATGGGTTATAATTTGCAGATTTTATTTATTTATTTGTATGTTCTCTCATAAACAATTTAACTCTCATGAAATTAAGAAGAAAAAATATACTTTTTTTTAAATATAAAACCAATTAATCAATTAGTGAGACTTAAAAGTTAAGGATTGACATAAGAAAATTTCGCGTTCTTGAAATTGTTAAGAACAAGTGAGGTCACACTTAAATATAAGTAGGTGCACATTTTATTTAATACGTTATATCACACAAGAACTTTTACATTTCAGTGGGGTCCTGTGCCCTCCTCCCTCCAATTGAGTATAATGTGGCTCCACCACTATTTGTACCAGATCTTTGACATTTCCTATGTCATCTCATATAACATTTCTTTTTACAATATATTTTCTCTTTTACAATTTATTCTATTCCCTTAAAGTTTATCTCTTATTTAGCATGTTTTAATAATAAAATATACAAAATTAAGAATGTTATACAGAGTGTTACAGGAAATGTTACAAATTCGAACCGGATTATTTGTGCGGCTACAACTTTATTTTTATATAACGTAATTTCTTCTTGAGCTTTTTGTAGTAAAGATTTGTTGGATACAATGCAAACTTGACAAAAGTGTATGGTGATTTAAGAAGTAGTTTCCTTCTTTGTCTCCCGTTTCAGTTGATCCTTCTTTGGCAGGTAATGTTTTCCCTTTTTCAGTTTTTTGATTTATATGTGTTCTTTTTTTTCTTTTTCTAATTAAAGATTCAATCATGTGTTCTTTATATGCTTTCACTCATGATTTCTGAATGCGATGTTAGTCTTGTTGAAAAGAAGTTTTACTAATGATTTGAAGATATAATATGGATTTTCCAAGGAACTGTGTAGCCCAGCGAACAAGGAATCAATACCAGAAAGCTGAAAAAGAATTATTAGAGAAAGCAAAAATATTGAAGGAAGAGAGGGATAGGATGAAAAGTAGGGTCAATCGGAGGAGCTCACAAGATGATAGGGGCAAAGCGGGTAATATTAATCTTGAAACGCTTGAGGATGTCGCTAATAACATGGGAAAAGAACTGCCTCAATCAAGGAATGCATAGTTATAGCAAGAGCAAACTCCATTGGTAGTACTGGCATCAGTGGCAAGACAAGAAGAGCAATTATTAGAAAAGGCAAAAACATTGAATGATAAGAAGATTAAGAGGAAAAGAAGTGTTAAAAGGTGCTCAAAATGAAGGAGCTTTGGTGCCAGTAGTAGTGATGTTTATGTTATGAGTGTAGAATATGTCCCTCTTGCCCAGGGAGAAGAACTGCTTCAATCAATGAGCACACAGTCACATCAAAAGCCAACTCGATTAGAAGTACTGGCATCAGCGGCAGAACAAGAAAAACAATTATTAGATAAGGCACGAAAAATATTGAACAATAAGAAGGTTAATAGTAAAAGAAATGTTAAAAAGAGCTCGAAAGGTAGGAGCTCTGATGCAAATAGTGATGTTGAAGTTATGAGTGTAGAATATGTCCCTCTTGATGAGAGAATGGTACTACCAGTCAAATCGAGGGCTACTAAGTGACTTAAGAATATTGTCATTGAACAATTTGCATGCTTATGAGTAGGAGTGGTATCTTATTGTCTTCCTCAATAATGCATTCTCGAGTCATACTTGATTAGCTTGTTGTACCAATGCTTGCTTGTTGTCCAAAAAATATATACATGATTGATTGATGGGGACGAAATCCAAACTGTTTACTAAAGCATTTTTTAATATATTATTTTAACAACCCTAATTACTTAACTCTATCAAGCATAAGATTTAATTAAGATAGTAATTAGTGACGTTTCTAGCAGCATGGCTTCCTAGTTCTCTCTAGTTTATGTCAATTTACATTCAAATGGATATTTATTTATGATCTAATGTATTTCTTTCTTTATTTATGTTGGTACTGAGAAAGGTGACAACTGATATAGTCGATTTTTAATACAAATAAACACCTTAAGTTTTAATTATTAACCTTTGAAAATATTTTATTTATTTATTAGTCATAATTATTATATTTAATTTATTTTATTTATCTTTGTGCAGATTTCTAAAAAAGAATGGAAAATAAAGATTCCATATTAAATTTGGTAAAGGGAAGCTGCAGTATCTGAATCCTTTAAGGATTAGGATTAAAATTTTAGTAGAATCCTTTAAGGATTAGAACTTTAGTACTTCAATCCTTTAAGGATTAGGATTTTGCTTCTCTTTTGACTATTTATATAAATACAGCAGCAGCAGAAAAAATACAGCAGCAGCAGAAAAATTTCTGTAGCAGAAATTCCAAGAGATTCCAGAAGAAGCAGAATTTTCCAGCAAGCTTCTAATTAAAAGAAAGCCATGATCTACTCCAAGAAATTGGTTCCTTCTTTCCCTTTAGCCATGAACTAAATTTATTTTTACAATCTTGATGAAACCCTAGCCATGTGACTTTGATTTATTTTATTTTGGGAGATTTATTATTTTATTTATGTGATTACATATCTTGGGATATTTCTTGGTTTGATGCAATTAATTCTTTCTAATTATTCTTGTAGAATAATTACTTGGGTTAATTGATATTTTTATCCATGCTTGATTCTTGTAGTCTTGAGTATGAGAGATATGTAATTTTTGCAAGTATATTGTAGGTTTTAGAATTGAATAGTTCATGCTAATTTTAGATGATTTATGTCATAGGAATGAATAAGTCATGCTAATGGTTAGATGGATTATGTCATGCATTTAAACACAATATATTTCTTTAATGAATCGAAACTTGTAGCCTAGATCACCACATAAATGTTTAATCTTTTCTCCTAAATAGAATTAAATAATTGTTATATAGGTTAGTGGTGGATTTAAGGTTCTAAATCATCTTCTTTGGTTAATCTCCTGTTAATTTCAGTTTATTTATTTTATTCGTTAGTTTTAATTAATTTAGGAATAATAATAATATCTCATTCCTATTTTTATAAAATTAATTTAAAAAGATAATAATTTAAGTAGTTAAGCCTTTCTCTGTGGTTCGATACCCTTATACTTCCGTATTACATTGATCTTGTGCACTTGCAAGTATTAGGGTTTAAAACTTTATTATAAAAATTCCAATCAAGTTTTTGGCGCCGTTGCCGGGGAGAGGTTAAATTAATTGCTTTTGTTATTGCCTCCTAAATTTGTTAGTATTTTTTTTATTCTACTTTTATTCTTGAAAAAAAATATATAAAAAAAAATTTTTTTTTTCTTCAACGTTTTTTTATTATTATTTTTTATTTCATTATTTGATAGTTTATTCATCATTATTATTTGTGGTAAATTTTTTTTTTTATTTCTTTTGAATTTGTTTATTAATGCATGGTCGTCGTTCGCTCTCTGTTGATTTGAAAGAATTTGATCCTGAGATAGAGCGTACACTTAAGGCACTTAAAGCACAAGGAAAAATTTCTAACACTTGTCAGGGTAAAATGGCTGAAAATCCACGAGCATTAAGGGAGTATTTTACTCCTAACACTTATAATTCACCAATAGGTAATAGACTACCTGAAATTGAGGCTAATCACTTTGAAATCAAAGCTTCTACTATTCAAATGTTACCATCTTTTTATGGGCTTGATTCTGAAAATCCTTATAAGCATATTGATGAGTTTTTAGAAATTTGCTGTACTTTTAAACTGCCTAATGTAAGTGATGATGCTATTAGATTATGCCTTTTTCCTTTTTCTTTGAAGGATAAGGCTAAACATTGGTTGCACACACGTGAGAGAATAGGTACTTGGGCTGAGATGTCTAGGGAATTTCTAAAAAAATATTTTCCTATGGGTAAACTTACAAGGTTAAGGAGAGAAATCACTACTTTTTCCCAACAAAATAATGAACAATTTCATGAGAGTTGGGAGAGATTTAAAGAAATTCTTCGTAGTTGCCCTCACCATGAAGTCCCTAAATGGCAGCAAATCCAAAGTTTTTATTCAGGACCAGATGAGAGAAATCGCAAAATGGTTGATTTCTCTTGTGGTGGTACTTTTCTTCATAAAACTGCAGATGAGGCGTGGGATTTATTTGAAAATTTGAGTGATAATTCGCAACAACATGCCACCTCCTCACGTGTAGGCACATCTAGGCAAATAGGAAATAGAGGAATGTATAAAGTGTCTCAAAATGTTGATCTTTCTTTGAAAGTTGATGCCTTATCCAAAAAGTTTGATCAATTGTTAGCTTTAAATACATTGCCTACTAATTCTCCTAATGTTCAAGGTGTTTGTGCAATTTGCTCTAGTCCCTCTCATGTTATTTATGATTGTCCTAGTGCTTCACTATTTCCAGAATTTGTGCAGGAACAAGTCAATGTAGCTCAAGGATTTCACAGGAAAAATGACCCCTATTCAAACACGTACAATTCAAGCTGGAGAAATCATTCTTATTTCTCCTGGAAGCAACAAGGAGGGGAAGGTCAATTAGGCCAACAACAATATCAGCAGAATAAACAACCTGGTATGACTGCTCCTCCTGGTTTTCAATCTCAAAGGTATGTACCTCCTCATCCTCCTCAAAGTGGAAATTCTATTTTTGAAGAAAAAGTCTTATCTGCTTTGAAAGGTTTGGAAGTTAAGACACAAATTTTAGACTCTCACACTCAATCTATTGCTAAGTTAGAAACTCAAATAGGGCAACTAGCTAATGCAATAAGTAGAAGAGAGGAGGGTAGGCTTCCTAGTAATCCAATAGAGAACCCTAGAACTAATTATCATGAGCAAGCTAAAGCTATAATTACCCTTAGGAGTGGGAAGGAGGTAGATAGTAAAGTAGGGGAACTGATTAAAGATAATGAATTAAATGAAAACGAAACTGAGGAGATTGATATGGAAACTAAAATTGAAAAGAATGTAGAAAAGGAACTAGCTTCCTCCTCTAAATATAAAACTCCAGAACCATCTCCCATGACTTCGTACAAGCCTAAGGTTCCCTTTCCTCAAGCTTTATTACTACCTCTACGTCTTAGAAAGGACAATAAAATGGAAGACATATTAGAAACTTTCAAAGAAGTTAAAATCAACCTTCCACTTTTAGATGCCATTAAACAAGTCCCGGCCTATGCAAAATTTCTTAAAGACATGTGCACTTTCAAAAGAAAATCTAAAAGTAATGTTTCTAAGAAAATCTTCTTAACTGAACAGGTAAGCTCCATTTTGCAACATAACACTCCACCTAAATATAAAGACCCTGGCGTTCCTACTATTTCTTGTCTTATTGGTGATCATAAAATAGATAGGGCGCTCTTAGATTTAGGTTCTAGTGTTAACTTGATTCCTTACTCCGTTTATGAAGAATTGGGACTAGGAGAATTGCAACCAACCGATATGACTTTGCAATTAGCTGATAGGTCTATCAAGGTACCTAGGGGGAGGATAGATGATGTTCTTGTTCAAATTGATAAAGGCGTCTTCCCTGTAGACTTTGTAGTTCTGGATATGGAACCTGGAAGATCTTCCAAAAATAATATTCCTGTTATTCTAGGTCGTCCTTTCTTAGCTACTGCAAATGCTACTATTAATTGTAGAACTGGGGTAATGGATGTCTCTGTGATGAATATGAGGATTAGATTGAATATCTTTAAAGCTTCTTCACTACCAATTATGGAAGATGATTATGATTGTTATTTGGTAGATATAATTGATGAATTAACTGAAGAAACTCTACCTTTAATGTGTTCTAAAGGATCTGCTTCTATTGAGAATGAGAATACTATGTTCATGGATGATATAAATTCTAATTTTACTTTTATTACACCACTAGAAAATTCTTCGTGGGTTGGAAATCATGAGCCTTTGCCTGTGCTTGCAAAATCCCCTGCTATACCTTCTCTTATGTGTCCACCCCAGCTTGAATTGAAAACTGTTCCTTCTAAACTTAAATATATTTTCTTAGGTGAAAATAAAACTTTGCCCGTGATAATTTCATCTGAGTTAAAATCTGACCAAGAAAGGGATTTAATTAAAGTTCTTTCTAATCATAAAGGGGCTATAGGGTGGTCCATAGCTGATTTAAAGGGAATAGACCCATCTGTATGCATGCATAGAATACATCTAACAGACAATGTGCAACCTTCTAGGGAATTACAAAGAAGGCTAAACCCTAACATGAAAAAAATAGTAAAAAAGGAGGTAGTTAAGCTCTTAGATTCTGGTGTTTGTTATCCTATCTCTGATAGTCCATGGGTTAGTCCTATACAAGTTGTACCAAAGAAGGCAGGAGTGTCTGTAATTGAGAATAAGGAAGGAGAGTTAGTTCCTACTAGAGAAGTTACTGGGTGGAGAATGTGTGTGGACTATAGAAAACTAAATGTTGCAACTAGAAAAGACCACTTCCCTCTACCTTTTATTGATCAAATTCTGGAAAAATTAACTGGTCAAAGTTTTTATTGCTTCTTAGATGGTTATTCAGGATACTACCAAATTCCAGTATACCCCAAGGACCAAGAGAAAACTACTTTTACATGCCCTTTTAGTACTTTTGCTTTTCGTAGAATGCCTTTTGGATTATGTAATGGGCCTGTTACTTTTCAAAGATGTATGCTTGCTATCTTTTCTGATATGGTTGATAAGTTTCTTGAGGTTTTCATGGATGATTTTTCTGTTTTTGGACCTACTTTTGAAGATTGCCTTAATAACTTGTCTACTGTTTTAGAAAGATGTGAAGAAGCTAACTTAGTTCTAAGTTGGGAAAAGAGTTATTTCATGGTTACAGAAGGAATAGTTTTGGGGCATAAAGTGTCTAAAGAAGGAATTGAAGTAGATAAAGCTAAAATTGATTTGATTGCTAATCTTCCTCCACCTAAATCTGTTAAGCAAATTAGATCATTTTTGGGGCATGCAGGATTTTATAGAAGATTTATAAAAGACTTTAGCATGATTGCTAGACCTTTAACTAATCTCTTGAGCAAAGATGTTGCATTCAATTTTGATGAATCTTGCATGAAAGCTTTTGAAAGACTTCGTTCTCTTCTTATATCTTCACCTATAGTTCAAGCTTCTAATTTTTCTTTGCCCTTTGAAATCATGTGTGACGCTTCTGATTTTGCTGTGGGAGCTATTTTGGGGCAAAAGATTGAAAGGAAACCTCATGTCATTTACTATGCTAGTAGAACTCTTACTGATGCTCAAAGAAATTATACCACAACTGAAAAAGAGTTATTAGCTGTAGTTTTTGCACTTGAGAAATTTCGTTCTTATCTCTTACATTCGAAAGTAACTGTTTATTCTGATCATTCTGCTTTAAAATACTTATTGTCTAAAAAAGAGACTAAACCAAGATTGATCAGATGGATATTACTTTTGCAAGAATTTGATATTGAAATCAGAGATAAGAAAGGTTCTGAAAATTTAGTAGCTGATCATTTATCTAGACTGGGGGATAATAATCATGATGAATCCATTGCTTTGAAAGATACTTTTCCTGATGAGCAATTATTTTCTTTATCACATTCTCTCGTCCCTTGGTTTGCACCTATTGTTAACTATCTCTCTGCAGGTGAAATCCCAACACATTGGAATAAACAAGATAGGGATAAATTCTTTTCAATGGTTAAATATTACTATTGGGATGATCCCTACCTGTTCAAGCATTGTCCCGATCAAGTAATTCGTAGATGCATATCTGAATATGAGTTTCATAGTATTTTAACTTTTTGTCATTCATATGATGTGGTGGACATTTTGGAGGTTGTAAAACTGCTGCTAAAGTTCTTTAAAGTGGTTTTTATTAGCATAGTTTATTCAAAGATGCTCATAATTTTTACTTGGCATGTGAAAGGTGTCAACGTACTGGTTCTATTTCTAAACGTAACATGATGCCTTTACAACCTATTTTAATTGTTGAGATCTTTGATGCTTGGGGAATTGATTTTATGGGTCCTTTTCCATCTTCTTTTGGTTATCATTACATTTTGGTAGCAGTAGATTATGTGTCTAAATGGGTGGAAGCTATAGCTACAAAAACAAATGATCATAAGATAGTTATTAAATTTGTTAGAGATCATATTTTCTGTAGATTTGGTACCCCTAGAGCTATTATTAGCGATGGAGGAAGTCATTTTTGTAACCGTTCTTTTGAAGCTCTTCTTAGAAAGTATTCTATAACTCATAAAGTGGCTACCCCTTATCACCCCCAAACAAGTGGTCAAGTAGAAGTGTCTAATAGAGAGATTAAATCCATTCTTGAGAAAAGCTGTTAGACTCGATAGGAAGGATTGGTCTCAAAGACTGAATGATGCACTTTGGGCTTATCGCACAGCTTACAAGACTCCTATAGGAATGTCCCCTTTTAGACTCCTTTTTGGGAAAGCATGTCACTTGCTAGTAGAATTATAACATAGAGCTTATTGGGCTATTAAAGCTCTTAATTTTGATTTGAAGCAAGCTGATTCTAATAGAAAATTGCAATTAAATGAACTTGATGAATTACGAAATGAGGCATATGAGAATGCTAAAATTTACAAAGCTAAAACTAAAGCTTTTCATGATAAGATGATTTCTCGAAAATCATTTGAACCTAACAAAAAAGTTTGGCTTTTTAATTCTAAATTACGTCTTTTTCCTGGTAAGTTGAGATCTCGTTGAGATGGACCTTTTATTGTCAAACAAGTTTTTCCCTCAGGTGCTGTTCAGATTGAAGATCTTAAAAACAACCGAATCTTGATTGTTAATGAACAACGGTTAAAGCCTGCTATTACCAATGACATTGGAGAAGGTAAAATTGAATCTACTATATTGGTAGATCCTACATATCAGGACTAGTTGGTGATAGAGTCTGGCTGAAGACTTTAAAATTAGCGCTTTTGGGAGGCAACCCAAATTTTATTTTATTTATTTTATTTTTATATTTTTATTCTATTTTATTTTTATTTATTTATTTATTTATTTATCTCACTTGATTGGTAGAAAGATATGAAATGTTTGTTTTGTAGGATAATAAAACAACTTATCATTATTATGGAGATTACAGAGATTGTTTACTACTCTTGCAGACATGCATTAATACTACCTCTTCTACCAGGTTGTATTGTTCTTTTCTTCGTCTCTTCTCTACTCTTGGTACTCTTATCACATTGTGGACAATGTTGGGTCTAGGTGTGGGGGAGAAGATATTTTTATTCTGATATCTACTATTTTTTTTAGTATTTTTTTTCTCGTATTTCTTGTTCAATTATTTTTTTAAAATTTTTTTTATTTTATTTATTTTTCTACATTATTTAAAAAAAATCAAAAATATGATTTCACATAAAGAATAATTCTTTTTGAGTTCCTTTAAAAATGTCTTAAATAAGTTGAGAAAAGTACTTATTTTCTTGTTTTTAAGTAGGGTGACGGACTTATGTTCTATATTTTTTATAACTTTTGCATGACTTACACTTGAGCACATGGGTCATTGTTAGTATTTAATAAATCCTTTACATTATTTTTGAGTTACATAAAGTTGATGAATCTCTTCCCTACATTCTAGAACTTACTTGAGTACCTCTTGAGGCAAAATAGAAAGGTTTTCTCGATTTGACTCAGAGACAATGGTTATAGACCTTCTTTGAATCGTTTGTGCCTTTCAAGCTTACCAAATTTCATAAATTTTTACCTTCGTACCCTTTTGAGCCTAAATGTTACATCTTTTTTTAAACCACTTAAATATTAACCCTTAATCTTGTAGAGAGTTTAATGCAAACTTCTAACTAGTGCTTCAATGATGGGTTGTTGTTTGTGTGTTTTGGAAAAAGAAGTTATCTTGACAAAAGGGAGAAAAAAAAATATATATATATATATATGGCTTGTGGTGTTGAAAAAAAAATGTATTGAGCTGAAAAAAAAAAAAAAGAAAAAAGACAAAGAAATAAAAGTCGATACATGATTGTTACAAGTCATAAGGTGCAAAGAAAAAATTCAAGAGGCCCGAATTTATAAATGTAAGAAAAAGAATGGCCTTAAATGATAAAATTTTGAGCAAAAGAAGATGGTAGTTGGTGAATGTATTATAGAAAAAAAAGGGAGCAAAAACAAAGTTAGAAAGTTTGTCGAAATTTTAAAGTATCCATCTTCTTTGTAAGCTCTCTTTTCTTTGATTTTGAATTCCTTACCTTCGCTTGATAACCAATGCCCTAACTTTACATTACAAGCTTTAAAGTCCTACCTGATCTGAGTTGAGTTGAGAATCCTTGATTAGTGGAGAGAATGTACGAAGAGTGAGCCTATGGAATGAACTTTTGCTGAGATTTGTTCTCTATATGTAGTTTGAAAATTTTATTTAGTATTTATTTTATACTCTCTTATGACTACGATTACACCTTACACAAGTTTTGCATTAGTTATGGGAGATAATTGAATATTTGTTTGTTTACTTGAGTTTAAAAATAAGAAGAAGAGTGCTTGTCTTGATAAGTTTGAGATCTTGATAAATGGTACTTAATTGGGATTATTATATATCTTTTAAAAAAGTTTATTGTTTATTTGACTTTGTGGGTATGTCGTCTACAAACCCTCACAAGACCATACTCGTCCACTAAGGATAACTTAGGGGTTTAAAGGGCTTGTTGCACATGCTAAGTGCAATCGTGAGTCCTACGAAAGTGGCTAGTTAGTTTTTCTTTTTATTCTTTATTTTTGCTTGAGGACTAGCAAAACTTAGGTGTGGGGGAGTTGATAGAGTCGATTTTTAATACAAATAAACACCTTAAGTTTTAATTATTAGCCTTTGAAAATATTTTATTTATTTATTAGTCATAATTATTATATTTAATTTATTTTATTTATCTTTGTGCAGATTTCTAAAGAAAAATGGAAAATAAAGATTCCATATTAAATTTGATAAAGGGAAGCTGCAGTATTTGAATTCTTTAAGGATTAGGATTAATCTTTTAAGGATTAGGATTAAAACTTTAGCAGAATCTTTTAAGGATTAGAACTTTAGTATTTGAATCCTTTAAGGATTAGGATTTTGGTTCTCTTTTGACTACATATATAAATACAACAGCAGCAGAAGAAAGACAGCAGCAGAAAAATTTCTATAGTAGAAATTCCAAGAGATTCCAGAAGAAGCAGAATTTTCCAGCAAGCTTCTAATTAAAAGAAAGCCATGATCTACTCCAAGAAATTGGTTCCTTCTTTCCCTTTAGCCATGAACTAAATTTATTTTTACAATCTTGATGAAACCCTAGCCATGTGACTTTGATTTATTTTATTTTGGGAGATTTATTATTTTATTTATGTGATTACATATCTTGGGATATTTCTTGGTTTGATGCAATTAATTCTTTCTAATTATTCTTGTAGAATAATTATTTGGGTTAATTGATATTTTTATCCATGCTTGATTCTTGTAGTCTTGAGTATGAGAGATATGTAATTTTTGCAAGTATATTGTGGGTTTTAGAATTGAATAGTTCATGCTAATTTTAGATGATTTATGTCATAGGAATGAATAAGTCATGCTAATGGTTAGATGGATTATGTCATGCATTTAAACACAATATATTTCTTTAGTGAATCGAAGCTTGTAGCTAGATCACCACATAAATGTTTAATCTTTTCTCCTAAATAGAATTAAATCATTGTTATATAGGTTAGTGGTGGATTCAAGGTTCTAAATCATCTTCTTTGGTTAAACTCCTATTAGTTTCAGTTTATTTATTTTATTCATTAGTTTTAATTAATTTAGGAATAATAATAAAATCTCATTCCTATTTTTATAAAATTATTTAGAAAGATAATAATTTAAGTAGTTAAGCCTTTCTCTGTGGTTCGATACCCTTATACTTCCGTATTACATTGATCTTGTGCACTTGAAAGTATTAGGGTTTAAAATTTTATTATAAAAATCCCGATCAACAACCTCTCCACTTAGATTGACTAACTGATACTTGTGTAAATCATTGTTGGTGTCATAAAAGTTCATATTGTACTCAAAAGAATAGTGTGATTTTTTTCTATTTTTGATGTTATCATGCATGAAATGCCTATAGAACTATACTTATAGCTTTCTAATTTATTGGGTTTCGGGTCTACAGTTGGAGGATGCCCTCTTTCTAGTTTGTTCTTTTAAAGTAAACTTATAATAGGTTTCTCAATGCAGAAACAAAATTCCCTTGTTAGTCATTGCAGGGAAATTTCATAGAAAAGGATGAAACTAAAATGCCATTGGATTTGGACAACAATACTTAGTTCCGAACAAACATGAGAAAGCAAAAGATGCTTGCAAGCCATTTTATCTCACCATTATACATATATATATAGATATATAAATGTATGTATATACATATATATGTACAATATATATGTGTGTTGTGTGTGTATATATATGAGTAGAGTGTAGAGTAACTTACCATGAATATTTCTTGATATTCCTTTCCAATAACTAGACCATGAATTACCATAATTTCCTTTCCTTTATATTGTATTTGACTGTCTAAGGTTTAAGGTTGTTTCATAAATAACAATTTGATATTTTGTTTCACCACTGATATGCAGGACGATAGAAATGAGAATGTAGCTAAGGTGACAGATCTGTGGGTCATTGTAAGCTGTGAAATCCTTTCTTCATTCTCGATGAGGAAATTGGAATCATATGCAAATATTATGGGATTTTGCAGCAGGAGATAAAGCATATTTTACTAGATCTAGTATGTATATAGAATTTTACATGTCTTAAATCTTGTTTCTTTACTTTCACGATTTATCTCAACACATGAATACATATTTTTTGAGGTCTATTGCAGCTAGTTTGTACAAAATCATATGATGTTTTAACAATCATCTCGTATTACCCTTTAGTGCATATAAATTTTGCCTGTCAAAATTGATGCAAGCTAATATCTCTATCTGTCCTCCATCCAAAATCTTTGTCTCATTTAAATTTTTCCATAGATTAAGAAACTTAGTAAGAGTAATGAATTTTATTTTGATTTCTCTTTTATACCCTTCTTTGATATTAAATGAATTAATTTTTTGTCTTGAAACTTTACAAATGTAGACATGAAGTTATTGAAGTATGGGGTGTTTCATTAATATAATTTCTTGGAAAATGGAGATTTTTTGTAATTAAGATACATAATGATGAGGTGCATAGTAGGAAATTGAAAGTTTAACTACTATTCATAAAAAGAAACGAGACTATAATTTGGGACGGAATGAGTAAATGTCTCTATTGGGGTCATGGATGATTTACATACATCGTGGATCTTACTTTTATGAGCTCCCAAATATGCCTTTTAGTTAATTAATGGAAGCCTTTGAGGAGGTGAGAGTCACTGGTAAATAGATAAGAGTTACATAGAAGGTCATAAAATTTTAAACAGAGAAAAAGGAACTAGATTTCGCAAATACTTAAAGAAATAAGTAATTTGATATAATTACTTGTGAAGTATATTTTTAACATATAGAAGAAAAACAATTATTTCATAAACTCTATAGAACTCATAAGACAACTCCAAGCAATAAATGCACAAAAGAGTTGGTAGTAAGAGAGTTCCAAATATTAAAGAGAAAAATAAAATTCTTTAAATTAAAGAGTGATTTTGATTAATAATTCTGAGAACATATTAATGATTACTGTGTAAGAAGGTTTTTAATAACATTCTAATAACATATGAGTGATTAATAATTCTCCAGTATGTTTTTTACCATTAAACTATTTAAATTATGAAAGTAACTACTAAAATACCCCTATGAATAAATCATAATTGACATAGTGTAAAACTAATGAAACAACTCTAAGTATTAAATAGACCAATGAGTAGTAAAAAGAGAATTCAAAATACTAAATAGATAGACGAGTTAAAAAAAATATTCCAAATACTAAAGATAAAAGTGAAAATTATTGAAAACAAACTAAATGTAACTATGATGGAAAAGATAACATTAAAAAGAAACCAAACAAAGTATAATATATATAATTTATCAAAAATTTATTACATGTGGATGCACGTAGATAATACTAGTATAGTAAAAGAGCACTCGTTGTACAATTTTTTCCTGGACATATAAAGTCATGTAGTCCTATTGTATTGCAGCGTGTTTATGCTATCAGTTTTGATAGTGAACGTCTTCATACCTTATATCATGTGTGTGGTGTGTCAAGCATCTTATTTAGCTTGTAGGTACTATTGGTCTCAGAAAATAGATGATTTTATAATGGTGGTGAAAGTGCAAGAAGAAGGGTAAAGACTTCGATTCATATTGAAGCTATGGGTTTTCGGAGGAAAAATTAATAATTTGGGACTAACTAAGATGATGACAAGTTCTTGAGAAGAAAACAAAGCCAATGGGTATTTGATGTCAAGTATTGTGCAAATATGTGTGATTAACTATATCATAAAGTTATGTAAAGAGTAATCCTAGAAAAGTCTCCAATATATAAACTAAATTATGTTCGGACTCTAAATTATAAGAAACTTAATAAACCTAAATATTTGGAAAAAAAGAAACAAAATAAATAAGTATTAAGTGATGAACCTCAAACACTAAATACAACAATACAACCAAATCGAAGAAAAATAAATTAAATTAACCTATCTATTACAAATCGAAGTAAATCTAAATCAACAAAGAATAGATAAGCCAACAGAGATCTTTAATCTGATGTAAATATAAATATAAATATATATTCTCATTTAGAAAGGGAAGAACACACGAAGATGAACGAGCACCCTTAGGAATCGAACCTCAAAATACCCAAAGGTACCCACTAATAAATCTCTCAAAATAATCATTCAAGCCCTAATGATCTCACAGAATCGGTTTAGTAGATAGCTAAGAAAATTTTGGTGCTAAACCCTATAGCAGTAGTATAGAGAGACCCCGGAGAGACTAGAATGAAGAAGGTGAAAGAAGATCACAAGAGCAGGTAGCCAAGAAGAGAGAGAAGAGAGGAAGATGTTCATTGAAAAGGGTTAGAGAAATAGAGGATTTTATAGTGGTCCCAAGAGAGACCAAAGGTTGGTCTCTATTAAGGGGAGGGGAAAGACAAAGGGTCGATCAAAGAGAAAAATTAAATGGGTGTTTGGTTGTTATGGGTCACCAGGGGAAGGTAAACTTTGACCCACGAGGCATCCCAAAAACAAGCCTAAGTGCAAAGGTATATTTGAGGTTTGATATAAAATCATCACTGGGCAGTAACAAAGCCCAAAAGTTGTGGGCACAAATAAGGAATTTGTCCTGCAACGTTTAGTATCGTCGTAAAATTTCATAGTAGTTGGTAAAAGATTCTTCTTAAAAATGGTTTAGAATTTAGATTACTTGGGTTCAATTCTAATTGCCTAGTTATATAGCAGTACAAAAGATTTGATGATATCTTTGTTTTACTATATCTAGAGTTGAATTCCAATTGCCTAGATATATAATTGTGTGGAGAATTTGATGATATCTTTTTTCTCTATCAGAGAGCCCCAAACAGGAAAAGACATGAACAATTTGACTCCCACAATGATGGTTGACCTACTTCTTGTTGATATTACTTTGGGGACTTTCCTTGTG
The DNA here is from genome assembly GCA_028651295.1 of Catharanthus roseus. Taxonomy (NCBI): domain Eukaryota; kingdom Viridiplantae; phylum Streptophyta; class Magnoliopsida; order Gentianales; family Apocynaceae; genus Catharanthus; species Catharanthus roseus. The sequence goes on from JAPQWS010000130.1 coordinate 574,073, forward strand.
GAGATCATCAGCCTATTATTGATGTTGAAGGCCCTATACTCAACTAAACACTCGCATTTTTTAGAAGGAAAACATATCCTCATTAATGCAATGGATTTCAATTCTTGTGGAAGAATATAGTTGGTGTGACCTTGATTGGGAATCTTTAAACTCCACTTCCTGAGGGTTGCCTTACTTGATGTTTTCTGGAACCCTTCTATTGAAAGACAAGCCATAAGCCACGCATACAGGCTCGGACATAAGATATTTATTTACGTATGTTGTTGGGAAAACTAATTACTATTACAAATCAATCTACTTACTATTACAAATAAAAAACTAAAACAGGGAAAAGATAAACCTTGTCTATTACAATAATTTTTTCCTCTTCTTCCTATAAATCGGTTCAAGCTGAGAATGGCAAGACCAAATGGCAGCAAAAACAAACAATCAAGAGAAGAAAATAATAAAGATAAATGCACCCTTACCTGCCGCAGTGATGTAGGTACCGCCAGCAGAGAACCACCATGCCGGGATGTTTGCGGTGCCGAGCAGCAGCGAAGAGCGGCAAGTTGCGTCGAGACGTTGGCAAAGAACACAACGAGATCGGTGAAGATGGAGGTTTTCCCTCAGTCTAAAGGCCTCCATATCATGGTTCGTCTCTCTATCTCTTTCTCTCTCTCTCTCTCTCTCTCTCTCTCTCTCTCTCTCTCTTTCTCTCTCTCTCTCTCACCCTTTCTATTTCCCTCAAGAAAACAGCAATCAAGAAACGATTGCAAGAGACCAATGATCGATACAAGCAAGCAGCGGTGCAAAGCCGAAGAGGCGAAAAGACAGCGGTAACAGCTAGTCGCAAAACTGAGAAAGGAAGAAGAAGAGAGAGAGAGAGATACAACAGGCAGCAGAGGAAGAGAAAGAGAAGAGAATCGGTCATGTATTATGTGAACCGAAGAGAAGAGAGCGTTGAAATAGATCAAGTCACACAGGAAAGCCTGGGCTGGCCCGGCCCGGCATCTTTGTCAAATTCAACAACCTAATCTTTCTATTGTGGCCCAATAGTAACGTCATAGGGAAAGAAATTAATGGGCTGAAAAAGGGGAAAAAGATTGGGAGACTAAGGCCCAAAGGCCTACAATCTCCACCTCCAACAATATTTTTCCAATAATTGTTTTAACTTACCAAGAATCAGACCGTGTCCAAGTGAAAGAAATCCTTGCAAAACATAAATTTGTCAATATTTACAATTTTAGTACCAAAAAATCTGCAGATTTATTATCCGTACTAATCTTGTCTATATCAACTATACCACTAGAGTCTTTTTCCCTAATAAAATGATATTTGATATCTATATGTTTTGTCCGTTCATAATAGATCGGATTTTTACATAAATGCAAACAACTCTGACTATTAGTATAAATAATAGCTTTTAAATGTAAAACTTGTAATTCATTCAATAACCCTTGAAGCCTTCTTTAATCGCTTCCGTTGCTGCGATGTATTCAGCCTCAGTAGTTGATAAGGCAACTACCGGCTACGATTGAGATTTCCACGAGACACAATTACCCGCTAGGGTAAAGAAATGGGATGTGGTAGATTTTCTACCATCCTTATCACCTGTAAAATCATAATCAACAAATCCAATTAGTTCAAAAGTAATCCAGTTATGATAGTGTAAGCCTCGATCTAAGGTTCCGTTAAGATAACGTAGGAGCCACTTGAGAGCAGCCTAGTGATCTCTCCCAGGTTTAGACATAAATCTGCTGAGAAGGCTTATAGAAAAAGCAATATCTAGATGGGTAGATATCATTGAGTACATGAATGAGCCCACAGCCATTCTGTAAGAGATATAGCCGTATCTCTTTTCTCACTTTCGGTTTTAGGACAGGTGTTATCAGAAAGTTTGAAATGGCTCGCAAGTGGAGTTATAACGGGCTTACACAGGTGCATTGAAAATTTGGATACAATTTTCTGAAGGAAAGGCTTTTGAGATAGAAAAAGTGAACGATTAGATCAATCTCTTGAAATACTCATCCCAAGAATTTCTGATGCAATACGTAAATCCTCCATATCGATTTCAGATTTTAACAAGGATTTTAGATCGTCGATTTTAGCTTTATGCCTGCAAGCAATTAGCATATCATCAACATAAAGCAATAAATAAATAGTAGAATCAACATTATTACAAGAAAAGTAAAGACAACTATCATAGTTGCTTTTAGTAAAACCAATTTTTATCATAAAAAAATCAAACCTCTTGTATGATTGTCTGGGTGATTGTTTAAGCCCGTATAAGGACTTTTTCAAAAGACACGCCATGTTTTCTTTACCCTTAACCTCAAAACCTGGTGGTTATCACATATATATAGTCTCTTCGAGATCACCATGTAAGAAAGCAGTTTTAACATCAAGTTGTTCAAGATTAAGATCATAGAAAGCAACAAGAGCAAGAATAATCCTAATCGTTTTGTATTTAACAATAGGAGAAAAAATTTCGTTGAAATCGATGCCCTCAACTTGTGAAAAACCTTTTGAACTAGCCTGACCTTGAACCTTGGAGGTTCATTAGAATACTCAAGTTCTTTTATTTTGAAAATCTATTTGCAATCAACTAACTTTTGTTTTGAGGGTTTTGGAACAAGAATCAAGGTTTTGTTTTTGTTTAAAGAAGACATTTCCTCATCCATAGCACGTAACCATAAAACGCGATTAAGGCTTTTCAAAACATCAGAAAAATATAATGGTTCTTTTTCCTCCACATAAGATGCAACAGCAAAGGCATATGAAACGATGTAAGAGTACCCATACCGAGGATGATCCATAGGTATCCTACAGACTCTATCTCTCGTAAGTTGATCATCCCTAAGGGCTTGAGCTTGTGCCTTAGGGTGTTCTTCCTCCTCATCAAAACCTTCTAAAACAAGATCAAGTGTTTCAAGAATACTAGGAGGATCAGGTGTGCTACTGGATGAAGCAGGAAGCTCTGGATTGGTTTCAAGTTTCTGGGGTGATTCTAAGGAAGGTCCAGAGGTGACCTCCACCTCCACAGGAATTTTACTAGGAGTTGGAACACTTGGTGGACTATTGGAGATGGGTTTATCCTTAAGACGGGGCATTTCTAGCTCATTGAAGATAACATACCTACTGATAACAACCCTCACTCCCGTTTCACCCTTTAACCACACTCTATAACCCTTCACCCCACTAGGATATCCTGTGAACACTCCCTTTTTCCCTTCTTCTAATGTGCAAAGGCTGCACACCTGAAAACTCTCAAGTTGGAAAGGTTAGGAGATTTACCACACCAGAGTTCTATAGAAGTCCTAAAGTTTATAGCTGTAAAAGGGGATCTATTGATGTGGTAGACAGCCATACTAATACCTTCACCCCAAAAATGTTTTGGGACACCAAAAGAAACAAGAAGAAATCTAACCTTATCCATAATGGTACGGTTCATCCTTTCGGCAACTCCATTTTGCTGTGGGTTATGTCTAACCGTTCTATGGTGTAGGATGCCATGCGAGGCACACAAATCAGAAAACTTACGGTTGCAAAATTCAAGACCGTTATCGGTCCTGATAGTTTTTAGTTTATTTCTAGAATGATTTTCGGCAAAACGTTTCCATTCACAAAGCTTTTCAAAAGTTTGATCTTTAGTTTTTAAAAGGAAAACCTATACATACCTTGAAAAATCATCAACAATTGACATGAAATAAACATTACCACCATAAGTTGGAACCTCTTCAGGTCCCCATAGATCACAATGCACATAATCAAGTATTGCAGAAGACTTGTGTGTGTTGGTCAAGAAACTGATTTGTGTTGTTTTCCCAAAACGCAGTGGTCACAAAATCCAAGGAATCAATTTTGTCACCACATAAAAGATTTTGTTTTTGTAAATAATAAAGTCCCTTCTCACTAATGTGGCCGATCCTCAGATGCCACAACATAGTTTTCTCAGGAACAGTTTTTGAAATCAATGCAATGGAGTTACAAACCGTTTTACCAATAAGAATGTATAAAGTTTCTCTTTTAAAACCTTTTAGTATGACTAGGTTCCCTTTGCAAACATGTAAAATACTATTTTTGGAATTAAAAGAAAGACCCAAAGAGTCCAAATAACTAAAAGAGATAAGATTTCGATGTAAGTCGGGCACATATCTCACCTCAGTGAGTTTTCTAGTCACACCATCATGCATTTTAATGAAAATATTACGAATATTTTTAATATCACAAACTTGATTGTTTCCATGAAAATCTTTCCTTGATTTAAGGGTTTGAAATTAGAAAACTAATGTTTGTTGGGTGTCATGTGAAAAGTGCAACCAGAATCAAGAACCCAATGATCAACAACTTTAGAACATGAAGGGGAAACAGAAACACACAAAACCTCAGAAAACATAGAATTACCATCTAAATTAAATTCGTGGGTTTTGTCGATTTTATTACTCCCTTTACCATGTTTACGTTGTTTTTCATCTTTAATCCGTTTAAAACACTGGTTTTCATATGACCCTCTTTACCACAATAAAAACACTTTACTTTGTTCTTCTCTCGAGATTTAGATTGCCCTTTACTTTTAAACCAGTGACTAGGAGGTTTCCTCCGATCAACTCTTCCTCGTACAAAAATATTTTCACCATGTGATTTATTCTCCTTTTGTGAATCCAAATCTTTAGATTTCAAAGCATTTTTAACATTGGAAAGAGATAAACCATCTCTGCCATATTTGATAGCAGATTTAACATCGTTGTAAGATTCATGTAAGGTATTTAATAAAATGACTGCAATATTTTCATCAGAGATATTCTCTCAAACGTTTTGAAGTTCCAAAACGATTTTATTTAAATCTTCCATATTTTCTGAAAGAGTTTTTGACCTGCTCATTTTAAAATCGAAAAGCTTCTCTTTTAAATAAATTTTATTTGAAAGTGATTTTCCCAAATATAGTTTTTCTAGTTTAGTCCAAATTTCAAAACCATTGTCTTTTTCATCAATTTCTCGTAAAAACATTGTCATTTAAATGCAAGATGAGGCAACTATGAGCATCACCTAGTTTATCTGAAAGAATTTTCAGCCTTCAAAGATTCTGGATACTCTTCAGGGCTACAGATATTGGGTGCAATTTTATTTTGTACCAAAACTGCTTTCATTTTCCTCCACCATATTAAAAAGCCAGATTTGCCATCAAACTTATCAGTTTCAATTTTTGGAACTGACATGTTTCGAAGGCAAATAAGTGTAATTAAATGACTAGGAAAAATGAAAGATTTAAAAAAAAGTTTTGAAAAAGAATAAAGATGCCCGGACTTTTCGAAAAATAGAAAAATATAATTTCAAAGAAAAACAGCGTTGGTTTGTTTTAGTTTGCTTGATTTGTTTGGTTTTTTATTAAAAAAACGATGCAACAACGTGAAGCACGAAACCCAAAAAACAAACAGTATAACTGAAATAACGAGAAACACGACAGAAACAAAACTGCCTTACCAAAAACAGAAAAAGACAAAGAACAAAGGGAGCAAGATAAAAAACTTTTGAAAAATAGAAAATCCGTGCCAAGACACAGATACTTGAAATCTCACAGATTGAAGCCAGGCTTAGGTGACTGGAAAAACCGAAAACAAAAACAGAGCAGCAGCAGCAAAATAATAGAAGCAGGTATAAGAATAGTAAACAGAAAAACTGAACAGTAACACAATTCAGTAAAAACGCAGTAATAGTAGTCACAATCAGCAGCAAGCCAAAGCAACAGAGAAACAGAAAACATATGGTGGCGAGCTGAGAATCACAACCAAAACACAAGCAATAACCGGCGGCAAGCCGAAAACGGGAAAAACAGAAAATAAAAAAAATAGCGAGCCGAAACACAAAGAACAGTGACAAATAACCGATAGAAAAGAGAAAGTGAAAGAAAACTTCACTGGCCAGATCTGAGGAACTCAATAGTTCCCTCAGATCCAGAATATTTCGATGGTTGCTGGCACCGACAAGCCAAACCGTGGCTCTGATACCACTTGTTGGGAAAACTAATTACTATTACAAATCAATCTATTTAGTATTACAAATAAAAAACTAAAATAACGAAAAATAAACCCTATCTACTACAATAATTTCTTCCTCTTTTTCATGTGAATCGGTTCAAGCCGAGAATGGCAAGACCAAATGGCAGCCAAAACAAAAAGTCAAGACAAGAAAATAATAAAGATATATGCATCCTTACCTGCAGTGGCGATGTAGGTACTGCCAGCAGAGAACCACCGTGCCGTGATATATGCGGCGCCGAGCAGTGGCAAAGAGCGGCAAGTCGGATAGAGGCACCGGCGAAGAACACAACGAGATCGGTGAAGATAGAGGTTTTCCCTCAGTCTAATGGCCACAATATCATCGGTTCCTCTCTCTCTCTCTCTCTCTCTCTCTCTCTCTCTCTCTCTCTCTCTCTCTCTCTCTCTTTCTCTCACACCCTTTCTATTTCTCTTAGGCAAACAGCAATCAAGAAACGATTGCAAGAGACCGATGATCGGTACAAGCAAGCAGCGACGCAGAAGCCGAAGAGGCGAAGAGGCAGCGGTTACAGCTAGCCGCCAAACCGAGAAAGGAAGAAGAAGAGACAGAGACACAACGAGCAGCAGAGGAAGAGAAAGAGAAAAGAGAATTGGTCATGTGTTGTGTGAACCGAAGAGAGGAGAGGGTTAATATAGATCGAGTCACAACGGCTACCCAGCCCGGCCCAGCCCGACATCTCTTACCAATTCAACAACCTAATCTTTCTGTTGTAGCCCAATAATAACATCATAGGGAAAGAAATTAATGGGCTGAAAAAGGGGAAAAAGATTGGGAGACTAAGGCCTAAAGGCCTACATATATCATTTGATAATGTCCGGGATAATGAAAATTGAGAAGTATCAAAGCCAGGCAAAGAGGGATTGAATATTAGAGCTGGTCTTTCTTCTCCAAAGGGGCACAATTATGATAAGTCTGAAATCTCAAATGATAAGATTCTTGAAGCAATCGTATACCACAAAAAGTTGCATCGGATCTTTTAGAAGGTTCTGTAACAACCGAAGAAGTTCAATGTATTCGAGAATTTTAGTTTTGTTCCCTAAAGAAATTGATCATGAAGAACTCTTTGATTTTTCTTTTATTTATTTATTTTCTTTATGAACAAAAGACTCTTATCAATTTCAAATCAAGAATTAATAGGAAGTTGGCATTCATTCTTGAATGGAGGGAGTAATTATTATTTATATTTTTCATATACGTAATGTGATAACAGAACTTTATTTTCTTTTCTCTTGTGTTGATATTTGGAGTTCCGTTGACATTTAAAGTTTAAGCATACATTTTGTGATTATATGATTATGTGCAGATTTTGTTTCTCCATGTGCAGTGAGTATATTGATGTTTTTTCGACTAGTTTTATCATGTGCAAGTTTGTTTTCATCATGTGCAGACAATGAACAAATATCTATATTGAATATATTTGATAGTGAGTAACGCTAAAAGGTTCTAAGTATTTTTATGAGTTAGAATATCTAACTCAAAACTGGTGGGTCAGAAGTATAGAAAACTCAATCACTATACATTTTTCATGGCTATTCTTTATATTTGACAGTTGTTTTGATGTCCTTTTACAATTTGTTCATTAATATGAAGAAGAGCATATGCAAAGGCAAAATTTATTTGGTGATTAGTTGCTTCTTTCCCCTTCTTAGATTGTATTTCCTAGATTGCAGTTTCACTTATTCCCCTATTCCTCAATAAACACTCTTCTTGCACTTCTCAGTCAAGAACTGAAAGATATTGAAACATACCATTATAAGCTAGTTTTATTACGTGATTACAAATTGCGCAACATTGCCTAAAGAGCACTAATTTCATTTACCGTTAAGAAAGTCTTTTGTATTTTATGTGATTTACTATATAGGGAAGTTTGGGTTTAACGTTCTTCCTTCTCACTAAAGAAGTACTAGACTTTTGTTTGAAAATCTACTTTCAATCCATTTATTAGACTTTTGTTTAAAAAGTAAAGCACAATAGATTATTAGAGTTCGTAACTAAATTTTCAAAAAGATCATATATATATATATATATATATAAGAAAGAGGTGAAATTTCAAAGTGTAACTATCTCTATCTATACTATAATAAAGTGTGGAATGTGGTTGTGGATGATTTACACTTGGTTGGCTTCTTACTTTTTTTTGAACTATCTAAAATGTCCTTGGTTAGATAAATTATTATGTTGAGTGTAATGAAATAAGGTTTTTGGTGTAACTAAACAATAACATTAGTAATATAAAGAATATTGAACAATAAATGGATAGAATATAAGAATATTGAACAACAAATGGATAGAATATAATAATAAGGGTTTAATTACATGGAGGAGTTGTCGTGAATGTTTTAATTAATTACCATAATAAAAGAATATACTTTTTGTTAATTTCATAATTATTTGAAAATTACATAAAAAATAATAAAAATTACATGAGGTAAATAAAGTTAGATAGAAGGATAATCAAAATTCCCTAAAGTTATTAAGTAAAAGAAATAATGAATTTGGATAGTTAAAATATTTCGTTTGCAACACATAAATTAATAAATATTAAACAAGTTAATATTCGAGGAAAATAAATAAATAATAAAAATAGAAGAATAACTACTAATTAAAATTAACTAAATTAATCAACCAAAAAATTGAAGTTAACTAATGTTAGAGAATGATAAGAATTACATGGAGAAAGATGAACCTAGAAATATTATTTGTAAAGCTATTTAAATATAAAAGTAAGAAATTATTTATTTAGGAGTTAATAATTGCAAAAAAGATAATAAAAATTAGATTAAAAACTAAATTGTGAGAATTATTTATAAAAAATACAATACATTTAATACAAAGAAAAAAGAAAATTTTTAGGATGATTTTAACATGGAGAAAACATTTTTGTTTTACGAACTTTGTTACGTGTGAATATTCATAAACTTTGTAAACCTCATGAGACAATTCTAACCATTAAATAGATAAATAAGTTTGTTGTAAGAAAGTTTCAAACATTAATTTAAAGAAAAACATATAAGACAACTCAAGAATTTGATATATAACAAGGTTTTTAATAATAATTCTAATAACATATTAATCATTAATACTTTTCATGTATGTTTCCTCATAATTACCACGAAAATCATTGAAATTAAAAGTAACTGTTAGAACAACTTCGTAAATAAATCATAATGTATAACTAATGAGACAACTTCAAGTACTGAACAGGAAAGAGTTAGTAAAATGAGAACTTCAAATATTAAAGAGATACATGAATTGTGATAAAATATTCTAAATATAAAAGTAGACATGAAAATTATTGACAATACAAATATAATTTTGGAAAAGATATCATTAAAAATAAATCAGAAAAAATCTATAATAAATTTAATTTTATTAAAACTTTATATTTTGTGCGAATGCACGTAGACATTATTGCTAGTTTTATTAAATACAACTTAGTCTCATTTTTTTAATTCCATAGCTATTTCGGGCAAATAAAGTGCTGATCAATGCTTTAAAGCACATGAAATGAAGAAAGGCCCTAGGGCAGATGGGCTTCATGTTTGTTTTATATACAAATTTTGACACACTGTGGGGCACAGGCACTAAAATGCTTTTGGACATCCTCAATCATAGAGATCATATAATCTAGTTGTTTAAATGAAACTACTATTGTCCTTCTTCACAAAATATTTTTTTAAAAAAATCCTTCCTCTATTTATGTAATAGTTCTGATTGATAACATGAAGCCTTTGATAATTGATGTCACTTGAGGAGATGGCAAGACTTGGGATATGTATGTTCGTGCAACCATTTTACCGCGGCCGGCGTTCAATTCTTATTCCTAAGAAAGATCCACTGGGAAGGAGGATTCTCCATCCAGCCGATGCTAAGGAAGCCTTTTAATCGATTCTATCTAACTTCTTCAGCGTGCTGCTATGATGTAAGGTGCAGTCGTGCAGAGACAGCCGTAGTAGCGGCGAGCTAAATAGGAGCAGAGATTTTTGAGTGGCTTTGACGTCTTATTTACGGGCTTTATCAAAGTCACAACAATCTGGAACTGCCCGCCCAAAAAAGCCCAGCTTCCCTTGCCACGGAGCTTAGATACGGTTTCCCGATCAGAGATCCATGCCCCCTAGTAAAGATGTCATCAGGTGCTAGACTGGAGATAGAAAAAACGACAATTCCAGAGGAAAGACACACTCTCCCAAAGCAAAGCGGGAAAACTTCACTCATGAATTTCTTGAACTATATCATAAACAGATCTTCCCCTCCACTTTTCAGAGTATGCATAGCAAAGTAGATGTGGAACCTTTAGCTCAAAATATGGGACATGGAAGAACGCTCTAAGTATATCTTAACTGAATAACAAGCTCATAAGCTTACGAAGGATAAAAGTGTAAACTAGAGTTCTGTTTTTGTTCGTACCTTGCTTAGCAAATGTCATAAGTTAAAGCAATTTTTTGTCAAAGTTTAAAAGTACATGTTATTTAATTACATCTAATGGATGTTATTAAAAAATTTTGTTTATCCAAGAAATTCATTATTTTCCCAAAAAAAAAAAAGAGAACAGTATGTTTGTTCCAATACATGCCTAAACATAAAGAATTGTTGTTATATCTTCCTTTGAATGATACATTTTTCACTGTATCTTTTACGAAGTACTGGATAGCAGTGAATATATAGATCATGGATGCTGCAGAACATTTTTTACAATGGTTGTTTGAATAATTTTTACTGGCCCTATTAATGGGTGGATTTTAATTTGTCCAGTGAGTTTGGAACATATATTTGGAGCGAAAATGTTTGTTTAGAGAGATTCTTAATACCATTTAGTTCCTGAGGAATGCAAATTGTTTGAGATGAAAATAGAAGATTGTATGAAAAGAGAGGATATAGTTCACCTATTAAGAGAATGAAAGGGGTTACTTGGGATGGGAGGATATCATAATGAATTGCAACGTTTTTTTGTTTTCTTTCTTTGTATGTGTGTTTTGGGGGGGGTTGGGTGAGGGTTGTCAAAGAAAACATTATAAGGAATCTTAAACAGACCTTCATGGATAGAGTTAGGGGATGGCATTTCAAAGTTTGGTTAAGATTAATAAAATACGGTTGCAGATGTACTAGCAAAATAGCCACTGGATTAGAGCAGTTGGTTTTCTGGCATGGTCTTTGTGTGCCTATTGTATGCACTCTGCTTTTCTCGAATATTTGAGCAGATGAATAGGCTTCTTTACTCTAAAAAAATGTATAGGTTCCTATTACAATATTAAAATATTAATGGTCGTGGAATTAAAATAGCTTCAAAGCACGTTATTATGTCACTTTCATAAGGTTTTTTGGCTCTATCAATACCTTAATATGCAACAAGTTCAGCGAAATATCCTCGAGGATGTAATAAAGCACTAGTTATGTTTCAAGAACCTCCATGAATTATATGCATGTCATGTTCATAGTATGTTCAAGTAACTCTGATTTTATGCTACAAGCTCAATCTTATTATGCTCAAAAAAGAAAATAACTTATAAGTAGGCTTATTTACTCTTAAAAAAAAGTATAGGTTCTTACTAAGTGTTAGAATATTAATAGTTGTGCAATTAAGATGGCTCTAAATCGCGGTAAGAAATCACCTTTGTAGGCTTTATAGCCCACTTCTTCCCAATATTTTTCATTTTTTCAGCCCAATTGTCTCTTCATTTTTTTTGACCTAATGATATTTTGGGCCTCAACCCAAGTTGAATAGGCTGCTGGGCTGCCTATGGGCCGTCTCCTTGACCTGCTGCCTTCTGGGCCGCCTCCTTGACCGAGTCTGTTGGGATGACCGCAGCCCAGGTTGGCCACCCGGATCATCCGTTAGCGACCCACGGCTCGATCGCTCAGCTCCCCTTTAATTGAATGCTGCCTCTTTGTTTCTGGTGCACTCTCGAACTCCTCCTCTTAGCCATTTCTTATTCTCTCTATGTCTCTTGGAGTCTTCAAGACTCCTACTTTCTTCTCTTTCTTCTTCGGCTCTGCCGCTGCTGATCTCTCTCTGTTCTGGTGCTTTTATGCTGTTAACCAGTCTTCTTCTCTGTCACCATTGTTTGTCTGTTGGTAAGGTTAGAGAGATAGCCGTGAGGAAAGAAAAGAGAGAGAGAGAGAGATAGAGGTTGTATATTGCCGGTGATTTCTTCCCGGTTGAGGCCCGTTTCTGAGGGTTATAACCCCGATCATCACTTTTCTTCACTATCGTCACCTTGATGCGGCAGCGCCGCTGCTCCGCGTCCGATTCTGGTTTGATAACCCCTCTGTTTGTGCTACTCAGTCATCTCTTTGATTTTTTGTTGGCCGGTTATGCCGGCGGTGGTGAGCAAACCGTTCATTGTTTTATTTAGGTTATTTTTATACTAATCGAGTGTTATTTTGCAGACTATCCTTTTATTATTCTTTGGCTGATTTCTGTTCTTTGAAAGATCAAATCTTTGTGTTTATTTCTTCTGCTGTAATTTATTCTTTTTTGGTGAATTTGTAATAGTAATAGTTATTGTAATAGTAATTAGGAGTGTTTTCTCCAACAAGTGGTATCAGAGCCATGGTTTCCGGCTCTTTGGCTTCAACGTCCGGCGGCAACCTTCGGATCTGAGAAGTTTCTCAGAATCCGGCTAGTGAAATTCCTTATTCTCCTCTCTGTTTTTACAGTTATCTTTTTCAGTTTATTCGGCTTGCCACCGAGTTTTTCTGTTTACTGTTTATCGGCTTACCACCGGCATTTTTTGTTTTTTTGTGTTTCGTCTTGTAGCCGATTTCTGATTCTGTTTCTGTTTCGGCTTGCCACCGGTTCTATTTTTGTTGGTTATTGTTGTGACGGCTTGCTGCTGTTTTGGTTACTATTACTGCGTTGCTGTTACTTTCTGTTTTCCTATTTCTGTTCTTTTTCTATTGATTTATTATTTCCAGTCTTATTGTTGTTTTTCAAAAACCAAAACTCAAGCCTGGCTTGAATCCAAGAGATATCAAGTATCTATGTCTTGGCGGTTTTATTTCTAATTTCGAAAGCTTTTTTTATTCTGTCTTTTTCTGCTGATCCGTCTGTTTCTGTTCCTTTGGTTATTATTCTGTTTGTTTACTGTTTTTTATTAGGATTTTCTGTGCCTTCGTGTTAAAATGTTTTGTAATCAAAACCAAACCTAATCAAACGAAATTAAAACAAACAACGCCATTTTTCTTTGGAAAATCTTTCCTCTATTTTAGAGGAAAATAGGGACAATTTTTATTCAAATCTTTCATCTTTCTGAAACAACTGAATTACACCTATTTGCCCTTAAAACATGTCAGTTCCAAAAATTGAAACTGATAGGTTTGATGGCAAATCTAATTTTGTAATGTGGCAGAGGAAAATGAAAGCAGTTTTGGTACAAAACAAAATTTCTCTCGCTATTTGTAGCCCTGAAGAGTATCCGGAATCTTGGAAGGGCGAAATTCTTAAAGAAAAACTAGGTGATGCTCATAGCTGTCTCACCTCACATTTAACTGATAAAGTTTTACGGGAAATTGACGAGAAAGATAATGCTTTTGAAATCTGGACAAAACTGGAAAAATTGTATTTGAGAAAATCTCTTTCAAATAAAATCTATTTAAAAGAACAGCTTTTTGGTTTCAAAATGAGTGGGACAAAATTACTTTCTGAAAATATAGATGATTTAAATAAAATCATTTTGGAGCTTCAAAACGTCGGAGAGAAAATCTCTGATGAAAATGCTACAGTCATTTTACTAAATGCCTTACCTGATTCTTTCAATGATGTCAAATCTGCCATTAAATATGGTAGAGATGATCTTTCCCTTTCTGATGTCAAAAATGTTTTAAAATCAAAAGATTTGGATTTACAAAAAAGAAAACAAGTCTCATAGTGAAAATCTTTTTGTAAGAGGAAGGATTGACCGGAGAGAACCTCCTAGTCATCGTTTTAAAAGCCGTTCCAAATCACGAGAGAAAAGCAAGGTAAAATGTTTTTACTGTGGGAAAGAAGGGCAAATGAAAAATAAGTGTTTTAAACGAATCAAAGATGAGAAACAACGTAAACATGGTAAAGGAGGGAATAAAGTCGATAAAACCCACGGGTTTTGACTCAGTTGGTAATTCTATATTTTCTGAAGTTCTGTGTGTTTCTCTTTCTCCTTCATGTACTGATGTTGTTAATCATTGGGTAATTGATTCTGGTTGCTCATTTCACATGACACCTAATAAACACTGGTTTTCTTATTTCAAAACTTTAAACCAAGGAAAAGTTTTTATAGGAAATAATTAGGTTTGTGATATAAAAGGCATTGGCAGTATTCTTATGAAAATGCATGATAGCGTGACTAGAAAACTCACTAAGGTGAGATATGTTCCTGAATTACGTCGGAATCTTATTTCCCTCAGTTATATAGACTCTTTGGGTCTCTCTTTTAAATCTAAAAATGGAATTTTGCGTGTTTACAAAGGAAACCTAGTCATGCTAAAAGGTTTTAAAAAGAAAACTTTATATATCCTTCTTGGCAAAACAGTTTGCAACTCTACTGCCTTGGTTTCAAAAACTGTCCCAGAAAATACTATGTTGTGGCATCGAAGGATTAGCCACATTAGTGAAAAGGGGCTTTATCATTTGCAAAAACAAAAACTTGTGTGGTGATAAAATCGATTCCTTGGATTTTTGTGATCACAGTGTTTTGGGAAAACAACACGAAATTAGTTTTTCTACCAGCACACATAAGTCATCTGCACCTCTTGAATATGTGCAATGTGATCTATGGGGGCCTGAAAAGGTTCCAACTTATGGTGGTAACGTTTATTTTCTTTCTATTGTTGATGATTTTTCTAGGCATGTATGGGTTTTTCTTTTAAAAACCAAAGATCAAACGTTTGAAAAATTTTGTGAATGGAAACGTTTTGCCGAAAATCATTCTCGAAATAAAATAAAAATTATCAAGACCGATAACGGTCTTGAATTTTGTAACCAGAAGTTTTCTGACTTAGGTGCATCACATGACATTTTACACCATAGAACGGTGGACATAACCCACAACAAAATGGAGTTGCCGAAAGGATGAACCGTACTATTATAGATAAGGCCCGTTGTCTGTTAGTGTCTTCTGGTATTCCAAAACCGTTCTGGGGTGAAGCTGTTAGTACAGCTGTATACCTCATCAATAGATCTCCATCCACAACTATAAACTTTAGGACTCCTATAGAACTCTGGTCTGGGAAACCTCCCAATCTTTCCAATTTGAGAGTTTTCGGTTGTGCAGCGTTCGCTCATCAAAAAGAGGGAAAACTATATCCAAGGTCTAGGAAGGGGTGTTCAAAGGATATCCTAGTGGGGTAAAGGGTTATAGAGTATGGTTGAAGGGTGAACCAGGGGTGGGGTTATCATCAATAGGGATGTTATCTTCAACGAGTTAGAAATACCCTGTCTTAAGGATAACACCATCACCAATAATCCTTCTTGTGATCCTTCTCCTAGTAGCATTCCGGTAGAGGTGGAGACTATCTCCGAACCCACTCTAGAGCCACCTCAGGAACCTGAAACAAATTCTGAGTCTTCTGCTCCTTCTAGTAGTACTCCAGTTCCTGAAGCTTCTGACCCTATTCTAGATGGTTCTGATGAGGAAGAGGAACATCCTGGGGCTCAAACCCAAGCTCTTAGAAAGTATCAACTTGCTAGAGATCGAGTCCGTAGAGTACCTTAGGATCATCCTTGGTATGGTTACGCCTACATTGTATCATATGCTTTTGCTATTGCTTCTTATGTTGAAGTAAAAGAACCCTTATGTTTTTCTGAGGTTTTGAAAAGTCCCAATCGCGTTTTATGGTTACGTGCTATGGAAGAAGAAATTTTTTCTTTAAACAAAAACAAAACCTGAATTCTTGTTCCAAACCTTCAAAACAAAAACTTATTGATTGTAAATGGATTTTCAAAATAAAGGAGTCTTAGTCTTCTAATGAACCTCCCAGGTTCAAGGTGAGACTTGTTGCAAAAGGTTTTTCACAAGTTGAGGGTATTGATTTCAATGAAATTTTTTCTCCTGTTGTTAAATACAAAACAATTAGGATTGTTCTTGCTCTTGTTGCTTTCTATGATCTTAATCTTGAACAGCTTGATGTGAAAACTGTCCTTTTACATGGTGATCTTGAGGAAACCATTTATATGCGTCAACCACCTGGTTTTTAAGTAAAGGGTAAGGAACATATGGCGTGTCTTTTGAAAAAGTCCCTATATGGACTTAAACAGTCGCCAAGGCAATGGTACAAGAGCTTTGATTCTTTCATGTCCAAAATTAGTTTTTCAAAAAGTAACTACGATAGTTGTCTTACTTTTCTGGTAATGATGTGGATTCTGCCATTTATCTGTTGCTGTATGTGGATGATATGTTGATAGCTTGTCATCACAAAGCTAAGATCGATGAACTGAAGTCTCTGCTAAAATCTGAGTTCGATATGAAGGACTTGGGTATTGCATCCAAAATCCTTGGGATGGATTTTTCTAGAGATAGACCTGATCGTTCTCTCTTCTTATCCCAAAAGCCTTTCCTTCAGAAAATCATATCCAAATTTTCAATGCAACTTTGTAAACCCGTTACAACTCCCCTTTCTAGCCACTTTAAACTTTCCGACAAAACTTGTCCTAAAACTGAAAGTGAAAAGAGAGATATGGCCAATATCCCATACAGAATGGCCATAGGCTCAGTCATGTACTCAATGATATCCACCCGTCCAGACATTATTTTTTCTATTAGCCTTCTTAGCAGATTTATGTCAAATCCTGGAAGAGATCATTGGGCTACTCTCAAGTGGCTATTACATTACCCAAACGGAACTGTGGATTGGGGTTTACACTACCATAATTGGTCTGATTTTGAATTAATTGGATTCGTTGATTCTGATTTTGCAGGTGACAAGGATGGTAGAAAATCTACCACTTCTTATTTCTTTACCTTTGCGGGTAATTGCATCTCATGGAAATCCCAACTGCAGCTTGTAGTTGCTTTGTCAACTGCTGAGGCTGAGTATATCACAGCAACGGAAGCAATCAAAGAAGCCATTTGGCTTCAAGGGTTATTGAGTGAATTGAATATTTTAAATTCCAAAGTTATTATTTACACTGATAGTCAAAGTTGTTTACATTTATGTAAAAATCCGGTCTATCACGAACGGACGAAACATATTGATGCCAAGTACCACTTTATTAGAGAAAAGGTCTCTAGTGGTATTGTTGACATAGATAAAAATAGTATTGATAATAATCCTACTGATTTTGGTACTAAAATTGTAAACACTGATAAATTTATATTTTGCAGGGACTTTCTTCATGTGCAAGCAGTTTGACTCCAATTTAAGTCATCTTTCAGGGATGGAAAAATATTGTTCGAGGCGGAGATTGTAAGCTTTATAGCCCATTTCCTTCCCAATATTTTCCTTTTTCAGCCCAATTGTCTTTTCCTTTTTTTTGACCCAATGATGTTCTGGGCCTCAACCCAAGTTGAATAGGCTGCTGGGTTGCCTCTGGGCCATCTCCTTGACCTGCTGCTTTCTGGGCCGTCTCCTTGACTTGCTTCTTCTGGGCCGCCTCCTTGACCGAGTCTGTTGGGATACCCGCGGCCCGGGTTGGCCACCCGGGTCGTTCGTTGGCGAACTGCGGCTCGACCGATCGGCTCCCCTTTAATTGAATGCTACCTCTTCGTTTCTGGTGCACGCTCGAACTCTTCCTCAGCCGTTTCTTATTCTCTCTGTCCTTGGAGTCTTCAAGACTCCTGCTTTCCTCTCCTAATCCTTCGGCTCTGCTGTTGCTGATCTCTCTCTATTCTGGTGCTTTTATGCTGTTAACCAGTCTTCTTCTCTGTCACCATTGTTTGTCTGTTGGTGAGGTTAGAGAGATAGCCGTGTGGAAAGAAAAGAGAGAGAGAGAGAGAGAGAGAGAGAGAGAGAGAGAGAGGTTGTATATTGCCGGTGATTTCTTCCCGATTGAGGCCCGTTTCTGAGGGTTATAACCTAAATTATCACTTTTCTTCACTATCGTTGACTCGACGCGGCAGCGCCGCTGTTTGGCATCCGATTCTGGTTTGATAACCCCTCGGTTTGTGCTACTCAGTCATCTTTTTTATTTTCTATTGGCCAGTTATGCCGACGGTGGTGAGCAAACCGTTCATTGTTTTATTTGGGTTATTTTTATACTAATCGGATGTTATTTTGCAGATTATCCTTTTATTGTTCTTTGGCTGATTTTTGTTCTTTGAAAGATCAAATCTTTCTGTTTATTTCTTCCACTATAATTTATTCTTTGGTGAATTTGTAATAGTAATAGTTATTGTAATAGTAATTAGGAGTGTTTTCTCCAACAACTTTCTTAAGGTTTATTTCACCCTATCAATACCTTAGTACGCAACAAGTTCTATGTTTGAAGAAGCTTCATGAGTCATAGGCCATGTACTTAGTATATTTACTAGCTTTAGTTTCACGCTAGACGTTCAATTTTAGTGTACTAAAAAAGAGAACATAACTTATAAAAAGTTTTCTTCCTTAAATTATTTCTTTTATTGATGAGACTTAGTCCGACTCAACCTATTACAAGATGTATCTTTCTTATTATATAGAAATTATGTTTTCCGTTTGAAATTGTAATTTCATTATTTTGTTGTTTTATAATTTTTTCGCTAATTGAACGTTCAAGCTCTGGTCATATGTGATGACAAAAAAATTTTCTCTTAATAAGAAGATAACAAACCAGTTACTGACGTAAGAAAAAAAACAAGTAAGTTACTCACAAAGGAAAAAACAATACTTTAGTCAATGTGGTGACAATTTTTACTTTTTAAACAAAACAAACAGTTACTTATTAAAAAGAACCCAACAAAACAATAAATTGGACAGTACTATTTAAAAAAAATAAAAATCAATTAGGTATTAGCTTCCAAATCCCTTTTTCCATCCTGCCTAACCAATTTTTCTAATTTTAAGTGTTTTTGTTATGAGGGGCATATTAGGGTATCTCCAAATTGTCTAGTACATAAATATCCTATTATATTCTCTAATATATTTTCTTTGATAGTAACTTTTTCATTAAAGTTCTTTTAAAGTCTAAAGTTATCTGTTATTCTACAAGATTTATATATATATATATTAATAAAATGTGTGTATTAAAAAATATACTAGAAGATGTACTAGTCAATCTCAGCCACACCAAAGTTAAGTTCTATTTGATTCGCTGCTTTTTTTAGTAAAGTGTTGTTTATTCTGTTGATAGTGTTCATTTTAATTTATTTATATAACTTGTTAAATAATTAATTCAAAAAGTAAATTACTTTACATAAAATATACCATTACAAAGATCTCATTAAGACCTTTAAAATAAAACAATATTGAATATAAAATTTAATTTACTTTTAAGACTTGTCCGTATTTCTTATTTATAAATATTTTAGGACTTCAAAAAATAAAATACATATAAACATAGAAGTAAAAGAATCACCATATTCATCAAAAAAGAAAATTAAAATCAAACTAAGATTAAAAAAATATACAAGATTACAATCAAACTAAATAAAATTACAACCAGATTCTAAAAGTAAAATTAAAATATTTAGAAATATTAATTTAACGTAAACAGTTAATAAGTATATAGACAACAAAATAATATGCTACTCATTAAAAAGAACAAAACAAAATAATCAATTAGTAAAAGTTTTCAAAAGAAAATTAAAAATTAGATATTAACTTCAAAACCTTTTTGTCCCCGTGCAGGAAAATTCCATTATGAACCCTATCTACATCCCCATTTCTGGACTATGTGGTTTATATGAGGCCACATCACCCTTCCTTCTTTTTGTTCTTATCTCAAAAATTGGAGACACAATCAACAGCAGAAGGTTATGTAATTTAATACTGGTCCATAAGTGAGAACATAGACCGAAAATTTAATTTCCTCTTATTAGGGACATATTAGGGAAACAAGAAATACAATACATACACACATAAAAAGAAACACCCCCAAAATCAGACCCGACCCCTCTGCGCTTTCGTCAATATTCTCATGGTTTTTAGGGTACAGTAAAATGTATTGAGATTGTAAAACCTGTGTTATCTCCAATTCTCATAAATTTCTTGCCGTTTGGATCTGCTCTGCCTTTCACAATTTCTTTGATTTTTATTATTTATTTATTCTTTGATTTTGCACTGAATTTGTTTCTTTGATTCTGGTTGCAGATATTGGCATACTCAAACATAAATCTTCTCAAAAACTTGAATTCAAACTCTAGTAGAGAACTTTCAGTTTCTACACAATATTAATGTACGTTAATGGCTATTCTTAAGTTTTCCCATATCATTAGGACACTTGATATTTATGCCCTCCGGGTTTTTTTTTCCTTTGTGGCATTGTGCATTTTTTTACTTGTTACATTGTAAAAATAATATAACATTTAATAAATTTGTTCTCACTATCCCCTTCCAAAAAAAACAAATTTCAATCCTTCTAATGGAACTTGTAGAAATAATAATGAGATAAGAGGTTAATTTAAAAGGCATTTTAATCCATATAAGAAAAAATATATAAATTTTTACATTTTTTAAATTTGTGTGATGTATAAAATATGCTGACTAATAAAAAAACGGAGATAGTATTAGACTAGACTGCTCAACCAAAACCCGAAATTGTACTCTTTTTGTAATGGATTATGATTACCTTTTTTGCCCATTTATGCTGCAAAAACATGCGTGCTCGGTTTAAATCCATAAACATGATTATTTGTGTTGTGGCAACTTTATTTTTATAACATAATTTCCTCTTTTGTTTTTTATAATGGCTATTTGATTGGATACAATGTAGAGCTGACAGAAGTGTTTGGTAATTTAAGAAGTGGTTCCCCTCCCCCCCTTCCCCCTCCCCGATCCTTCTTTGGCAGGTAAAGTTTTCCCTTTGTTCGGTTTTGTGATTTACATGTGTAGTATAGTATCTGGAATTATAGTAGGTGTCATTATTTGCAATAGTATCTTGAATTACATCTAAGAGAAACATGCCCAAGTTTCAGTCATGTATCTTGCATAGGGGAGACATTGTAACAATAGCTTATCTGGCTTCTTGTAAGGAAATGAAAATATCATCTGATGAACTTAATATCAAAACCTTGAAACACAATTTGTCATGGATTCCTCAGCACAGAAAAAAAATTTCCTAGTTAGTCATTCCAATGAAATTGCATGGAAGAGGATGAGACTTCATATGATAATGATTGATTTATACTGTATAGACTTCGATGCTCTTTTACTTTCTCTATAAATCAATAGTTGGATTATACTCTCTAATCTCCGGTGCTCTTTTATATAACTGACTAACTTTGTCATGTCTCTAACATATTTTGTTTGCTCTTTTGTAATGTCCTATGCTTCCTATCCATTTCATTTGTTTACTATCATAGAACATGATAACACTTTAAAAGGCAATTAATATCTTAACTTATTCAAATAATTCCCTGTTTTGTAGAGAAATTTACCCTTCTCTATTTATCATCAATCCATATCCATATTTGTCCACTATCTTGCATGTTATCCTTGTTTAACTGTATAGACTTATATATATAGTTTCCTTGCGAACATGTCTTCTTTGTCATATAATCACATTTTGATGTAAAATGTTGACATAAAATAGCTTGCAAGCATCTTTTCTTTCTCATGTATATTTTGAAATAAGTACGGTTTCCCAAATCCAAATGTATTTTGAGTTCCTCGACATATATATATCTGAGTCTCTAGTGTCTGAAATAACTTAACATGAATGTTTCTTGACCATGAATACCAGAATTTCCTTTCCTTGGGTTGTATTTTACTTTCTAAGGTTTTAAGTTGTTTCATATATAACATTTTGATGTTTTATTTTACCATTGACATGCAGGAAGATAGAAATGAGGGTGCTGTTGATGTGACAGACCTAGTGGATAGTTGTAAGTTGGGAAATCATTTTCTCACTCTCAATGAGGAATTGGAATCATACGCAAATATTGTGGAATAGTGCAGCAGGAGATAAAAGCACGTTTATCAGATCTAGTATGTATACAAAATTTTACATAACATTTTCTTGTTTTCTTACTTCCATGTTTATCTCAACACATAAATATAAGTTTAATGTTTCTCGAGATCTATTGCAGCTATAGTTCATGCAAAATCATATGATGTTTTAACAATCATCTCATATTGCCTTTTGGTGTATATAAATGTTGCCAATCAAAATCAATAAAAGCTGATATCTTTATCTCTACGATCATAAAAGCTACTAATAGGGTCATGGATGACATACACGCATCATGGACTCTCTATTGAGTATACACATTCATCATAATCTTGTTGAAACACTGCAGCTGTCTGGGAATAATTCTCAACAAGCCTCTTATGGTCTTGGAACCTCCAAAGCTGAAGAAAGTAATCCTCATGTTGTGAAAGTGCAAAATTGACTGCAGAAGACTCTAGTTGGATGAATGATTCTGAGAGCTTGCCAAGTTCGTCTTAAATGTTGAACAATCCATTTCACCCCAATTTACAAGTGATCTAAATCTCAGGACATCATGTGATAATTTAAAGTAGAAATTCTTATCTGTACTCTATTCTAAGTTATCCATGGCTCAACAAGATTTAAGACGATCTTATGATCAGGTTTGTGATGGGTTTTGGTTTCCCGAAGTTGCACAAAATCAGGACTTATCGGAAGAGCTGATCAGAAAAATAAGAGAAGCTCTGGCTGATACACTGAATACTTCACGTAAATCCAGATTAGCATCCAGCTTTAGCATATCACAAATTTTAACACAGTATCAGAGCCATGATATCGGCCACACGCAAATGATATCCTGCAGAATGTCATGCTCCAGGCCCAAATGATATGTATTGAAAATCCCACATCGGCTAATTACAGAATTCATGAACCTTTAATAAACTTAGACAATCCTCCTCCTTTTTAGTTACCTTTTGGGTGAGTTAGGCCCAAAAATCCAAATTCTAACATAAACACATTGTGGTTTCTTACTTTTATGAGTTCTCAAATAATTCCATTTAGTTAATTAATGGAAGCTTAATGCCTTGAGCAGGTGAGAGTCTATGGTAGCTAGATAAGAGTTACATAGAAAATAATAAAATTTAAAAAAAAAGAACTAGATTTTAATACATAGAGGAGTTGGGAGGTCTTTAGTAATTAGATAGCTATATAAGAGTTACATAGAAGATAATTAAAAAAATTACATTAAGTTTGTAAGTAAAAGAAATAATAAATTTTGGAAAGTTAAAATATTTGTTCATAAAGCACAAATTCAAAAATATTAAACAATTTAAAATTTAAAATTATACATAACTAAGAAAAATATAAGAATAACTAATAACAAATTAAAGTTAACTAATGTTAAGGAAGGATAAGAATTGCATGAAGGAAAAATAAGCTTGAAAGAATTATTCGTAAAGGCATTTAAATAGAGAAGTAAAAAATTGTAATATTTGGGAATTAATCACATAGTGGATAATGAAAATTACATAAAGAAAATAATAAGTTATGAGAATTATTTGTAAAATATATTTAACACATATGAGAAAGAGAATATTTTATTTTGTAAATACCTAGAGAATTAAATAGAGAAATAATTAATTTGAAGTAATTATTTTTAAAGTATATATTTAGGGTTGAAAACGAGTCCAGACCCTCAGGGTACCCCCAGACCCAGACCCGTACCCTTATAGTTAAACTTGGACACAGACCCAGACCCATACCCTCCAGGGTATAAAAATTTGGACCCAGACCCGAACCTCCAGGGTCCAGGGTAGGGTATGGGTATACCCATACCCGTATCATATATTTTTTTTCCTGGTTAAACAAAAATATATAAAACAATGCATATTCCTAAATTAAAAATTTTAACATGATTAACATAATCTCCTCAACATTTCTTTCAACAAATACAATCATTTAACATATACATAAATGAATAGAGATATAGACCCCTTTAACTATATTAATTTCAGTCTGTAATCCAAATTCCTGGACAACCTCTGAGCAAAGAGTATATGTAATAATACGGTGTCGCCTAATAGATAAGTCAAATAGTAGCATATAAGATAGAGAACGAAAAAGAAAAATAAAGAAAAAGATTGTCCTTTTTGTCATGATCCATATTTTCAGCAATTCTATGAAATAAAAAATAAGGCAAAGATATTACTATCATAAATTGTTTTTACACGGGATGAAAGAATATATTTTTATATTTAGTAAAAATAAATTATTTGTGAAATAAAATTTGAAATAAAGTTGAAAATAAATAAATAATTTGAAAGAGGTTAGTTGGGACAAATCCATCAAATAAAGAGATTCTATATAAGACTGAAAATGAGAAAAAAAAAAGAGAAAAGGACTAAAAAGGAGAAAAAAAAAGAGAAAAGGACTGAAAATGAGAAAAAAAAGATAAAAGGACTGAAAAGAAAAAGAAGAGAAAAGGAGAAAAGAAAAAGAAGAGAAAATAAAAATAAGAGAAAAGGAGGAAAAAAAGTGTTGGCAAAAACAGGATTCGAACCTGTTGCCAAGCCCTTGTAATTTTAACTTCCCCTACCCAACAACTCAGCCAGACCTCTCTATATATCTTTAATATCTTCCGTCTAATATAATAAATAATATATATTATTATTTTATTAATAAGGGTCTACGGGTATACGGGTCTGGGCATCACCATACCCTGCTCAAACCCATATAGCAGTATAAATATAGGAACGGGTACGGGTCCGCAGGTATAAAATTTAAACCTTACCCGCTAAAAACGGGTACGGATAAGACCTGTCCCGCTTACAACCATATATATATTAACATATAGAAGAAAAAAATGTTTCATAAACTCTGTAGAACTAATGAGACAATTCCAAATATTAAATGGGCAAATGAGTTAGTTGTGAGAGAATTCAAAATATTAACATGAAAAATGAAAATTTTTAAAATAAAGAGAGAATTTAGTATGTAAGAAGGTTTCTAATAACATTCTAATAGTATATTAATGATTAATAATTCTCATGTATATTTCCTTATACGATTACCATGAAAATCATTTAAACTATGAAAGTAACTTAAACAACCCCATGAATAAATCATAATTAATGTAGTGTATAACAAATGAAACTCCAAGCATTAAATGCGCAAATGAGTTAGTAAAAAGAAAATTCAAATATTAAAAAGATAGATGAGTTAAGAAAAAATATTCCAAATACTAAATATAAAAATGAAAATTATGGAAAATAAATTAAATATAACTATGATGGAAAAGATACCATTAAAAATAAACCAAACAAAATCTATAATAGATTTAATTTTATCAAAACTTTATTACGTGTGAGTGCACTTAGATACTACCAGTATAGTAGAAGAGCACTGGTTGTACACTTTCTTCCTGGACATATAAAGTCATGTAGTCCTATTGTATTGCAGCGTGTTTATGCTATGAGTTCTGATAGTGAATGTCTTCTTACTTCATATCATGTGTATAGTGTGTCTAGTATCTTAGTTAGCTCGTAGGCACTATTGGTCTAAGAAAAACAAGATGAATTTATAATGGTGGTGAAAGTACAGGAATAAGAGTAGGGCCTTGATTAATTTTGAAACTATGGGATTTCGGAGGAAAAATCAAGAGTTAGGGTCCAATTTAGCAAATTCCTGTTTATGTGCAATATTGTGTAAATATTATGGGATTAACTATATCAGAGAGTTATGTAGTGAGTAATCGTAGAAAGTCTCCGATATGTAAACTAAATTATGATATGACTCCAAACTATGAGAAACTTAATATGCTTAATGCAATCAGAAAAAAAAAAAAAAAAAAAAAGAATTTTTACATAAACGTAACCATCTTTGGATATCAATGTAGATTGTAGCTTTATAATGT